>CM070033.1:124202090-124237444 GCA_036250615.1 Ptychadena robeensis
CGATCGATGGATTTTGTGGAATCGGCCATTTTGGAGATCAGCTCATGTCCAAATCGACCATTTCCCAAGGTGGTGTTCCATCGATCGCCGATTCCCCGATCGCCTGAAATGATCGGATTGGGAATCGATCGGTGACAAATTGACCCATGTATGGCTACCTTTAGATTCATTCATATAAACACCATATACTTGAGCATTTGATCGGGCAGGGTCCTCTACTTCTCCTGTGTGTTATCTTGTGTTGCATCTCCACTATGTGTAATGTATTGTACAGCTCTGGGTAATATGTTAGCGCTATATAAATAAATGATAATAATAATACATTTCTTTCAAAAGGAACACCCACAGAGGAGACATGGCCTGGAATTACTTCTAATAAGGAGTTCATAGCTTATGGATTTCCACAGTATCGTGCTCAACCCTTAAAAAGTCACATACCAAGGTAACATAAAAAGAAAAAAAAATATATGTATATATATATATATATATATATATATATATATATATTTACAATACTGTAAAATAAGAATGCTTTCAAAAATGGAAGTGTTAATAATTTATTGTCAATCAACAAAATTCAGTGAATGAACAAAAGAGAAATCGAAATCAAATCAATATTGGTATTTGGTGTGACCACCCTTCGCCTTTCAAAACAGCATTAATTCTTCTAGGTACACTTGCACATAGCTTTTGAAGGAACTGGGCTGGTAGGTTGTTCCAAACATCTTGGAGAACTAAGCATAGATCTAAGATGGGTGTACCTGGGTTCTGCCAGTTCGGAGCGGATGGCACTCTGACATCTTCTGGTTTTGAAGGAGTAAAATCTTTCATGTGTCATCTGCTGCACTAAGTTTTCTTGGCCGACCACTGTGTCTATGATCCTCCACATTGCTTGTTTCTTGGTGCATCTTCAAAAGATCTTGAACAGCACATCTTGAATCCCCATCTTGGTCTCAGATATACCTTTCTGATGCAGTATAATTTTCTTATTGCTGGGCTCAATCTTGACATGAAACTGTCTTCCACAACCTCACCTCGGTAGCAGATTTTGGCTGTTACTCACCCAGATTTAGGCCTCCTACACAGCTGTTTCTGTTTCAGCTATGTGACACAGACGTTTTCTGCTTAAAGTTTAAAATGGAAGTCAATGAGGTCGTTTAAATAACAGAAAATGTATGTGTCATTAATCAGGCAGCACTTTTCTGTTAATTTGTTGAGCGCCTTCTGTTGCATTCAGAGGGGCGTTGAGTTCAATGGTGAAGCTCTGAAAGCGACTAAAAATTACCTGGGAGTGGCTATCCCATCTTTCCAGGTCACATGCAGTGTCAGGTGGCCTGTGTAGCCCCTCCTGTGGCTGCTTGAATGCTCATCATCCATCCACCCCCCCCCCCCCTGTCGTTTTCTAGGCGGCTTTTGAACTTAAACGGCTTTGCCTTAAAGTGTCATTAACGCTTTCTGCCAGCGGAGGCCTGGAAAGCTTTAAACAACGTGTTTAAATAACAACAGTGTAAATACAGCCAATTACTTGTTTCAATGTGACATTGATGATTATTAGCATCTGTGTGGTATAATTGGTTGATCATACACCTGACTATAATCCTAACAAAACCATGACTTTGTGCAAGTGTACCTATAATAACTGGTGCTGGTTTGAAGAGAGAAGGTAGTGACATCAAATATTGATTTGTCTGGGTCTGGTAAGCTCTGGGAGAACCCCATGCTGTTTGTGTTCCCCCTTTTCCAGGAAACCCAGACTATGCCAGCAGGGTTTTTTTTTCTTAAATTTGATGTCCATTCCTTAAACTAAAAATATGGATTTTTTTGTGCAGTTTATCCATTGATCCCCCTCTGGTATGACACTGTCTAGGTGTGTGCATACTTTTGTCACTTTCACTACAACTCAGAGCAACCAAAGCCCAGGTGCCCAACCTGTGGCCCGGGGGCAGCATGCAGCCCTTTGGGCGTTCTTCAGCGGCCCCCAAAACCTAACTGTTTATGCATAGGGCATAGAAACTCACTAGTCCACTGATCCCGAGCAGATTCGTCTTCGCCCCGTGACTAATTGGCTTTATGTGCATTACCATACTACAGTGTTACCTAATGCTTAAAGTATAATTTAACACACATTTTGTTATTTAAAAAAAAATATGTCTCCTAGCTCTGCCTGCTGGTATTTTTTTTATAAAAAATTATTATACAAGTCAGTATAGATTGAAAATGTTATGTGCCCTCCATATCAACTCCGTTGCCACCACTAAACCAAAGCATCCATAACTTTCAATCATCTGTAAAGTCTGTATTCCTGTACATACAGTATGTACATACAGTATGTACATCCTGTACATACATACAGAAGGTATTTCTCAAGTATCCTTAATATACCATAAAAAGTAGTCAATGCTAACAAATGCATCAGTTTTCTAAATTGCTACTATTTGCTCACTAAATTTAGTGAGTATGCATAAAATAGCTTTCGTGTGCTTTGCATCACAGTGGCATTACATCTGCATAATGGACAACACTAAAGCTGATATTTGTTTGCCAATTGTAAACCATCAGTTGTCTTGTTTTTTCATGTTATATTTAGATTTTATGAGTTTTCACAGCACATGACAATAACAGTAGAACAATTTCTGTGTTTTAGACTTGATTCTGAGGGGATTGATCTTCTGAACAGCTTTTTGTTGGTAGGTATTTTATATAACACTAACAACTAATCTGAGGAGTGACAGATTTTTTTATTTAAATTTATATATTTATATTCATTTATATAGCTTCAAGAACTATTGCACTGCCAAAAGTAAAGTCATATTTGACCCCATACAGCCTTTGGTCTATTTACTGTTCTTGGCTTTTTATATTATCATGAGTCTAAACTAAAAGCTAAACTCAATAAAAATGGAATTCAATCCCAGTTCTCTTGCTTCCCCACACTACGATGGTCGATACTTAAAAGGGGAGAAAAGAAAAATTTTACTTTTACAGTATTGGTCTGTAGCACTTTTTCCCTAAACCCCCCTGGACTACAGAAAACAGCATTAAGCGTATCTTGTACAAAACAAAGCCAATAGCTTTGCATTTAATTTTTTTTAGGAGTGGCCAAGACCTGTCCAAACCAATCCATTAATTAAATAGGGCTCTTCTTAATGAGACTTAAAGCGGTTTTAAACTCAAAATAAAAAAAACAGACATACATTAAACAGACACAATACTCACCTGTCAGCAGTTCAGATACTGGGAAACTGCTACACAAAAAAACCCCCACACTATACTCACTTCACTTGCTTGTAGTTCTCATGCCTGCATCTTGGCTCCTGGAAACTTGCAGACTTCCGCCCACACTGCCCCCCCCCTCCTCCCCCCCTTCACTCTCCCTCCTGTCTCTTCTCTATTGGAGCTGCAGAGACTCGTAGGGGGGAGTGTGTGAAGAGGGGGATCAGCTGCTGATGATTTGCTGCCTGGGAGATATCTCCCAGACACCACTTCCGCTGCCTAGGCGCAACGTAATGCAGTGGGAGGGGAGAACTCGTAAGCAGCTCCCCTCCAGCTGTTATTTTACACTTAAGGATGTCAGCAATATCGGCTGAGCTGCAGCTGATAATGCTGAGTGACCTCCCAGGGGGTAGGTCCGCTTTAAGAATGCAAAATAATTCAAAACACAGGTCACTATATGCTTAATAAAATGTAGAATTAAGATATAGAGTTTGTAATGTTCTCAATGCCATCTTGAGCAATATTTACATGTAACAGTGGTATGTGCTAAAAGTCACTGAACAGCCACATGAATAAAAGTTTATTAAACTGACAGATTTGGTTTTTACAGGCAAGCAAGTTCTACATTTTTCTTTAAATAAGATGGTTATGGATAGTCAAAATATTCATATTAGAACAGGTTACTGCCCATTTTTATAATATTCTTAAAAATATCCTTGCGAAAAGTTGGATTAGATTTTCAAAGCATATAGTGATTTCAATTACTGGACCATTCACCGTTATATTTTACTGACATAAACCTGTCTCACTACAAAGAATTAGTTGTGCCAACATTTAATTATTTACTCCTCTTCTAGTATGAAGACAAGAAGAGGATATCTGCAGATGGAGGTTTAAGGCACCCTTACTTCAAAAGCCTTGGTGAAAGAATACACACTCTGCCAGAGAGTAAGCAATTATATCATTACAATTGCCAGAATATTCTATAATAGTTCTGTGTCTGACCAAAAATGTGTTATGTTGTGCAGATGCCTCAATCTTCACTCTTAAAGAACTCCAGCTACAGAAAGACCCTGGTTATCGTGGGTCTATCTTTCATCAGACAGGTATTTTTTTCATTAATTTCAGTGGATTTATTTTGGTGTCCTTGTAAACAAAATACCTAATTGCCAAAGTGTTTCCAATCATCCAATCAATAACTATCATCAACTGATATTTTTAGCAGTGGCAGTTATAATGACTTGGTTGACTATAATGATGTAGCTTATCTAAATGTTTAAAATGTCAGAGTCTAGGCCAGGGGTCCTCAAACTACGGCCCGCGGGCCGAATCCGGCCCTCCATGGCGTTCTGACCGACCCGCGGGTACCCAGCAATCCCCCCGTGGATGTCCAGCATTGCAATCTGATGCTAAGCACCCAACACTCAATGCAAAGCTTCTGATAAGAGCGGACAGAAGCTGGCAGGATGTGTGAGGCAGAGCAGCGGGGCGTGGCAGGAAGATGGAAGCTGATTGGCTGGCTGAGCACACTAGTCTTTGCTGCCATGCCCCCTGTGTTTCCGGTGAAACGGTGAGTCCATAACTTGTAAATGGAGGAAGCACAGTTCTTAGGGGGGTTGTTAAATGGCTGTAGGAATTGTGTGTGAGCAGGGGGGGTGTAAAATGGTAGAATTGGGGATGATTTTGTGTGGGTGGGGGTTTTAGGCTCAGCGTGGGGAATGATTAATTTGGGGGGGGGGGTTCATTGCAGGTGGCCTTGTGTGTGGCAGCGGGGGGGGGTGTACTAGAATTGGGGAGAGATTTTTTGGGTGGGGTTTTGGGCGAAGGGGGGTGAATGATCTTTGGGGGGGGTGTTATCAGCCAGATTGTGTGTGAGGATGGGGGGAGGGTTGGTCTTGGCTAGATTGGGGGGGTAATATGGCAGGAGATCTTTGTGTGAGGAGGGGGGGTGTACTGTTAGAATAGGGGAGAGACTTTTGTGTGGTGGGGTTCTGGGGCAAATGTGTGGAGGGATCATTATTGGGGGGTGTGTATATGCGAGGCATGTGTGTGAGCCGGGGGGGGCATTATAATGGTAAATGGGGGGGATATTTTTGTGGGTGTGGGGTTTGGGCAGAGGGGGAGGGATGTTAATTGGGGTGGGGTTTATCTTGCGGAGGACATTCTGTGTGACAGGGGGTTGTAATGGCCGAATGGGGAGAGATTTTTGCGGGGGGGTTTATGGCAGACTGGGGAGAGAATGATTAATTGGGGGGGGGGGGTGTCATATGGCAGTGGCATGTGTGTGAGCGAGTGGGGGGTTTACAATGGTAGAATTGGGGGAGAAGTATTTTGTGTTGGTGTTGGTTTTAGGGCAGAAAGGGGGAGAGAATGATCATGTGGGAGGGGGGGGTGTAAATGGCAGCAGGCAATTGTGGGTGAGGATGGGGGTGGGGTGTTAAAATGGTAGAATTGGGGGGGGTGTAATATGGCAGGAGATATTTTGGTGTGATGAGGGGGGGTGTAACTGGTGAATAGGGGGAGAGATTTGTGTAGGTGGGGATTTGGGGCAGAATGGTGGTATGGAATGATGAATTGGGGTGGGTGTAGATATGCAGGATGAATTGTGTGTGAGCAGGGGGGGGGGGTGTATAAAAATGGTAGAATGGGGGAGAGATTTGTGTGGGTGGGGGGTTTGGCAGAATGGGGGGAGGGAGGATTAATGGGGGGGTGGGTGTAATATGGCAGGAGGAATTGCTGTGTGAGCATGGGGGTGTAAAATGGCAGAAGTGGGGGGAGAGATTGTGTTTGGGGGGGGTTGTAAAATGGCAGAAATGGGGGATGGATTGTGTGTGGAACCATACAATGACCATCGCATTAGTCAAAGCCGGCCCATGTTTCACATTGAAAACTGTAGTTATTGTTGTTTACTATTGTTATTTGCTCCCGTTTGTTGCTTGTTTCTTCAACATAAGATATCATGCAGTGGTGGCATGGACTTTTTTCATAGTTTTTGTTTTTACTATAGTCCGGCCCTCCAACAGTTTGAGGGACAGTGAACTGGCCCCCTGTTTAAAAAGTTTGAGGACCCCTGGTCTAGGGCCCACTGCCTAAATCATCACCTAAAAACCATTAGGAGTGATGTCAGTGACCAGAAAGGCCATTAGGTGGTGTAGAACACAGGTGAAAATCAAGGCATAGAATAGAGGTAATGAAATGGCAAGTGGGTCAGTATGAAGGGCGGTTGGTGAAGTTGCATGGATGGATAGTGTGCCGCCCCTTTAAAAGACAGATAAGAAAAAGGGACACAAGGCACACAATCTAGTACCACAAAGTTAAGTTCTGTTGAAAAGATGAAATAATGCCCTCACATAAATGGAGGTACAAGTCAGGTTTGTGTGTGTGTATATCTTACCAGTAGTGTGTAAACCTTGATTAAGTCACTCCCTGATTACTGATTTCATCACTTCCTGGTTATGGGTAAAGGGATGCTGCCAGGGAGGTCTCCCCATAGTGAGAGTCACAAGCTTTGTTAACCAAGGGTTGACAAAAACACCAGTCTTGCCAGGATAGACTTGAACCCCAAGAGCTGTTGTGGTACAAGCATGATTAACAACTATAAACGTGTAGCCTTCATTTAAACCAATTATAAAAATAAAAAATAAGTTACCTGCAAAGAATTTTGTCCTTCGAATGCCTAAATACCAGATATGGTATGGTATGTACCATACAAAGACTTTAAATTAAACTAAAGCTCTCATTGTTTTAACAGGGCGTGGAAAAAACAGACGGCAGAGTATATTCTAAAGCATCCGCAAGGCAACCAATGACTCCAATCCTCCACTGCCAGACTCCTGCAGTTATGAAAAATGTTTGTGTTTTAAAATCTACTTAATAGTTTGCAGTGAGTCTTGTACCAAATGTAATGTACTGTCAATGTCAACACTAAATTCAGGTAACAACGGAAAGAAAAGCAAGGGGTCTGCTTTTATGATGCCAACTAGCACCTTATCAGCCCCTTTTGAAAGAGCAAAAGGTTTCCTTAATGTATTTCATTCAAATTTTTATTGCAAATGTTTTATTAGACTTTACTGTGGGATTCTCTGGTTGCAGATTTCTTACCACAGGGACACATTGTATTTCTTGCCTATGCAACCAGAGAGAAGTCCTAGAACATTCCAAGATTATTTAGAGCACTCTGATTTCCAGACATATCTTGGCTACAATGCTGCTATGTGTTGATCCTAATTCCAGCTAACTTTATTGTAGCATAAAATGTATTTGACCTGTACTAAAATTTACAGGAATTTTTTTTATGTTTAGTCTAGTTCACGTGTTGGTACCCAAGCTTTGCTTTTAACATAGACAACCTATAGTTTCTCTGTACTAAATTACAGATTTATTGAAAATTCAGCTGTGACATCTCTTTAAACAGGTACAAGTTCCTGCTCTCTCCCTCTTTTAACATCAGCTCTAGAGTACCCTATTGTCTGCATAACAGTTTTATTACTGTATGGAGATAAGGGCCATTAAAAGAGTGAATGAAAAGTGTTGTTATAAAAAAGTGATACATTGCAGGACACCACATGGCTGAAATAAAGAGCAATCTACAGTTTAGTAGAGAAACTATTTTAGTAATAGTCCAAGTGGCTTAGATGTTTCATATTCTCATCGGTCAGGTATAGTTTTGTTTTGGTGATCAACAGCTAGAGATTTATGTTTTAGAAGGACATTGTTCTGTAAGCCTTAATCAGAAATTATGTTCATTGATGCAGAAAAAAGAAACAGAGAAACCTCATCTGGTGCAAATAGGATAAAAAGAAGATGAACTAATGTTTTATATAGTATATGGATAGGGGTTAAAGTTATGTGCCTTGTTTGCTATTTGCATACATTGAATTTCCCCACTTGGAGATAGTACTGCTTAATTCATGCAGATGTGCTTTCACCAAAAAAGCTGCTCTTTACATATGCTTAGGATCCATATGCAAGAAACAACTAGGCCTAGAGGTAAAGTTCACTAAATGCTTTATTAATAAAAAAAAGTATATAAACTGGCTTCATAGAATGATACCCTAATCTAGTTGAATGCTTTCAGTCCTTTATATTAAGGAGGATGTTAACAGCCAGCAAACACATGCATATGTTTACTATTTAAATCTGCTCAGTATTTGTTTGAGGAGTTAAAAACCTTTCTTGTCTACATTTTTGCCTGATGGGAACTTAAGCACCACATGTGCATTCTGAAGTGCAGCTGGTGAAAATAAAAAAAGTAAATGTATGATAAATAATATAGTTACAATACTATAATCTAAGTGTTTTATACAAGTCTATACTTGTATAAATCAATCTCTATTTTTGCACAAAATATATAAATGATTTAGTATGATATATTTCATTTTGTTAAGCAGCCTGTATGAGATGAGCCCCACATCTTCTGGTTTTCCTTTGCCAACATTTATTCAGTTCAAGTTCAGTTTAAAATACTTTTAGAATGAGTGAGTCATGTGACAAAAAGTAACATCAGTGCATGTTATTTTTTGATAGTTATTATTTTATTTTTATATAAGGGTAGTTATTAATTTTATTACAGTGGCTGTCTTAAGGGAACCTGTGTGAAGTACACTTTCAACTAAGCTTAGATTTGTGTCTAGACGGTTAGATTTGTGGTTGATTTTGCTTCAGATTGACCGCCGTGCACATCTTCCTCAAAATCTGCCGCAAATCTGATGTGCCCATCTTAAATCCGGCCATGGCCCAGAAATCTATCTGCCAATATACAGATGTAATTTTTAGGTTGATCTAATTTCTTTACCCATCCACAGTAAATTCCACCACACAAAGGGTGTGCGGCTGATTCTCAGCACGACCAGCTGCGTGTGAAGTCGATCTGTTGAGAAGTCAGCATGAAAACGAACCGTCTAAGCCCAGCTTCACACATTCTAAACAAGTAGGAAAAGCACAATAAAGCTCAGTAGTTTGAAGATTGCAGGGAAACAAATATTCGAAATTCACAATAGAGCTACTGAATAATTTAGTTCTTATTGTTTTTTCTAGAGGCAGAATATTGATTACCAGTGGGCCATCTAAAGTAAACAAACAGCAGGCTATCGGCTATTAAATATCAACTTTACTTAAGTGTCTTGTTCTGTAATAATAGTGAATGGATTTTTTTTCCCAATGCAAGTTCTTCTATAGTTACCCTATTTTACAAACATGTAAATACTTAAAATTCCTAACATGGTCACTAAGGTGAACTTCACGGATATATGACATTTTATTATGCCACATTTTTCAGGTCTGAGTTGGTACTACAAATTTTAACAGGTTGAAAAACATCCTTGTAGGGTACAAAGCAATTACCCCTGTCATGGGAGGTTCATTGTTTCATGTGTGTTCAGGGAATGACCTCCTCATGTAGCACTTTTTTCATGCGTCCCATATAAATTCTGCACTGTTTAGAAGCACTTGTAGCTGTGAATGGACACCATGTCCAATTATTGTTCATCTTAAGCAATGTTGTTTATAAAACGGGTAAAGAATAGACTATTTCAGATACTTATGTGAACTTTTGGTATTTCTTGATTTTTAAGTTAAAAGATACCAGTAGTGGCAATATTTTTACATAACAGCAAGTTTCAGAGTGGTGACATCAAATCTTCAAGAATATCTTTTGTAATAATTGGCGCAAGAGCTTTTACCTCCTCTCAAACTACACCAATGATACGGCCAGGTTACTACTTGGTTAATCATCACTTTAGGCCTGCCTGCAGCCTGATGGTGCTTCTACCATGTATCTGTAGTTTTAGATAAATAAAGGGACAAACTGTCAGTCTATAGTGCAGTTGGTGTCAAAGTTAGCAAGATTTCTTAATTTTTTCTTAAATTTTACTAGCAAAAAGAAATCCCTAAAGTATACATGCTTTGAATTGCTCTCAATCTCGCGGCAAATCAACCGCACATGATGACATCATGAATCGGCCGCTCACCCTATGCGTGCCGGTATTTACTTTGGATGGGGATGCTAATTTTGCAGCAGAACGATTGCCGTGAGTGCACACGGCGGTCGATCCGATGCAAACCGAATTATGTATGGGGGCTTTAACAATAAGTGAGCTAAAATATCTATAAAGCCCCAAAACAGGTGGTGAAATGTTTTCTCCTAACTAGTGATAGTACCGTATATACTCGTGTATAAGCCGAGTTTTTCAGCCCAAAAAAATGGGCAGAAAATGCTCCCCTCTGCTTATACTCGAGTCAGCCTACTGTCCACTCAACTTAGCTGAATTACCATGCTGAATTTTAGGCAGGCAGCTTCCCTCTTCACTTCATATCTTCTCTGAGCTCTCCGTGATTCCCGACTCACAGCTGATCGATGTCAACAAACTGCACACTGCCACTTGGTGGCCGGTTACTAGTTCAAATACAATTAAATTCAAATAATAATAATAATCCTGTGTTCTCTTAAATTTATTGTGGTTGTGGCACTAAGATGAATCCTGTTTGATTAATTCCTAGGGGCAATGGTGCTTTCTCTATATTTTTCTCATTTAGAAAACTCCACTATCTGACTTTGCATTTCCCACTGTCGGCTTATACTCGAGCCAATAAGTTTTTCCAGTTTTTGTAGATAAAATGAATTACCTCGGGTCGGCTTATACTCGAGTGTATACGGTAATTGGTGTTAAAAACCAGAGAAAAAGAGAGACACCCAAGAAAGTCCCTTGAGATTTGTCCCGTACTATAATTCAGCAAGGCAGTAAACAAAGTGCCTATTTAAGTCTATAACCATACTTTTGTATCAATTCTGACCACCAGGAAACCCTATTGGTTTCCCAAAAGACTCTCTTATACAACAGATTTCTAAATTACAACAAAATCTCTATAGCTAATGCATACATAGCTAATATAAACCAGGTGTACAGCAGGTGAGAGCTCATATACCTGGTTCACAACCCGGCCAGACAGTACTTCATAGTGGTCTGTATTCTAGTCTCAGGAGATCACATGTCTCCAGTTATACTTTATGTGGATGACTATAGGCAGGTAGATCACCGTACTAGATTGGCTAGAAAATTTTTAATCCTATGATAAATGAATATGCCCTAAAATGATAAAAGCATTGGTACCTTTTATGTCTATTTATCACACAGACATGTTATTTTCTGCATTTGTACACTTCTCAGTGCTTGCTTCCAATGGGCCTGAATGTGCCTAGCCTGTCTGCCAGCTGCACAATAATATGGACCTTGGAAGATGCAAACCAGGTGTGCAATATACAATATAGAGTATTTTACTGCTTAAAACCTGGAAAACTGATTGCATTGTTATGGTACCAACATGTGAACAAATATTAAAAATGCCCAACTACAGTCAGCCAAATACATTTCAGGTTCATGACCGAAAAAGATGCTCAAAGCCTGAAAATGTCTTTCTTAAGTAGCCACAGCCAAGGCAAAAATAACACGTGCAGAGAGCACTGCTTTCACGTAGACAGCATGAAGCAGAACGCTGAGAACTCACAATTTTGGCAGAGGACAGACTTTTATAGTTGTAGCTGATTTTTAAGGAAAACGGCAAGACTGTGAACTAATTCATTGATGCACCTGAAATGGATTTATCAGCTTTAAAGTTAATTTGAGCTTACCATTTAGTAACAAACTTTCTACTCTTAAAATGTAAACATTATGCCACTACTGGTTAAAAATACATATGTAACATTTTAGAGTATCCAATTAGAAATTGTGATGTACAAAATCTAAATAGGCCTAACAACTAGACATGCTGCCGACACATTCACATCCTTGCACTTGACGCATGTTAAACACAGGGATTTTAACAATGGAGACTGGACCTTACTAGAGGTTATCAATGAGATGCAAATAATATGGCATTTAAATTGCATGCAGACTGCAACTGAGCCAATCACACTCTGCAGCTCAGATCCAGTCTGTAATTGATCATCATTACTGCAAATCTGTAATAAAACCCTGTAC
Source organism: Ptychadena robeensis (assembly GCA_036250615.1). Classification (NCBI taxonomy): domain Eukaryota; kingdom Metazoa; phylum Chordata; class Amphibia; order Anura; family Ptychadenidae; genus Ptychadena; species Ptychadena robeensis. Next base: position 124,214,279 of record CM070033.1, read on the forward strand.
TTGTGCCTGACCAATAAATCTTATATATTGTTTATATGATAGAATATTTATGGACACCTAGTAACAAAGTGTAAATGTTAGCGTGCTTATCTGCATGCGTTTCTGTATATATATCTAACTATATATTTATATACACGTGTATACATAAATGTACACCCACATATAAGTGAGTTACAGGTGATTTCATGCATTTGATGATTTATGTGAGTTAATTTATAGAATATAAAGATGTAAAAAGATTTATGTACAACTCGTGTTCTATTACCATAGGGTAGCTGAAAAAAAACCTTCCATAGTTTAAGATTTTTAAATAATAATAACTTTACAGTGTGAAAAGCTCTATAAACTCAGTATGAAACTCCTGTATTCATCTATTTATGAAATGGTTGTGTTGTAAACTAAAGAAGTTATAATGGGAGCAAGTCATGGGCTGTGATTATTTACCAAATATAGATCTCTATTTCAAGAAACATCCAAACTAGTAAGTGGTCTTCCACACTGTGTATATCACTGTCCAAATTACAAAGGTTTCCCATTTGAAATCTGTATTGTGTTCTGCAGTACAGCTCAAGAACATGTGTATGTAATGGTAGCCCTACACAGGCCGATCCTCCCTCGATAGATGAGGGACTGACTGTAGTGTGATCAGCAGACACTCTTTGTGTGCTGGACATTACTTTGGATGGGGACGCTAGTTGGGCGACCAGTTAGGCGGTCGATTGGCCGAGAAATCAGGCGGGAACCGGCTACCTTAAGAAGGCTCTCAGGCTTGTTTCACAATTGTCCATTTACATGCTCTTTTAGGGATTTTAATGTGAACAGGCCCATTGAATATAATGGAGTAAACACCTAAAAGCCTAATGTATAAGAGGGAGGGAGTAGGTCAGTCCCACAGTAATTTTTTTCACTTACAGTTAGCTAGGGTTATTCAATGCGCAAAACAGCACTTAAACAGGAACACATCTAATGGGGCTATAGTTAGTTTGGTAGTTTTTTGGAACCTGTCTCAGGTTCAATTATCATTTCGACGAAGATTGTATATTTTCCACATGTCTGTATGGGTTCCCAAGGTTTTGGCTGTCATAAAAAAAAAAAAAACTTTTAGGTAAAATCATTTTCAATCAGAATAACAGATTGAATGTGTGTTCTTCTGTGCATGAGACAATAGATTGTATGATACTCCAGAGCAGGGAAAGATGTGAAGCAAAATGTATGTCCTCTGCAATATACCGTATTTTTCGAACTAGACGCACCTGACCATAAGACGCACCCAGTTTTTAGAGCAGGAAATCAGAAAAAAAATATTTCCTTTATTTAAATAAATGTGAAAGAATATCAGTACCCCTATTTAGCCACTAAAATGGTGTCACTAGAGTGCAGACTTTAGTGTCTTTTCTTTCTCACACAGAGCACAGAGAGGGGAGGGAGGGGGAGCGCGACCAGTCTGCACTCTGGTCTCCCTGTCCCTTCTCTGCTGCGTGTGTGAGGAAGCTGCTTGCCAGTGCAGTTTGCTCCACACACTCTGCATTGGCTATATATGCGAGGCTCTGCAAATATAGCCAATACAGTTCAGCTTCCCACAGCTCTTCAGGCAGATGGAGATTACACAGCTGACATAGCGCATCAGCTGTGTGATCTCTCGGCACACAGGAGGTGTGCAGATGGAGATCACACAGATGATCTCCTCTCCCTCTGCACACAGCTGATCTATCTGCCAAAAGAGCTGTCGGGGAGCCAAGTTGCGATAACCGGCGGCCGGATGGCCGCGGGTGGTCACACATTCGGACCATAAGATGCAGGCACTTCTTCCCCCCAATTTTGGGGGTAAAAAAGTGCGTCTTATGGTCTGAAAAATTCGGTACTTCATAATATGCCAGCAATATGCAAACAAAACAAATCCCCAAAATGTGTGAGAGGTATTGAAATCATGAATACATTTATATTCAACAGTTTTTTTTTCATTCTACAAACTGGGCTCACTTATTAATAGTTCAAACCTCAGCTGTGTATATAATAAACAGTTTACAAAGGAGAATTCAAGTAACACTGGATTTTATATTTGGATTATTGCACTTGGAGAATTTCTCTAACCTTTCCAATTAGGAAACCGGCATTCTTTATTCATGGTTCTATGCAAATGTGTATGCATATATAAAGGAGAATTTTCAAGAACATTTTCAAATTCATTAATCCTTTGGGTTTTTACAGTTTGAATCTGCTTATTACTTCTGTGCCAAATAGTTTTACCTTTTAATTCATCTACTAGTTAATTTGTTAAATTTCATTACAATGAAAATAGTTTGCACTAATTTTAGACCAAACAAGGGAATGTAGTCTAAAGAAATTGGTTATTTTAAACAAAAGAGTTAAACATTTTTTCATTTTATTCTTGCCCTCTTTTTATATGGAGAAAACTGGACAGTAGGATATCGTGGAAATTTTAATAATGATCGATGTTGTTTCTCGATATGGGTATATTTTTACTGTCAGACCTATGTCTATGGGTGGTATTAAGCTTAGAACAGAGATTAAGGAGCACACGTACAGTCTGCATATTGCTCACATTCTCATTCTGTCAAGCAGAAGAAAAGGAAAACGCCTGTACACCCCAATCCTCCTTCTCCTCCTTCCCCCTCCAGCACAAAACCCCTGTATTACCACTCCCCAGTGGCAGTTTGCGTCGCTCAGATGGGTACGGGGAGTGAGGGTGCCAGATATGCATGCGTGGGAGGGTGCCGGGGGCCCTGGTCCTAGTGACTTGAAGACTGTAAAATGTTTGTCCAAGTAATACTAGGAGAGATATTGGGCAGTAAGTATAGGGGTTATACCAATCAAATGTCTTCTGTCATTGCTATCCAAACAGTAAAATATGATTTCTAGTTGTTCTGGTTTAAACATAGGGATGGATTGGATACACTTGTTTTTGATTGGTCTAAACACAAATGAATGCTGAAAATGCATTACATTAGTCTATTTAAACCAGAAAATGGCTTTAAACCCCACAGAGTTCTGCTGCAAATTAAACCTGTGAATGGTAGCCCCACACTATGTAGTTTCATTTCTGTTTGCTTTGAAGGAAGCATTTTGATGCCTGTATGTGGCCACTCATACAAAGTGTTACTGGTGGTACTTCATTGTACAGTATCACACCTGAGACTTGCAACCAATGCAGGCAATGAAGTTAGGTAATTTTGGAGTGACAACAAAAAAACTGTGGGTGGGTGGTATAAGGTTAGTATTTTAACGTATTACTTTACCTGCCTAGCCAAACCTTTCATTCATACAGTGTGGTAGCTGATCACGGGTACATTTAATAGCAGCCCAGTGTGAATTTAAGAAATTTTTACTTGGATTTTTTCTTCTTTATGAAGACCCTCAGTGGTTTGCACTGCTGACAGTATGTACATCACAATTGCTCCCTCTGGTATCAGAGGATATATCAGCCTAGAATAGACACCAACATTAGATACTCACTCCTCCAACTCTCTTTATATTTTTATTGTTCTATTTAACCTCTCTGATGATGGAGTTTATTGTGTGTTTGATTTACTCAGAAGCAGCATTTCTAATTCTAGGATATATAAAACTTCAAGAAAAAAAATCCAAAGATAAATTAGTGGAGGTTTTTCTTTTATTATCTGTAACCAATTACTGTAGCTTTTTGTATTGAAGTAAAAAAAAAAGGAGATTGTATTCTGGAAATGCCGCTCTGAATGTTTTTTTTAAAGATGCTTAGGTTTTTTTGTATGTGAACTATTGTGATGACATGTATGATGTTGCTGACAAATTAATTGTGGACTGTGAATGTTGATAAAATTAAAGTTTATTGTTGGTAGATTATACAGTTTATTGTCTTATTTACAGCCAAACAATGTATACAGGCATTTTCAGTGGTGATGTGTAAATGTAGAATTATGATATTTATTAATGTCATTGTTCACCAAATAATATGCTATTTTTTTGCAAACAATTAGTGTTTTGATTTTGTTTTCCAACTCAAACAACGGATTAGCTTTTGTGTGCTACATTGGCCGAATTAGCTGTTGTACAGCAATTGTTTTACTGTGACATAGTTGTGCGTCATTCATTACTTATTCATTTAATCTCAGCACTGTTTCAAAATGAAGACACGCGTTTGAATGAACTCAGATATGTTCATTTGTGAAAGTGGCTAATGTATTATGCAAATTGCATATAGAAAATTATGGATACACAAAAGAGTTTGGGCAGAATTGAAGCTTATCATAAATGAGAAAAAACTAAGCCATTACCCCCAAAATTCAATATTCATCAAGAGGAAATCTCAACCAAGGGTGGAAACACTAAACACTAAAGGGTGGCCAGCCTAGGGGACTTGACATGGCTAGGGGGACTTTGAGTTAACACCCACACATAAGATAAAAATAAGTTAAGATAACTTTATTACATATCATAAATAGATCAAACAAGGCCTAACCAATATTGGACGTTCTCAATTAGATGGATCAACATACACGATATGTGTTTGGATCAATATACACGTATCAGTAAAACGGAGCAAGGTATAAAGCCAGTATGAATACAGATAACAGGTTTTACGTGTCTTGGGGCTAAGGGAAAGGGGTACATAGACCATCCTAGTACCCCAACCACCTTGTGATGTACCCCTACACCCCTCGACATGTTTTGGCCCTAGGTCGATGGCCTCCTCAAGAGGGAATATGTCCGTACCATACGCGATTGAATCTAGATAATCAAGAATACAGTTTATAATCATCATTATATAAAAATATACATCCTTGGTAACAGTTAGGGCTTGTTTCCACTAGAAGCGGAAGCCCGCGGCGCGGCTGCATCCGCGCCCATTCACTTCAATGGCGCTGGTCCCCTGTCCGCGGAATCGCGCGGACGGCCGCCTAAAAACTCGGTCGACCGAGTTTTTAGGCGGCCGTCCGTGCAATTCCGCGGCCGCCCAGCACTGACCGCGGCCATAGGGATGAATGGCCGCCGCTAGAAACCGCATGAGATGCGGTTCTTAGCGGCGGCGGTCCTTATCGGCGGCAGCCGCGCCGCGGGCTTCCGCTCAAGTGGAAACTCAGCCTTACATAGATCACTGCAGTCTATTTCTAGTATTTTACATATATTAATGTATAGCACAATCAAGCCTTCTTAAAACAGAAGGTATTTACACGGCCCAATCCATGACAAATCCCAAAACTTTAGGTGGAAGCCCTCATTTTGAGACAGTGGGCGGAGCCATGCAAATTATTCCTTTTCGCCCCATCAGCCAATTGCACATCTAGAAACCGCTGGTGTACAGTGCAAATACAGCCTTTTTGGTACAGAGCCATTTATTCCAAACTGCATACAGCTGTTTCAGGCTCCTTGGCCATCATCAGTGCAGTGCATGGAAACCATGCTCTTTGGTGTGGGGCTTGGAAGCCGAACAATGTAAAAGAGTCAACTCAATTAACTCCTGTGGGGTTCGACATTAATCCCCCTATGCAGTCACAGTTTAAGAAAACATGCATATACATATAAACTTAAGTACATAAGATGCATTACCACAATCCTGGATGGGTTATTACATGACTGGGTCCACTGGATGATCGCATTATAAACCTAGAAAAGGTTGTCCGTGTTAAATCCCATGTTGCTGAAAGCTAAATACATATACAGTGGCTTGAAAGTATTCGACCCCCTTGAACTTTTCCACATTTTGTCACTTTACAGCCACAAACATGACTCAATGTTATTGGAATTCCATGTGAAAGACCAATACAAAGTGGTGACACGTGAGAAGTGGAACGAAAATCATACATGATTCCAAACATTTTTCACGAATAATTGAAGTAACTTCAAAGTGGAGTGTGCGTAATTATTCAGCCAGTCTTTTAGGGTATGTCCAGCACCAGCTTTGCACATCTAGAGACTAAAATCCTTGCCCATTCTTCTTTGCAAAACCGCTCCAGCTCAGTCAGATTAGATGGACAGCGTTTGTGAACAGCAGTTTTGAGATCTTGCCACAGATTCTCGATTGGATTTAGATCTGGACTGTCACAGATCCCAGCAGGATTGGAGGATCTGTATCTGCGGTAGCTGCTTCCAGCTCAAGAAACCGTCTGTAACACTAAGGATTAAGTTTCCAGCTATGGAGCTCCCTCTGCTGGATGCTGTGGTCCTGCGCTACTTTTCGCATGCTCCTCCCTCCTGGTCTTTATCTGGAAAGATCAGGTGACAGTTAATCACCTGAGCTTGGTCTCATATGTGTTTACTTTCAGCTTCTCGGATACCCTGCCTGACTTCCCGGTTCCTGACCCCCTGCTTGTTCCTCCGACTACTCCTACGTCTTAATACTCGGCACTGCATCCCGGTATCTCTCCTGACTCCATGGCTTCTGACCCTAGGCTTGTTTATTGGACTTCCCTCACTCCTGAGCGTTTTGTACCGCGTATTGATTCAGCAGCCATCTTGCACAGGTGCTTTCTAGGGACCGCAACCTGGGGATTACCTGCAGCCAAATCCAACTCCCTCCGTGGGGAGCTCTGGTGAATACCAGGTAGCCCCTTAGACTCTGTGCCCTGGATTGCACCTCTGCCATTTGTCCAGCAGTACTGCAAACGGGACTTATGCTTTTCTGTTAACAATGGCTTTCTTCTTGCCACTCTTCCATAAAGGCCAACTTTGTGCAGTGCACGACTAATAGTTGTCCTATGGACAGATTCCCCCACCTGAGCTATAGCTCTCTGCAGCTCGCCCAGAGTCACCATGGGCCTCTTGACTGCATTTCTGATCAGCACTCTCCTTGTACGGCATGTGAGTTTAGGTGGATGGCCTTGTCTTGGTAGGTTTACAGTTGTGCCATACTCCTTCCATTTCTGAATGATCGCTTGAACAGTGCTCCGTGGGATGTTCAAGGCTTTGGAAATCTTTTTGTAGCCTAAGCCTGCTTTACATTTCTCAATTACTTTATCCCTGACCTGTCTGGTGTGTTCTTTCGACTTCATGGTGTAGTTGCTCCCAATATTCTCTTAGACAACCTCTGAGGCTGTCACAGAGCAGCTGTATTTGTACTGACATTAGATTACACACAGGTGCACTCTATTTAGTCATTAGCACTCATCAGGCAATGCCTATGGGCAACTGACTGCACTCAGACCAAAGGGGGCTGAATAATTATGCACACCCCACTTTGCAGTTATTTATTTGTAAAAAAAATTGGAATTATGTATGATTTCCGTTCCACTTCTCACGTGTACACCACTTTGTATTGGTCTTTCACGTGGAATTCCAATACAATTGATTCATGTTTGTGGCTGTAATGTGACAAAATGTGGAAAAGTTCAAGGGGGACAAATACTTTTGCAAGCCACGCTCATTGCAACTGGTATCACTCAGGGATAGGAGTCAATTCTAATATCTCATGTTATCTAGGTAGATTATACCGTATCTAGTGATGCATACTGGGGTACCATGAGAGTAAAGTGTATAATGAAATATGGATAAATGAAGGGATGTGCTTCCACCCTCCAACAGCAAAAAATATAGTGTACCGTAAACACAAGGTAATCGCCTGGGACACATCGCTGGGCAGCCAGATGCCATATGTCCGGCATTTATCTTACCCAGCATTTTATGTCCCAGCTGGCCAATGGAGAGAAGGAGTTTCACATCACATTGCTGTGGCACCTCCCTTTACCCTGTACAGACGCCCTGTGTCTATGCACAATCCTCCTCCCAGTACGTCACTATTGATGTACTAAGCCTCCACTTGTCTCAAACATTTTTCAAAGCTTGAAAACACCCATGTTTGATTCTTTAATAACATTTCTATTGATAATGGATAGAACAGTCCACATTGAAGCTTTAACGTCGTCTTTTGATGCAACTTGCTGCATTGCCCAGCATTTCAGCGTCCTAACCTGTTCATTAAAAACACAATAAACAGGTTTTCAGCATTTCTGACGCATTTGTAATTTCTGCTCTTGTTCCGGCCCCTGTGTCAAATTTGGGAATGGCCCACAAGACTATTTTCCTCTAATTGTGCTCATATACATAAATGGAGGAGATTTGCAATGGCGTGTGCAGGCGATCACAAATCGCGGCCATTCATTCTCTATGGTGGCGCTTTTTAAAAAAATCGCCTGTGAAAATCAGCTCAGGCGATTAATTGTCAGTGCAGACGATTAATCGCCTAGGTGGGAACATGGCCAAAGAGAGCATGAAAGAGACAGCTAGAGAGAAAAAAAAGGAGAAAGAGACCCAGAAAAATTTAAGAAAAAAATGAGAAGTCTGGAATAAAAAAGAAAGTGAGAAAGAAAGAGTCTGAAAACATCACTAACAGAGCATCGGTGAAAACACATAGATGCCTATAAATCAAAGTGCCCAGCCCGCGGGCTGCATGCGGCCCTTTTCCCATTAGCTGGTGGTCCACCACTTGCGGCCTGTCACCTGTCCGCCAATGCCTGACGGTGCCTTTTTGTCTGGGATCTTCTTGCAGCTGTAAGAGGAGGAGAGGCGCAGGACTCGCTTAGGCTCCGGCTGAGCACTAGATGGAGCCTCAGCAATTCCCTCACCTCTCCTCCTCTTTCTGCTCTAAGAATATCCTGGGCAAGAACAAGTGGGCGAAGGAACAGCAGACAGGTGAGCACCTATGCTCCCACTTAACCTCTATATCTACTCCACAATTGAAAAACATGGCAATGCCCTGTCACATTACATGGACAAAGATGACATGGGCAAAAGTGACATGGACAAAGGTGACATGGGTAAAAGTGATATGGGGAAAAGTGATATGGGGAAAAGTGACATGGGGAAAAGTGACATGGGCAAAAGTGACATGGGAAAAAAGTGATATGAGGAAAAATAATGTCTTCCAGCTTTTTCTGCTGCAATTGTTTCATAAAAAATGCTTATACAAGTCAGAATAGATTGAAAATGTTATGTGCAGCCCTTTAGTGACCCTTCATATAAATGTGGTTGCCCACCACTGCTATAAATAATGACTGGCAGTGACAAGAACAAAAAAATACAATGAAAAACACATACACAACATAACAAGGCAAGTATTTTAAAAGACAGTGATAGAGAAGGTCTACATACTAAAGAAAAAGAATGCAGCCATTGTAGAACAGAGCCAAAGAGATGGCAGAGAAAACACTTACCTCTTCTAACAGTACTTGCAGCTCTATGTGACTAGTCTCACCTTCTATTCCTGTCTGGTTACAGTATTGTAACTGACCAAGAAAAAAGTTCTAGAATCAGATTAAGGATCAGACCAGAGATCTGTTTTTTACTTGCCTAAAGCTAGCCATACACAGTTCAATTGAATGTTCAATCAATTTAATTCGACTGATTAATTAGTCGTCGATTGAAAATTTAATCATGTCCACATTGAACGATAGTTTCAATTCGATTTCAATTTTCTATTTGCTCGATCTAAATTTGATCGGACCAGTTGGAATATTTGAATTGATTGCTACCACATCGAGTGTAAATTAAATACTATTTGACCCAACCAATTGTGATAAGATCTAATCAATTAGCATACTGTAACATCCAGGGGAGGGCTTTCTATCTACTGGTAGGCAGAATAGGATGTTTGTATGTATGCTATATATACCGTATTTTTTTGGACTATAAAACACACCGGACTATAAGACGCACCCAATTTTTAGGGCAGGAAAACCAAAAAAAAATGTAATACGTTTTCACATCAATTGGGTTAATGCAATGAATTCAGTGAATGCAATATTCTATTTAGCCAGTAGGTGTCACTAGCAGCAGTACACTCACAGCAGAACACGTCATTCTGCACACTGATCGACAGGAAGGGGGGCCAGGCTGTCTCCTACTCTCCTCTGCTCTTCTCTGCCAATGTTGCGGTTACTGTGTCCCTGGGAGCTGCAGAGTGATTGCAGTTTCCACAGATGAAGAGAGATATAGATGGCCGTTCATCTGTCCTCTTCATTGCCTATGGTAGCAGGGCTCTGAGCTCTGCTGGCATATGCAAATACACAGTTCAGATGGGAGAGCCGGACACAGGTCGGCATCTCACATCTGACAGCTCCTTCAGCTCCCTGGCTAATCCTGGAACGGAAAGCTGTTGGGAAGCCAAGGTGCGACCACTGGCGGCTGCAGAGTCGCGCATGTGGACCATTAGTGCAGACACATTTTGCCCCCAATTTGCTATAGGTAATATAAACCAAATTGCAGTAATGTAAATTGTTTTCTGCAGGAAAACCCCATTTGGACATAAGTGGAATTTTCTTTCAATTTGATCATACTAAATGTACCATGTAGTGAAGGTGCGTAGAGATAATATGCAAGCCCGCCAAATTCGAAAGCCCCGCTCTGTTCAGTCGTCGTTTTGACTGAAGTCAGACCACTATGATTACTATGCATAGGTTAGGTCTTGAGGCTGCTGTTGCAGTGATGGAAATGTTTATTCATGAAAACAAAGTTGCCATAATTTGCTTGAATGTGATCATAGTGAAAGTATGATGCAGCAAAGACTGCATAGAGAGACTACATACTACCGCCCAAGTAATAAACCCCATTCCGTTCAGTCGTCACTTTGACTGTAGTCAGACCACTATGATTACTCCGCATAGGTTAGGTTATCTTGAGGCTGCTGTTGCAGTAATGGAAATGTTTAAGATCGAACACTCAATGTGGTGTGTCATTCGATTCAATTACAATCAATGTAAAATTGAATGGTCGAATTGATGATCAATTTGTTGCAAACTGAACGGTGTAAAGCCCCCCATAGACGGGCAGACTCCCGGCCATAGTTGTAGCAGACCAACCTGCGTGCGCGCTCCCGACGATCACATCAAGGTTAGTCTGCCGTAACTATGTGGGAGCCCACCTTGAATTATGTAGAAAAAAAGCCGGCAAATCGGGTCGAGTCCTGCCGGTTCTTTTTCTCTAGAACTGCGAGGGAGAACAGCTGCAGCTTGTAAACAGTGAGGGGGAGTCTCCTCCCCCTCCCTGTTAATTGGCTAGTCGAACGGCAGTCCTGTGTGTCAGTGGAAGACACAGGATTGCTGTCCGACATGTAGCAGACTGATTACAGCGTGGTGACGTCACCACGCTCTAATCAGTCTGCTAAAGGTCTGCCATAGATCGAGGTGTCTATAGCAGGCTTTTGGCTACCTTAATTTATACCTTCTGGAGATTCTGTTGGTATTTCCTTCATCAGCTTAGTGCCCTTGAAGTATTTGCTTAGTAAGAAACAATAGAGCTGTAACCAGTTTAACACATAATTTATTACACAATACCACTATTTACAATGCAACATTTTGCTGTATATATGTTATTAACTAGCAGATAAAAGATTCAGTCCTATAAATATGACTCCTTATATGTGTGCTTTACAGGTAGTGCTGTTCCATTGAAATTCAGCACTCCCAGCAGCACATGTCTAAACAGTAACACATACGTAAGCTCCATGCCCTCTAGAAACAGTTTCAGCAAGTACACAAGTCTGAATTAGCTTGAAAGGGAGGGGAGATGTGTGTGTTTTAGATATCCTCTACCCTTGTGTGCTCCAGTCCATGCCCCTTCCCTGGTCATTTCTGGGCGGCCCTCTTCTCACATCTCCTGTAAATAACCAAGAAGAAAGACAAACAAAATAAGAAGAGGAATGACTAATGTAAGGTGGAAGTCGTTTTCACCTTCACTGTCAGCCAAACAGGTGAGACACCAGTAAAACAAAAACCTAAAAACGTGGGAAGTGTATGGGAAGTACAAACAAGAATTGTGAAGAGCACAGTATGCAGTAGGAATGTTTAAGAACATTTACTTAGTGGGAGAGAACATGGAGCAATAGAAGTAGCTGCTCTCCACCCTCACTTTTCTGTGCCAATCAACTGACTTCAGTGACTGCTGTCTGGTGTCTTCGTTAGTTCTCTAAGTCTTCTTGGGGACAAGGAAACATGTGGTGGGATGTGAACCTCCTTGCTCTCTTTAAGAAGAATTTGCGGACTACCATCACCTATTGGAGCGTCTTCTTCAGCTTTGGATTGTGCATTGCTTTTTTAGGACCAACTTTACTAGATCTGAGATGTCTTACACACAGCAGCCTACAAGAGATTACCTGGGTCTTCTTTGCTCAGCAGTTCTGCATCCTGGTGGGGAGCACTCTGGGAGGAGCCTTCAAAAAGTCGTGAGTACCACTTTGTTACCAGTGCACCATATGTACTCATGGTATACATGTAATTGATGCAGCACATGCTCAGCAGACATATAAGTGACATTCATGAACATGATGGGTTGTTTTTACTTGAGATCCAAAACCTAAAACCTGATTTGATTTAACAGATATAAAGTTAATATGGTTCTCCATCAGATCTGAATGATGGCAGATATCAATCAACTGAACACATAGCCTCACCTATACAATGTGTTTTGGAACTTCTGGGCAGAGCTAAGTTGTTGCTCCACAATTTTCCAACAACCATCAATAGGATGGTGTAGAAAGGAACTTTAAGGCAGGCGTAAAGGTGAACAACAGGGTCAATGAAAAGTCGTGTACATTTATTGTAGTATCAATAAAGGCAGTATGCAAATGACCAACCAAGTTGAACATAAACAATGCATTCATGCTATTTTCAGTCCACATGTTTTGCAACGCATGTAATTTTGAAGATAGTTACTGCAAGGAAGCATAAAATAACAATGAGTACGGGGGATTCGGGCCCATGAATAGGACATTGGTCCTCAGTGCATTGAAGATAAGTAAGGTAAGAAAACAAACTGCCTGGACTTGGTTGATGCAGGTCGCTCAACACGGTAACGGGGAGTCATGGCGGACAGTTCCCTGCATGGAGTGAGTAATGACATGTTAGGTAAATATTTATTTGTGGCATTTATGTAACATATGTGAGATCAAACTGCCTCATTAAATGAATGAAAGATGAGTGTAATATTAGATGCTGGTGTTAATATGCTGTGTGTAACTTAGGATCATGAAAGTGTGGGCTAAGGGTCATGATGAAGAGTTCCTGAATTTATTTTCCAGAACTAAAAGAACACTTCATCATGGAACAACTAGTGTGTCTGGACTCCTTATCCTTTAGTCAATTAACTCTAAAACAGCTCTATTAGTAGTATTTCATGGCGTCTCTAGTCAATTGACATTTTAATTGTTAAATAAGTTGGATATCATGGCTGGACTTCTTATCTCAAATAATATGAAATAACTGTTACTAAAAGCCTCCATACACCTGTGGGTGCACGCTCGCAGCCATTGGTCGCCCCCAAAGCTGTCTGTAAATCTCTGACCAATGCCATTCTTTAGATGGGGAGCGGCATCCCAATCCAAAGTAACAACCAGTACACAAAGGTTGCCCACCGATACTCTAAACAATGGAGTGAAGCCTGATGACGTCATCACATTGCACCTTGTTGCTCGTCTATCAGTCCCAGCTAGTCAGGTGTATGAGGGCCTAAAAACTGGGTCTACACTGCACCGCCCCAACAACTGTGGGGGGCGCTATAGGCAGCCCACTGTTTGGAAGTTGTCCTTTACATTACTATTGGCAATGCCCCTGGATCTCCAACGCCTGGGCGGGCATTGTGAATCCGCTCCCGTGCCGCCCCCAACCGCAGGCATGACGCGCCAGTATAGACTGGCACGCCATTCCCCATAGGAATTTTTCTACAAAATTAACTTTATTATACATGAGAATTTATTTATAAAACAATATTTTCAAGTCAATTACAAAAGATATCTTCTATTAATTCATCAATTCTTCAAAGGATATTTTATTCGATTTGGTTGAATATCAATACCCTGTTTATAGTGATGACCATAGTTTATCATCTGACTAGCGATTGATCCTATAACTGTGGTATGCGTAAGCTAAGGCACTTGTGTCCGAGACAGCACTTCTCTTCCTATTTCAGCTTATTGTTTTATCTTTTTATATTGTTTGGTGAATCTTGGGCATCTTGGGTATGGGCAAATACAGCATCTTGGGTATGGGCAAATACAGCAACATAACCTTATGTGTAGATAATGTGCTAACTTTGTGTATTACATTTCTACAAACTTCCCCATCTGCAGTGTTGTACTGAAGGTAAAACAGAGGATAAAATTGGAAACATTTTGCACATAAGCTGCAGTAAAGTGTGCAGAGTACTGGAGTGCCTAGCATTACTATAACTGACATAATATCTCCAGTATCACAATACTTCCTTTAAAGATAAGAAGCATCATTCAGATGTAAATCATAACAGATGGTCACATATGGTTTATTTCTTTTCTTTTTCTCATGTTTCCCATTTTTACATTTCAATAAAAAAATGTATACTTTAAGCCTCCCATACATGTTTAGATATTGACACAATTGTTTGGCCAATCGACCATGATGATGATGATGGCGTCATCACTCACAGTGAATTGGGCACAATCGTGCCAGGTGAGAAGAGGTTGCTAGGTCATTGATACTGTCTCAGCTAGCACCCCCCCCCCCCTTCCCCTGCTCACAGCTTCTGAGGGAGAGAGCCTCAGTGTTCAGCTGCAGACAGGCTCTGTGTCCTCAGCTCCATCGGGGATCAGACAAAGCTTTACTTTAATCTAAAGTATTAGACCGATCTAACAAGAATTGTGGACATGTCTGTAATGGCTTAGATCAATTTGGCAGCTGATTTTGTCCCTTTAAGTTTTAGATCGGCACCGCTAACCGACAGCCGTGAGTGTGCATGGCAGTCGATTTAGCAGAAAAATCAGGTGGAAAGCTAAGCGTGTATAGGGGAAAATATTAAGATAAATTGAAAAGAAAACATTTCAATTTGGAAAACACATCCCTACATTGTATGTAATTCATATTTTTTAAAATAAATATTATAGATAAAAGCTACAACCAACCAGTGATTAATTATTCCAAATACAGCTCTATAAACATGACATAAACCGCAGTATTATTTTGATGTGTACTAGTAAGGTTCTAAACTGATCCTTCTGCATGCATATTAAACATTATCTAAACCCAAGAAATTGTCATCCTGTGGAGAAGGTAGTATTGGATAAATGAACAGAACAGATAGACAAAAAAGCCTAATATGCACAATCAATGTTTAAAAGGGTCCTTTATTCTTCTGTGTAGAATATGGTTTTACTTAATATGATCATTGTAAGTGCCCCAACGTTATATAGCTTTAGTAAACCCTCTTACTTTTACTGTAGATAGGGCACCTTGTCAAACAAAAAGCTTTGTTTAGGGTCCATTTACACTGGCGGTTTCAAAACAGCAAGGTAAACAACCCTTTAATGTAACCGACTGGTGGATGCCACTTTAGGATTTTGGGCTCCTGCCCGATAGAACCTCTATGGAGTCCTTAATTAGCCTGCACTATTTTGCAGATGATCACAGGGAGTCGTTTCTCGAATGGCGGCGGGAGCCCACTGCCAATTCCCGAGCTGAAAGCAGCTGGAGAACCGACAGTGTAAATTCAGCCTTAACTTCCATCCTGATCCATTATTATTTTAGACATACTTAAATACAGAAGAAAAAAAGGTATGCCATTAACACCTCTATTTATTAGCAACTATGATCACCTCTATAAAAGCTGAGATTATAGCAGTTTGCTGGTCTGGGGCATCCAGGTGTGTGTTAACACAATGACAAAGGAAAATACATCAGCAGTGATCTTAAAGAAGCAATTGTCACTGCACATCAATCTATGAATAGACAATCTGAAGTCATATTTCTACAGTGAGAAAGATTATTTACAAGTAGAATACATTCAAGATAGTTCTAGTGTCGTGAAGGGCATTTTCTTCCTCTGCACGACCAGGTTCTTTGGATGTTCGGAACACACTGTGGAAGGCTCACACACACCAAGAAAGTAGACAAGCAAGCTGGTAGGGGAATACAAGGCTTTACTAGCAGGAATTATGTACAGGTAATCACCAAACCCAAGCCTGGGAATGGGGCACACACTTGAGGATCTAAAGTTCCAAACAAAGTAGCAACCAGCTGCAGGGTGTATTGATGGCACGGTGATGGCAGGGTGCAGGGTGTATTGATGGCACGGTGATGGCAGGGTGTATTAACGTCCCAGTGAGAGGGGGACAGGATAAAGTCCCAGTGGTCAGGGCAATAGGGAAAATTGGGCAGGTGAGATGGAGTAGGGAGGAATCCTGCGTCTACCTAACTCAGCACCTACCGTTAGCCATATCCATCCGCTCGGGCACGTTTGAGGGAAGTCGGTCCTGGTCCAGGGGACAACCCTTTCAGTCACCACGGATAGGGGTCCTTGGTCACAGGCACTGCTATGGGACGGCCGGCGGAAGAACCCAGGAAAAGGTAGTAGATCTGCTCCAATTCAGGTTGCAACACACTAGCTGTAGATGGTTGAGGAGCTAACCCAACTCTGGCTAAGGAGGGTCTAGGGAGGTATATTTATCCCTTCTGCCTGGAGGAGAGCAGTAGCTTTATTAAATTTAAAGGCATATACACAAAATATGCGCAGAACATGGTGACACAGGGCAGTATATACAATACAATAAATATATACCAATGTGGCGTAAACCCTGGTCACTACAGAGTTACGAGTGTATATCCCAGTTAATTTACCGTACTTCAAGTTAGGACTAAGCAATGTTTAGAGAGTGCAAAAATCCCAAGACTAACATCTCAGGCTCCAAAGTTACATTTCATCCCTGTACAACCATAAAAAGCTTGTTTGCAAGACTCAGTATAAACACCTCACACCAACTGTCAGCACACTGATGGATATATGATGATTTTTTGCAGCAACCTGAGTTGGGCTCTGAGTGCCACAGTATTCTAGAGTAATAAATTACTTAATCTGTGCTGCAACTAAAGCAACGGAACAGTGATCATAGGCACATCTGCTGCAGCAGAATTACTAAAAAAGGAGAAAAAAAGTCCAGACCTCAACTTAAATGAAATGCTGAGGTGGGATCTTAAGAGGGAAGACCAAAAAAATGAATAAACATGTGGCAATGTTGTTAGAGACACAAAAGGCATAGACCAGGGCTACTCAAATATAAATGTAAAAGGTCCACTTACCAAATTTCCATTCAGTCTGAGGTCTGGAGTTTGGAATTTTACCGTGCACTGCCGGCGGATCGGCATTTTTCACTGCGCTGACCCAGTCCGCCGGACAGAAGCATGACGTAGTTGATTACATTTATATTAATATTCTCCCTACCACTAGCACTCCCTTTCCCCCTGGCCTGAGGCCTCCAGAAAATGCCTATCTAGGGGTGCACATAACTTTTTAATGAGCTCCTCAGATGAGTACCAGGAGATGGTGTTTGGTACTCACCCCATATGTAGGGTGGTTTCCCTCACTGTCCTCTGCGTCAGCCTCCTGCATGGTAGATTCTGCTGCAGATGAACCTCCCTGTTCCTAATTGAGCCTCCGATTAGCTGTCTCCATCCACAGGTCACCAGCTGGCTTTGGGTCAAATGTAACTCCCAGTAATGTTTGAACCCCCAGATCTCATACCTCAGTAGTCAGATTTTACTCTTAGGCCCGTTAAACTCCACATCCGCTATTGGATCCGCTGGCTTCCGTCAAGCCTCCACCAGCCCCTGGACCAGGGCTCTGAGGGGCTGTGGAGCACATAGACTTTACCTGCTGATGCAGAGATTCATCGTACTCCACTATGTTTAGCCCTGCATCAGTGGAACAGCTCAGTGCTGTGAGAACAGCAAAATGCTCAGCGGAGGGGTCCCGATGGAGTTCAACCCCCAGATGCTCCGACACCCTTTTTTGGATTAGTAATTTACAATGTGTAAAAGAAAGAAGATTCGATGAGATTAATCTCTCATCGGTCTTAAGTTTCCCCTGGGGGTTAGACCAGGGGCGTGGGGACTTTTAAGGCCACAAAAGTTATAAAGGTTTAAATTGGATTCGGTTTAGATTAGATTAAATCAAATTGCATACATTTATTTCTGTATATCAGTGGTTAAAAACAAACATGTGATTTGAATCACGCATAAACATACATAAATAAACAAAGCACTGGCAATTTAGTAACCATAATTGACATAGATATATGTCCAATGCGAATTCAATGTTTTGGGTAAAAGTTCATTAGATATTGGTTTAATCCTTGGAATTCATCCCGACGTACGTTTCGTCAACAATGGACTTCTTCAGGGGATTTTAATCCAGGTATTTTGTCAGGTTAGGTCAGTGCCAGTAAACGACAAATAAGACAAATCTAAAGCTAGATAAGGGGTACAATGGGTAATTTACAATGTGACACCACTATCTGCAACCTTTCATAGCTATTCATAGCGGTTATCCCAGTGACAGAAATTGAATGCGTTTACCAATAAAAAAATTGCAAATCTGAAAAATGAGACTACATCCACGCAATATCTGATAGGGGGCTTTTTAGTAGGAAGAATTGTACCTAAAAATTTGCATGGATGTAGTCTCAGAGGTTAACTGGTAACCCCAAAATGTCAAGGTTCTACCATGCAGGGTTTTCAAAGATCTATGTGTTCAAATTAGGATAAGTGACAGCATGTATGCAGCAGAGTAATGCTTTATGCTCTTGGGGAAGCAATATAGCCGTATTTTAGCTGAAATTTAATGTATAAGTGTTGTAGATAGAGGGGTGAAACTCAGGGTGTAAGTAGTAATAGGGGAGCATTACTGATCCTGAAAGTTTCATGATTATACTATTATGGGTTTTCATGCTATGCATGTTCAAAGTTAGTGTCATACAGGTTTATTTAGCTTAGTTTCTACAGCACAGAGGGGGAGAGGGTGTGTCCTGTCCTGCATTTTGATTGGCTGGGGGGATGTATCTGCGGGAGGAGCTACAGGAAGCAGCTCTCTTCTTCGCTTCAAAGCATCGGCAGGAGGGGAGGAATGAGCCGGGGGCAAGTGGCGGCCGCCGGTCCACATGTGACCTTATTTGAGTCCGGATCCGGACCAGGGTCCGCCTATTGAGTACCCCGGGCATAGACTGTATTGCTGCTAAAGGTGGTTCTACAATCTTTGGAATCCTGTACTTTGTACATAGCATGTCCGGTCCGGTTAGCAGGTTGGCGCATGGTACCATGTTCATTAAGTCTGCAATTCTTTTGTTCAATTACTAACTGGAATATAACAAGTAATTAAGAAAACTAGTGTGTGTTTAACAACACATCTTTAGACAGACATGCGGAATTTCATGGAAATTTTAAAGACTCTGATTTTATGGCTCAAACAAAATGTAAGAAGCATGTGTAGAAAAGAAACACATTAAGAAAATGCACAAAAGACATTATTCTGTAGGAATCTGCAGCCTGTGGATACAATAAGAAAATATCACGACAAATTCCCCAATATCTGTTGTGGAGCGTTGTGTTGTGACACATGTTATGCCCTCTTCACACACCACATTTCTTGACACTCTGTCTTTCTCCATGCCTGCTCTGTTCTTTCCAGTGTATGCACTGGTGGAAGGGAGAAGGCTTGCAGGTAGCCAGGAAGCCAAAACAAGAAGGGTAAAGAGCCGCATGCAGCTCTAGAGCCACGGGTTGCAGACCCCTGGTCTATGTTATCATCAACATTAATATACAGTCATTCTAATGCAAACAATATACTATAAATGTAAATGTATGAACCACTGTCAGGGTTTGGTTTACATTTTTTTTTATCACACTGAAACACAGAACATAATTCAGAAGGATTCAAACCATATAATTCAGCCTTGCAGGCACATGCACATATTCACATTTGTAGTTACCCATGACAGTAATAGCAAGTATTTGCAGTATTTGTCCTAGCAAATGGACAGATAATAAACACATTTTCTCCAGGGCTGTGGATATGTCTAGATAATCACTCCACTTCTTGATGGAATTCTGGGAATCAATTTTATTACGAGCTTGAAGTCAGTATAGTGACCCTACATTTTTAATTAGCCACTAGAGATAGAAACATAGTTTTAATGATCATGGCTGTCATATATCTTACTGTTTTAAGGTCATATTCTTTGCAGTAATTGAATTAAGGAGGCTTCAAGTACAGCACTCTGAAAACAGCTCAGTGCTTTGGGTCTATGTAACTATGTCTTGTGTTAGTGTTTCTCCCATTTTATTAACTGAATGACTTGTTCTTAGTGACACCAAGAAGTTGTTGCCCCATCTGGCCCTATATGGAAGTAAAGTTTGTTGGGATAAAAAATCTGTCCAAGGACTTAAGAATAAGGACAAAGTAGCAAAGCTTTTTTTTTTTTTTTTTTTGATTAAGCATTTGTAATTTATGTCAGGAGGAATACAAAGACAAACTTTATCCAGTCCTTCCTAAAAATTGTAATACCTGGTTGCCATCATTCAAGCTGACGCATTTCTCATTTTTGCTGCAGGGGAAATACCACATTGCATCACTTAGTCTATGGCCTAATACTTTGTTTCGGCATAGAACCATAAATTGATTTTTCAGCTGCAAAATGTGTTTGTGGCAGGGTAAAAATCGACAGAATATTTGTACATTATATGTAATTGTGGTGTTAGCTAGAGTGTTCCCAGTTCTTTTTAAAGGGCTGCCACCAAGGCATCTTGAATGTTATATAAACAAGATTCCAAGTAGGAATAGCCATGGTTTAACATTTTCTCATATCTTTAAAATAATCTACTCTTATAATTATTACCTTTAATACAAGGTTATCTCTCTCTTAGTAAGACTAATTTTTATAACAAATGTTATATTCATAGCAATGTGAAAGCTGCTAAGTTTGTTTTTTTTTTAACTCAAGAAGGACTTGACAGACCACCTGCAATCCAAAGCCAGACACATTTCCCCCATTCCTAGATATTGTCTTAATTTCTGACAATGATTCAATATGAACTGTTTTTATGCAATTACTAGACCCCCCAAACTGGTTCTAAACTGGGTCAAATGTTAATACCATATTAAGGGTAACAAAAGTTGTGCTTTCTGCAATGCACAACTAATGAAAAAGAAAATATTAGTGTATACTTTGGGGCAAAAGAAAAGAAAGAAAGCATGCTTATCTTTTAATAGGATCCATTGGGTTTTTTAAATTCTTTTCATAAATCAGGTATGAATGCGATATTTGTTAGTCCATTTGCACCTAAATGCTACACATTTACAAGGTGGTGTTAAGGAGAGGAGATTCTAGTTAACATATGCTATTTCCCGGTTGGTTAAAAACAGGTTATATAGTCAAACAGCACAGTGGAGGCTGCTTTGTGTAGTATAACGAGAACATTACTTGATGTGATGTTTACCTTCAGCTGGATGACTCAATTGTTGGCTTTCAATTGTTACACATCTCTTAAAGTTGTACTTATGACAAATATTTTATTATCCTTACTGCGAGGGTTAATTACTCATGTATGTCTAAAGGTAATAGGAAACAAGTTATAGCCACCTGATCCTTAGATATTCCACTATCAACTGCAAAGCAGGGTACAGACGTGCAGATATGGGTCGGATCGATGGCCACTTCGAGCACCGTGCTCGCTCACGGCCATCTATCTGGCCCATATAATATGCGGCCATGGCTGTTTTCGAGCGAGACCAATCAATCCCGCTCGAAAACAGCCATATCGGACATATGGCCAATGTCCATTGCTTTACATGGAAACCGCAGGTCTTCATGCAAAGCATTGGCTGAGCTGGGGAGAGCAGAGCTGTCTCCCCAGTTACGCCGATATCTGACAGCAGCGTGATGATGTCATACCGCTGCTGCAGGGACCATCAGACGGCTCTAAGTTGCATCACTGCAAAGTGGACGTGTTTAGGCTGAAAAGGAAGTGTTTATAGCTGAAATTTAGCCATGACTACCTTGGATTGCTGATCAGTGGCATGGCTATTTACCCTCAGCTACCACTACTGGTCGTTGGCCATGCTAATAACTCCCAATGATGTTCTTTCAGAGCCATGGATAATATAACAAGGCATGTGGGCTGGCAAATCAAATACAGAAGTGTATGGCATAGACATTTTTAGTACCAGAATCTAAAGACAGCATGCAGGCCATCTTCCTAGTCATGCTCTGATGTGGTAGTGTATTCCTCTATAGTTATATATAGAATAAATAACCTAACCTAGGAACCTAGGAAGCCAGCCTAAAGCAGTGGTTCCCAAACTAGGGGGCACAGAGCTTTTGCAGGGACTGACACCTATGGAGGCAGCTACGTGGCATTCGGAGCCCTCTGTTTGAGAACACCACTTTCAGGCAGCAAAGTCAGAAAGTAGGGAAAGGAGAGAACTGCAGCAATCAGCCGCCTATTTCTTCTCCCTGCTGTTCGTTCTATTCTCCCTCTTCTGAATGCACTCACTTCCTCTACTTACCAATGTCAGCCAATCAGGAACGAGAGGATGACAATCAGGAAGCCCAACTAACAGATTTATGTGGGGAAGAAGCCTGAGAAAGTAAGTAGTATGTGTCTGTGTGTCTGTGTGTCTCTATGTGAGTGATGCATGTCTCTAAATGACTGGTGTGTGTGTGTGTGTGGGGGGGGGGGGGGGGGGGGGGTGGTAATAATGTTCCAATCTAGAAAAGGGGAACCTTGCAGGGAAAGTTTGGAAACCACTGACCTAAAGGAACTTCACAGCCTATATTGTGCAAACACATTTGTAATTTAATTTTTAATTGATCTCCACCTTCCATCAGCAGGTTAGATAGAGGAAGGAGTAGGGTTCCCCTTTCTTATTGCACAAATCTTTTTCAACAATTAGGAAATCCCACACTTGGCAAGATTTTTTGTTTGCATGGAAATACAAGGAAAGCGATTTGTCATTATTAGGACAAATACAAAAAAATGAGCAGTGATACTACAGAACCCCTCCCAAAAAACAGATTCAGCACCATGGAAAGCCAGGAGACTTGTCTTAATGCTAAATCCTATTTTGTACTGATACAGGGCAGTTTATAGCAATCATCAGGTACGTTCACCTTGTAAAAAATGTGATTGTAACAGAAAAATGCAGAGGTAATCCCATCAATTTTTTGTAAAGTAAATGCCTTTTTAATATTGCAAGGTGGAATTGTCTAGTGAAGTATTTATTAATATTCCCCTTATCAAGTCAATAAATTCCCTAAAGACCTGAAGCAGGGGTGTTAACCTGCTGAGCGTTTACCCCAAATGCAGTTTGTGGTAAATTTGCTTGCCATGCAAACTCACCCTGAGCTACTTTCGTCATCAATGACACTGGGGATGTGTGTGTGTGTGG
>CM070033.1:124243393-124260104 GCA_036250615.1 Ptychadena robeensis
ATATGTCCGTGTAATGTATGTGGGGGATTTTTTTTTTGAGTTTACTTCCGCTTTAAGACTCTATATTTTTTATGTTATAACAAATGGAAGTAAAATTTACTATACAGTTCACGTACATTGCAGTAAATGTAGTTTTTATTTTTACGTTTTCAAAGGATTAGTGTACAGCTTAAAAATGGTCACAGCATGTTTTTTCTATGGTGGTAAGAGAGTTAACCTCTATGGTTGGGGCTTTGCCAGTCTGTAAATTACCTACGGTACTTTTACCACACATAGTAAATTAACTTGTTTTACCAAGTACTTGTAGCAAGTACAAGGTGACCTCTTATTCAAACATCAGGTAGAAGAAAAAATTCAGACTTTCCTATGTCAGAGATGTTAAACCTAAGAATGCAGTCTGCACCATGCAGACACAATAGAAGTATTTGTTAGGGTCTTGCACAAAACCGAACAACAGTTGTATTTGCTAAAATGGCAACATTACAGGGAAAAGTTACAAAAAAATATGTTGTGATGTTATCTTTATATTTTTTTACATGTATTAGTCATTGGTTAAAATCCAAAAACAAATGTTAATTTATAATATTATATAATACAAATACATTTTTGAAAGCAGACAATTGGTTATTTGCATTAAAAGTTGTCTCAATGGGAATTAAAAACTAAAGCCCCCCATACACCACATACAATAACCATGCAACTTCTGTACAACCAACTTTTCTTCTACCAAAACCATGTAATAGGAGGACCTTTCTACACCTTCCAATCACTATGTATTCTATCAGGGAGGTCACTATACTACATAGTTGTTGGTAGGTCTCATGGAAGTTGTATGGAGGAATCTGAAGGTGTATGGGGGGCTTTAGAACAATAATAGTCAGTTGACACTTTCTTTTATTTAAGAAAATGCAAAACATTAAAAAAACATTTCTATATAAACTAAATTACTGCAACTAGTAGGATCAGTATAACTTGTCCAGTGCTCATTAATTTAATGGAAGCATTAAGGTGCATCATAGACTTAAGCTAGGCACACACGGGTAGATCTGTAAATAGATTTAAGTACAATCAAGAGCCGTGCATGCTTACAGTGCTTGATTGTGCTCTTATCTATTTACAGATCTACCCGTGTATGCCTTCCTTCGAGCGGGATTAATTAAACCCACTCTAAGAAATTCGATTGAATGGGGTTTCAGCATGTTGGAAAACCCTGTTCAATCTCCATTACTTTGGACGTGAGTATCCATGCAAAGTATTGGAAGTGCTGCAGCTCCTCGAGCCGTGTGAAGAGGGCGGGGCCCACAGTCTCTGTACAGCGGTGTTGTGGCTGGCTGCCTTTCTCCAGCTCCAGCCTTGTATTGTGAGTGAGTGAATCTCTCACAACACAACATGGGCTGCCAGCTGGGGAGAATGGGTCCCCATTGAAAGGGAATCGATGTGCACATTTGGTGCACATTGATTTCTGTTCAATTGATCGCGGGTCGATTGCAGGGGAATCTACCCATGTGTGCCTAGCTTTACTCACATAGGTTATTTTTTTATCTTTCTCTGCTTCATCTATTAAAATACCTAAACGTGTACCTATTCCTGCTTACAATGGAAGGCTGGACATAGAGGAAGAAGGCAGGCAAAGGCTACATCCACACAGTGGTTGCTCGGCAGCTCCTCTAATACCAAAACAGTGCCGCTGTGCATCAGTTGCACACATTGTGAGGATGGTTGGTAGACAGTGGTCAATCACTGGCAACCACCACATAGTATACCTATGGATAACCACCCAGCACACACAACATGCGTCCAAAGGACGAGATACCCAAGCTGTCAGAAATGGTGAATGGCTCCTTTCTGAATATATATCCCAAGGTTCAGAATATTTAAATATTAATTTAAATTGAACAGGGAGTTGACAGGTTTACATTAATTTTAACAAGTTTGAGTAGTTTTATAGTTTGAATAGTAAATTGCACTCTAAAATAGATGTTTTTAGCTGTAAAAATGACTGTAGAAACAAATATGACATAAGTATTGTCAGTTTGACAAGCCGTACATTTTGTGGTGACAACATAAAACCAGGTATATTCAGCTAAGCATACTATTACAGCACACAGTAACAAATTCCCTTCAGTAAAAAAATATGTCAAAACAATGAATACATCTTTAGATACACTCCATTCATATTGAACTCTTAAGCCTCTGTTTTAGCAGAAAAGGAACTTTATTTTGAAGTAAATTTCTATCTTATGGGCTCTTTACGATTGAGATGTCTAGTGCTTAGTGTGAACCTTTCTACTTCTTTTACAGTTGAGGGCAAAATTATACCCCCCCCCCCTCCTAAAATTAGATGAGACTCCATGAAAATGGCCATTAACAAAAAGTGTTTGTTATTTTGGAAACAAATACTCTATAAAAACAATGTGTATATATATATATATATATATATATATATATTCAAATTAATATATGCAAGCATTGTCTTATCCTTTGACAAGGATTACCAGAGCTAGCTACAGACTCCACAGACAAAGCATGTACATTGTGTAACTGAAACTTCATGCTAAACTATTTTCAGCTTATCTAAAACTATGAAAATATGCAAAATTCCTCTCACTATAATAATAACAACAAAAAGATATACGGTATGTGTGTGTAAGATACTGTACAACATTCTTCCAGTGATCATTTTAATATGGTTTCCACAGTTTTAACTGCTGAAATTGTTGAAATATTACATTTAGGGACAGTTAAATTAATGACCTGTGGGCATGTGCAGCTCTAGTAAAGCCCATCTTTCTTCTGAATAATGCCCTTTTGTTTTCCACAGGTTGAAGCTCTGTTTGTCTGTCCTCTTCACATCTTCTCTGATCATCTCCATGGTGTTTGTTATCATTCCATTTTGCCGACAAGTTAGTGTACTTGCTGTGGTTATGGCAGTAGCTGGACTTTCCATGGGTTGCATTGACACAATCTCCAATATGCAACTGGTAAAAATATACAAGCAGGACTCTGCAGTTTTCCTACAGGTAAGAATGAGATGGAGTAACTGTAGACAGTAAAATATTAAAACAAGGAATGTGTATTCTATGTTATTTCATGCATATCATTTTGTCATCAAATATTTTATGTTTACAGCCACAAACATTAACTTTGAACTCTCTGCACAAATATTTTACATTTTTATTACAAACCACCATTCTTCTGCACTGTTCCTTTCAATTTTTTCTATTGGATTGAGGTCCTTCAAGCCAATATGTTGTTTACAATCCAAGATGTTGTTTACTGCTATGTTTGGGTGGCCACTGTCTTGTTGACACACCAATTCCAATGGCATTTCCTACTCAGCAAAGGCAAAATGATCTTTCCAAGTACTTTGATTTATTCAAACTGATCCATGACCTCTGGTATCCAACACCGTAGTATACGAAATACTCCTATATATTGATACTTACGCCTGCATGCTTCACAGTGTACTGTGGTTTGCATTCAGTGTTTGGGGTTCATCTGACAAGCTGCCTGTTACCCCTAGACCACAAACATAATCGTAACACTGCTCAAAGACCTTCTTTGACCTGGAGCTGAATTTTGTGGGTTGTTGCACAAAAATACAGAAAGCATGCTAAGTAAGAATATGAGTTGGTTTATTGTACCCTACTATTTCCCTGTTCTAATCCATTACCTTCTAAGAACAAACAAGTCACTTTAAGATATTAACTCTGTGCTAGACAGTTCATTAGGTAGAGTATGGCACTATGACTGGCTTTGTATAATCTCTGTCACTTGGGAAGATGGTGATTTAGGTCAGGATATCTACTGGAAATGTCAAAACTATATGGGAAGCCAGAATGTGAATTAACTTTCCAATGGTCAAGTAAATTTATGTGACTGGTGTTAAATCTGGATAATGAGGACCCAAACTTGTGTAAGTAACATTTGATCATGTGTAGTATCTAAAAGAATCTAGTTCCTGGTTGTGCGTTATTTGCTGTCAATGCAGTGCAATAGAGGCTGCTAGTGCTTATTGAGAGCATGTTGCTGGTGGGAGTATTTTAAGCTATTTTGTGTCCACCTCCAGGTGTGACAGTGAGGTTGATGTTCTTGAGGTTTTTTGGCAGCTTTCCTCCTCCATCAAACACAGTGAGTTAACTCTATGCCAAAGAGCACAATTTTGGTCTCATCTGACCTTAACACTGTCACCCAGTACTCTTCCAGATCTTTCATAAAGCCAAAGACTGAGGGACAATGACAAATGGAATAAATTTAAAATAACTGTCAATTATTTCACCAACTGTTGTCATCTTCTCACATTTATTACAATACAGGCATATGGATATGGCATTATGCCCCGCATTACCACTTATGTCTGGGAGGTTGAACCAGGAAAAACAGCCTTGTACACCATCACAAATTATTGCCTATAACCTGATCCCCACCACCCACCCTATGGGATGAGTTTCGATATTCTTACCCATTCCAGATTTAAAAAAGTGCTTGAAATCCAGTGCTCAACATTTTCTACGAAACCAATCTTGCGGGAACTGTCCATCTCTAATGTCAATGTATGCTGCCATGATGCGCCAAGAGAGTGAACACTTTTACTCACATTTTGTTTTCTTTTTCTGTATGTCTTTATTAAAAATTTCCAAGCTCCTAACATGGTTGGGTGGTGATCAGCTATTGGCTAATTATAAAATTAGTCTTAATTTACTAAAGAAGCTTAGGCTGTTCAGTTAGCAGTGGCGTAGGAACCACTATAGCAGCCATAGCAGTGCTATGGGGCCCATATTGACAAGGGGGCCCACCACTCCTGGAAGGGCAGGGATTGGAGTTACAGGTTGGGATGGGGGGGGGGGACATAAAAATGTTTGCTATGGGGCCCAGTCATTTCTAGCTACGCCCCTGTCAGTTAGCAAAGTGAATTGTCTTTCTGCAAGGAAAAAAATCATTAAGCATTGTGAATATAGTGAAACTTTACATTAGCATTCCCAATCATATGCAGAATTAAAATCACCATTAATTAGTACCATATGTAATTTTTTAGGTGCTTCATTTCTTTGTTGGATTCGGAGCCCTTTTGAGCCCTTTGATAGCAGATCCATTCCTTTCAGACAACAGCTGCATCCAGTCCAACTCCAGTCTGAATGGGAGCAGTAATCTGGAACACATAAGGAACTCAATTGTGCCCCATGACCCAGGGAATACATCACATTATGTTCTTCCAATTCATGGACCAACAATAACAAATGTAGCCTATGCATTTTGGATCATGGCTGCCATCAATGTGAGTAATCAATGTATATGTATATCATGATACAATAATACAGTAGGTATACACTGCTGTCCCAATAGCAGTGCGCCACAGCACCCTTGCTTGCTATATTTTATGAAAAGCATTCTTAAACTTAATTAAATTCTCTGCCTTGCATCAAAACAAATAGGCTATCTTAACTCTACACATGTTAAACAGTTAAAATGTATCTAAAGCCAAGAACAAAAATTAAATATGCTGCAGAATACCAGTCCTTTTATGTAATGTTTATATAAGACCATGGCTTCCTCTAGCATTACAAATGTGCTAGCGTTAACAAGTCCAAAGACTTAAGGCCCCCACACACGTAGCGAGCAGTAGCCGACAGATTAGCTGTGGAGTTCAACGTGATGACGTCATCATGCTGCACTCCATCGCTCACAGTATTGGCAGGCACCCTTTGTGTTTTGAACAGAAACGCCGGTCTCCATTCAAACTAATGTGGTTGTGTCTTCTATTGTTTGGGTGTCTTCTATTGTTTGGCAAATGAGGTGATCGATCCCTGTCTATGTTGTTGTGAATGCTGTCTTGTCTCCTCCAGCTTCCAGTGCCTATTGCAGTTTTCCTTCTAATGTATAAGAAAGGAATGGTGCCATGCTGTAAACATCATAGTGGATCTTTATTAACTGCAGATGAGCTGGAAATGGAAACCCAGAAGGATAATGGGATGAATGACGGCATAACAGAAAGACAAGAAGTGCAAAGTGGTAAGGGGAAAAATGTAGTCAGCTTGTCTATGCCTTCTATTTACTTGAACGTGGTATGCCATTTACTCTACATGTACAACTATTGTGTTTACTGTGCATGACCAGCAACAAGGTACATTTTTACTTGCTTCCCTCTAACACAGGGGTCCTTCAACTTTCTAGGTGGGGATGGGGGCCTGCAGTGTACAGTCCTTCAGGATGGCAGGAACCAGACTTTGGGGGCAAAAAACATGAACCAATTCCCATATACTATTTGTAGTGCAAAAAAATTTTTGTGTAGTGGGATTTGGCTACCCTTGCATGTATATGTTTTTTCTATGCCAGAAGTCCAATATTTTTGCTATTGAGTACACCTAAACTGGCCATAGACGTCTCGATTTGTCACACGATTTCTGACTGATGTTCACATCGATGCATGCATAAAGTGAGAGAGCAATCCAAATGGCGAGAAATCCCACAAAAAAACGCATGAAAAATCGATCGTGCAGGGATCGGACATGTCTGAAAACTTTCATGAATTGAAGGACGTTGTTAGAGACTTGCCATCATTTCTAGCGATCGACCCATGGAGGCCATCATTTCCGATTGCATTTTTTTGTGTAGCCGATCTTTGGTTACGTCACCAATCGATTATGGATAAATTGGCAATTAATAGAATCCTGAAAATGGTGCACTTTTCGATAGATGTATAACTTATTATGGAAGACTCAATCACATGCCACGATCCTTTAAAAATTAGATCTTGGGGAGATCGAGACGTCTATGGCCAGCTTTACCCTACAAATTTTACAGCCCTTACTGCAACCGCATAAATATATTCATGTTTCTCTGTGTTTATTACATGGACATGAACTGTTTATACAGCTACTGTGTTCAAGCATTAAATCTTTTTTTAAATTGAAAAAAAAATCCCCCCTGTAATACCATCTTTTGCCACAAGATGCCCTTGGTGCACGTTTACCATCACTGTATATCACAGCTCAGGCTTTCCTGGTAAATTTCAGCTTTTTAACAGCTCCATTAATTGGGCTTCTGGGGTAATTTAAAGCCCTGGAGGGCCATATATCATCCCTGGCTAAAGTTTGAGGACCTATGATCTAATGTTTTGAAAAATCTAAAGTGATCCTATACTGAACATATAAAAATAATACCATTTTATTTTTCATACTTGTGGCTCACAATGGTGAGAAGTGATCTACGATACAAAAAAAATGTACTTACCTGCTTGAGCCTTGGTAGTTTCTATCTGTAATTCTGGAAAATTTTTATTTTCCTGGCAGTCTACTGCAGTGCAGTGAATGGTCCCAAGAAGGTAATGGGATAATGAATTTCTAGTGATGAGAATGACATTTTGACATTTAAAGTGGAAATGTGGAAAGTCGAAATACATACTTCAATTGTATTGTTAACTACAACCAGCACTGTATAAAGACACTGAAGCAGTCTGGTTCTTTTTAAGTATGTGTTGGTATGAGTTAAGACCACACTCATGACATCTACTGTGCAGGAAGAAATGGAAAAGGGTAGAACGAATAAAGGATTTCTAAAAAAAATTGTGGAAATTTCTAGAAATATTTTAGCCTGTATGAAAAACGATGAGGTGGTCCACTCATTCCACAAGGTGGGGTGTGGGGATTCATGGGACCCCTTGTTAAGGAGTTGTGGGGAAGAGGCCTCCTACCTTAGCATATGTTCCCCCTTCATGTTGAGGTATGGTATTGAACCTGGTTGGCTTGGAAGGGGCATGCTCAATGAAGCTCAGAATAGTTGCTGCTATCACTGCACCAGCACATCATCGGAGGGGAGGAGCAACAAGGGGCGTCTGTTTAGGTATTGTTTACCTGCGAGGCACATGTAGTACAATAGATGCGTATAGGTCCGCTTTAAGGGACATACACAATGGATGTCACGGGGAATGATCTTTCAAATCAGCAGAAAGAACAAATGCTGAACACATCAATCACTCTGCTCTATGGAAAGGTGAAAACCTTAATTGTCTGCAATAGGAACAATCATATGAACAGTATCAATGTAGCTGTAATTATATTTAAAACAACATGTGGACCAACTTCAGTATCATTTCCTTACTTTTGTTTTGATTTTGTTCAGGTTATTTTCAGTGTTGTCATTTTAAGACCGGGAATGCTCCGTGCACATTTTTTGCAGTGCATATATGTTCTGCAGTGATCCTCTTCATGACTGATGGGATAGTGGTAAGAAATATGATGTTTTTCTATTATAAAGATGGATATTGGGAATGTTGTGAAACAAAGTGAAATACAAATACAATGAAAAGTGAAGATATGACCAGCTGAAGGGCGCAGAGATAATCATGTGCTACAAAACTGCCATAATAGTAGATTAGAAAAACCGGTAGTTATTATCTATGTGAGGCTAAGATTACAGACCTCTCAGTTTTCCTGTGACATCACATACCGAAACCAAATGTAAAATGCAAACATTTAATAGCAGCGATATTATCAGCCAATCAGATTTGATATTTGTATCTCATATGTTGGGCCTATTTATCACATACACTGGATACGTTTATTTACATCAAAATACTTTATGCAGACATGTTACATTATTTTGAGGAGGAAATTGGTTTTTAACAATACTAAAACCCCAAACACACCACCAAATTTTCCCTGTGGAGCCCGCCTTTTCTAGATTAGAGGAACATTATCAAGCCCCCCTTAATTGAAACTACATAGGTTCAGATTGACGGCCATTTCACACTAGCTGCATTTGCTTTGCCGCAACGCAGGTTGAAAAGGATAATATAGGAAACCTGTGGTACCTTTTATTGGTAATGCTCATGTGGCACACATTACTTCAAATGCCCAACAGCATGCATTTTGGAGCTCAATATGGAAATGCTGTGTTTTTTTTACCGGTAATGGATGCAGTAGTGTTACAGCTAACATGTGCATTATTAAAAAAGCACCACAGTTACAGCATGAGTAGTGGGAAATGGCCCTCAAACTTTATTTGAAATACAACTCCCTTTTTTATCCCTATACTCACACACACAACAATCACACATTATGAATCATTAACATACACACACACATTGCATGCATTTTACTGTCTGCAGTTAGTCCCCCCCCCCCCCCATTTCTCCAGCTTCCTGCTTGTCCCTCCTGCTGGCTTCTGATTGGCTGGTGAGGGTTCTGTGTGCATTCTGCAGAGGGACAAGAAAACTGCAAGCATGGAGAGCAAAATAGGAAGATGAGTGCTCTCTCCTTTCCTGGCTGACAGTGTGATTCTCACAAAAGAGGGCTCTGAGTATCACATGAGTTGCTCTTAATAGCTGTGCCCCCTGAAATATCTCCCACCCAAGTGGGGTAATCCCCAAGTTTGAAAACCACTGAGTAATAGACATATTACTAACCTGTAAGCTGCGAAATCCACAATCCTAAAAAATGCATAATTACCTTTCTTTCTCCTCCCTCTTCGGGCACCGTCATGTTAAACATTGGCATCAGAATTTACTTGCATTTCTTCTATTTCTGATTTCCTCTAGCCTCCCTAAATATGTCCCCTTAACACCATATTGACCCCCTTTTATGTCCAAGCCCCCCCAAACGATATAGAAGATCACCCTAACAAAAAAAAACCACATAACCTATTATGGCAAACAAACTCTACCACAGACCTAATCCATGACATGCCACAGGCAATTCACCCCATTAAAATACCCCCACATATATGGCAGACCCTCACAAACTCTATAAGGCAGACCCCTTACATGGTCTCAGTGCAGCCTCAGTCCAACCTTCCGTAAAGTAACATGGCCATCGTGGGTTCATCTATGAAGTTTAAATTTGGCCCCACACAATGGCTTGATCCAAGTCCCTAGTAACTATTCCAGGGGCACAAGGAGACTTGGGAAGGTAGACATCACTGGTATGATCGGTCTGCCATATAAAATGTGAAGGGTCATACAAAAAAAAATTTTTGGGGGACAAAAACCAAGCAACTCAGAATTATGGGATGTGGTTTAATTAATCTGGGCTAGAATTGGACAGCCCTTTTCTCCACTTCCTGTAAAGGAATTTATTTGTCTGGTTTTGATCTGGAATAGAAATGATTACCAAGGCATTTGAGTGTATGAAAATAAAAGCTAATAATATAAACAATCATATAATATAGAAGAATTTTTACTTTTATTTACGTTTCTAAATACACTTCTAATATGCTGTGTAAAAATATATTTATTTTATATAGGGGATTTGTTTTTGCAGTTAAAATGAAACTTCTTTTCTTCTGGCTTCTGTATGCTCAGCCGAGGGTTGTTTTTTGCAGTCAAACTTTGTTTGCCTGAATTGCTGAGCAACAGAAACAAACATTTTATTATAAAAAAAAAACACCACAAAGTCAATACTGATATTTTTACAAAATTTACTTGATATAAATTTGCTCTTAATTGTTCTATTCACAGTTATAATGATTATTATTGTATGTGTTCTAGGGTGAATACTCTGGTTTTATCTATAGTTATGCTGTGGAAGAACCACTGTCACTAACCCACAAGACGGCAGGATATCTACCCAGCCTCCTCTGGGCTTCCATCACTTTAGGAAGACTTATCTCCATTCCAGCATCTTATAAAATGTCTCCCCGCAATATGCTGTTTATTAACCTGGTAAGTTTTAAGCCGGGGTACCTAATTTTACAAAAAAAATCTATAAAAACTGAATGATTCGATGTCTAGGAAATGCAGCAATACAGAAATGCAGCAGTTAAAGCATAGAATGCAAATGTGCTTTTTTGGCATGTCTTTATTTCAACTAGTCGATTTGTAAGTCAATTTAATCGACTATTAGATTGAACACGATATCATCACCAAACTTGCTGGAGATGTAGTGAAGGGTTGTGGGAACATTGTAAAGAATAAAATTTTGACTTGACTTTGAACCTACTCAAAAAACTACACATGCTAAAGCAATAATTTGTTCCACCAACCCTTCCCTACATTTTCTGCAAATTTTTGGTGCTGAAAAATTTGGCTTATATTCAGGTATATACGGTAGCTGGTTGTGCATGTGTAGTGTATGTAGAAATGTTGCAGCATACTCTGAAACCTCCCCCCCCCCCATACACGCTTTGATCGGCGGCTGTATTTTGTGGCTGATCACTGTGTGTGCTCCTGCTGAACGAAATTTACCTCCTTAAACGCACCATAAATCGTCCCACAAATCAATCTAAAACATTGTGGATCTGTGCAAAAAAGGTAAAAAATCCTTAAGCTGGGCATAAATGTCACGATTTTTAGTTACATTTTAGTGCGATCGTTTATCAAAATCGATCGCGCGATCGTATTGAATAAAAATTTAATAACAATTTAAGCATGCCAAAAGCGATCGATTTTGTAAAAAATCAAACAGAAAAACTGTTCTGATGGATAATTTTAATAAAAAGCACATGAATCGAGTGCTGTTAGTTGTCTCATGCGATTGTTTTAAGCGATCCATCTATGATTCTTGTGGAAATTACCTTTGTTTGTGTGCTGTTGGTCACTGGCCAGTTCTTCAGCTAACACCACTCCCAACCCATAAATGTGTGCGTGCAAGACATATTGAGACTTTCAGGATAGAATCGCCCAGAAATTTAATGCATGGTATGTTGCAGTTTGCGATCGTTTTCACAAATTAAAATAGATTCCGGAATCAGCGATCGGATTAAAAAACGATCGCTGGATAATTGGTACGTGTATGCCCAGTTTTACCTGTAAGGGGTATTCTCAAATGTCCCCGATTGCCCCTCCTCTTTCCTCTTCTCTCTTCACCACAGCCACAGCATTTTTCTCCCTTCTGTTTATCTCACTCTCAATACAGAAAGTGGTCACGTCACTGATCCCTTTCCCATTAAAAACAATTGTATGTGCCTCCCCCATGGCTGTATGTGTTACTGCAGATATCACCCCATGGCATGGTGACTTTAACCCCATGGCATGGTGACTTTAACAGAGGTAAGCAGAGCAGGTAAGTATATAATTTTTTAAGTTTTTGGAGTGACTTTGAACTATTGCGACAGGACTGGGGTAAAAAAAAATCAATTGTTTCAATGGTTTTAGAGTTTATGTGCACTTTAAATAAAATTAAGATCAAAGTAAAGTTGAAGTCCAAATTGACTTTGAATCTAATTTTAAGGAAATATACTACATATGCTCTTCATGTGCTTGAGAAGGGGTGTCTATACTTTTTTTGGCTTGCAAGCTACTTTTAAAATGATAAAAGTCTAAAGCTAGGAATAGACGGTACGATTTACCGTCTATTCCTTACGGGATTCTTTGCACTAGGAGCGGCGTGATGACGTCATCACGCCCGCCCGCTAGTGCCGAGAATCGGACGGCACTCTTAATGTGCAGCTCATCACTTCGGCTGGGGGCAGCTGAACTAATGGGATCGGATTAAAATTTACCATCCTATCGGATAACTGTGCGATCCGACAGGGCAGCTGATTTTAGCCCAATCCTCGTCAGTTGCTGCATCCAATTCCTGCACGACCCGATCCTTAAGGGATGCGGGAGCGCGCACGGCATCGGATCGGGGATCGGATCATGCAGAAATTGGACCGTGTATGCCCAGTATAAATCATTTACCAACACTAAATGTTACCAACAAACAATGTTAAACATATATTCTTATATATGTATAAATATATATAGCAATTATACTTTATATTATAAATATGTATTGTTTACCTTACTAAACTGCATGAAAATGTATGGCACAATGCAGTTCTGTACATTGCCTTAAGCTAATAAAGACAAAAAAGCTGTAAGATCTACTCCCATTGCCTTTGCAATCTACCTGTTGTAAATCCTTGTGCTACAGAAATACTTTTTTAAATAGTTTTTAGAACCCCTCCCTTCATCTTAAGCAGGGTACAGACAAGTAGATATGGGCCAAATCGATTCGAGTGCCATGCACGCTCACGGCCATCTATCTGGCCCATATCATATGCGACCATCGCCGTTTTCGAACGGGACCAATCAATCCCGCTTGAAAACAGCCATATCAGACATGGCTGTTAAATACGGCCAATGTAGATTGCCTTGCATGGAAACCGCTGGTCTCCATGCAAAGCATCGGCTGAGCTGGGGAGACAGCAGTTGTAATTTTGGGGGTGCGTCTTATGGTCCGAAAAATACGGTATGTATGCCATTGAACATTTAAAGGTGTATGGGGACCCTAAGCCATTTTTGGTGAATATATCATGTTCAGGCGCTTTGCAATAAATTCGCAACGTCCGCCAACAAGGCCCTCAAGCACATTGTGGGTGCTGAAAAATTCAACTTATGCTCTGGTGAAGCACCTGAACATTTCAATCAGCTGATTGATGAATACTTCACTAATTCAGTTTGGGATGTCTATGTAGTAAGCCCTCCCGCTCAACAACTTCAGAGGGAAAACTGCTGCTTCAGACAGGTAATGTGGATCAGGTCCCCATCCAAAGAAATTCAGCCTTAGTATTCCGGAGATGTCCGTAATGGCTTAGATTGATTTTGCTGCTGATTTTGGTCCTTTAAGCTTTAGATTTCCACCCGATTTTCTAAATGTGTATGGGAAGCTTAATTTCTGGTTTCAGTGTAGGCTACAACAGACTAGCCAATAAGAGAAGTGCAAATTGATTGTTGATCGAGTTGATAATAAGACCATGTTCTAAGAGTTTCTGAAGTAGAACACTACTCATATTAAGCTGTGCTCTCTATCAGAAGTTATAATGATTGGTGTCTGTTACATTGTCCCCTTCTTTGTAGATTGGGGTTTTAGGAGCATTCTTGTTCCTGATTTTGTCACAAAACAGCATGGCTGGACTTTTCATAGGAACAGCATTTCTTGGACTGTTCATCAGCAGTGTTTTCCCCAGCATGTTGGCCTACACGGAGGACATACTAAATTATAAGGGTAAGAACAATTAACAAATATGTTTACATACACAGCAAGTGTATACAAATATTCACAGTTACACTAAAAAAGTAAACAAATTAACTAATATAGCAAATAAGCAAATAAAACGCATAACCTTACGACATTTTTTGCTGCCGGTGAATTTGTAATTTTTCTATTTACAAAAGGAGGTGATAATGTTAATGCATTGAGGAGGGTCAATATTTATCATATTATGGTGTATAAGATGCTCTGCTGTATAGGACATGTTCCCATCCTAGTAAAAATATTGGGAACTACCGCTCTGCCAGTGGGAGCTCTGCCATCCAACCATCAGAGCGGGAGGTAAAGGTGGTGGGGAAGTGATTAGAGGCTGCTGCTCAAATACTCATCCCTGCTTCTGCTTGTGACCTGGTTGGAGCTCACATACAGAGATCTGCATACATCCATGGACAGATCATCCGCCTGCAGAGTGGGCATGAGACCGCTCTGCTTCAGCCCACTCACATACACCGCTCTGAGAGCTTCCTTGCCACAGCTAAGCTCAGTGCATAGCTGTGAGGGGTTGAGCAATGGCGCGACCAATATATTGCATCCCCAAAATAGGACGCACACAATTCTTCCCTCCAATTGGGACATTAAATAAACACATAAACACATAAACTTTAATGAAACCCGATTTGTAATTATTATCTTTATTATGTAAAATGTATATATTATATATATACATACATACAAACATACATACATACATACATATACATATATACACAGTCCTGATCAAAAGTTTAAGACCCCTTGAAACATGCCAAAGAATCATATTTTACATTGTTGGATCTTAACAAGGTTCCAAGTTGAACGATCACTTAAAAAATTTGTTTCGGCATGCTTAATGCAAGAGTTTCCATGATGCGAGTGGAAAAATTTCTCCAAGTGGTGAAGATGGCCGCACAAAGGCCAATTGCTGTCTGGAACTGTCCAAGAGTGATGTTATCCCTTGGAAGAAGTCCCTTATCCTACGGGCATTGTGTACTGTAGCATTGTCCTGTTGAAAAACCCAGGTGAGGGCCCTCAGTCATGAGAATGCTCTTTGTAACATCTGGACATAGCCAGTTGCTGCACCCCACACCCCTGCACTTCCTGAAACTCCATTGTTCCACTGAAGGAAAAAGCACCCCAGACCATTATGGCGCCCCCTCCACTGTGGCGTGTAGAAAACATCTCAGGTGGGATCTGCTTGTCATGCCAGTAACATTGGAAACCATCAGGACCATCAAGGTTAAATTTTTTTCTCATCAGAGAATAAAACTTTCTCCCCCCTTTGAATGTCCCATGTTTGGTGCTCTCTTGCTAAGTGCAAACGAGCAGTTCTATGGCGTTCAAGGAGACGAGGTCTTTGAAGATGTTTTTAGTTTTTGAAGCCCTTCAGTCTCAGATGCCATCTGATGGTTATGGGGCTGCAGTCAGCATCAGTAAGGGCCTTCATTTGGGCCGAGGATCATCCAGTGTCTTGACGGACAGCCAATTGGATGCCCCAGCTCAGTGCTGGTGACATTTTTGGGTGTCTTCCACTTGACCAAATGTCTTACTGCGTCCCACCTCAGCAGCAATGGTGGTCTGAGAGACCCTGCTTATGCAGTTCAACAACCCGACCATGTTCATAAAAGGAGAGCTTGTTTGCCTTTGCCATCACAACGTGTGACTACTATACAGAAAATGACAATGAATCCACATCTTTGCATAGATTTGGCCTTTTGAAGGCATGTGGTTCTAAACTTTTCATCAGCTATAAAACAGCCTGTTTCAGTTTATTTGTTGTTTTCATTAAATTGAATGCTCAAAATATGTTTTGTCTCACTCCCATTTCTTCTTGTTGCATGTTGAAGCTCTACTTGGGACCTTGTTAAGGTCCAACAATGTAAAATATGATTCTTTGCCATTTTTCAAGTGGTCTTAAACTTTTGATTAGGACTGTATATACACACGTGCCGGTATACATATATATATGTTATGTTTCAGTTTTTGGTTTATACTTGCAGGATGTGCAACCACGATTCTAGTAACCTCAGCGGGGATAGGAGAAATGGTTCTTCAGATATTAGTAGGAATGGTAAGAAACAACAAATTCTATACTGTATACAAAATAACATATGTGTTTTTAAAACTCCAAAAGTTAATATTTAATGTTATGAATTAAAAATTTTTTACATTGTGTGTAATAATGACTGCAGCCATCAGAATTTTAAATCTATATTTATTTGTAAAGACATTATCTCCTATTAGAACAGCCATTGCGATATTTCTGATCTCCACTAGATGGTTAACAGAAAGTATGAAAGAAAGAATTCCATAAAAAGGGTTGAAAGAAAAGTCATGCTTTCATCTCTATTACTCATAAGTGGCTTAGCATTGCTGTGTTGCCAAATAAAATTTATTTTGAACTTTTAAATCCTCAGCTTTACACATCAAAGGAATTTTCTGTATATGACTGCCCACAAACCTTCAGTATCCAACAATAACAAAATTATGACCCACATCTGCTTGTA
The DNA here is from genome assembly GCA_036250615.1 of Ptychadena robeensis. Taxonomy (NCBI): domain Eukaryota; kingdom Metazoa; phylum Chordata; class Amphibia; order Anura; family Ptychadenidae; genus Ptychadena; species Ptychadena robeensis. The sequence goes on from CM070033.1 coordinate 124,259,847, forward strand.
AAATGCCAGTTTTGCCCAAAATTCATTGAAAAGTAATGTTGGTTTTCTATGTGGTCAGTGCTCACATCAGCACAGCTATCACAAAAAGCGGCTTGCAAACAACATATTTGTACTGCATCTTTACCTGGTAAGCAATGTATTGCATATATCCCAGGTGCCCAACCTGCGACCCTTTGGCCGTTCTTCAACAATTGCCCAAAACCTAACTTTTATTGCATAGGAACTCACCTGTCCACCGATCCCCCACTGATCGGTCCT
>CM070033.1:124271173-124281764 GCA_036250615.1 Ptychadena robeensis
GCACTTCTAGTGCCATTCATGAAAACATAGATTCCTGGTGGTAGGTCCGCTTTAAGACAACTATTGCAGGCAAGGTAGCTGTTGAATAGAGATGGTAACTGTGTTGCTAAAAATTCAACATAAATATGCCAACGATATGCAGATTGAGATTGAGCCAATCAAGCATGTAGCTGTCAGAGGGGGGTTTTCACCATGTGGGGGGGTCAATACGTTGTGCCGTCAATCAAGTGAATCTATGGATTTTACCTGGGGAGTGCTGATTCTTCCTTTGGAATTGAACACAAGTAGCTGTTAAACGGATATACTGTTTCAGCTTCAGCCTGTATACAAATTGCGTGCATTTGCAAGCTTATGTTGAACTTTTGGCATCATTACCATCTCTACTGTTTTGTGATTCAGGCACAAATGTACAATAGATTCTACAGCTGTAAACCCCTGACTTCTCTGTAGTTGGTAAACACATAAGTGCTTTTGAAAATCTACTATACAACACCCACCTTGCCTATCCTCATCTATTAGTGGCCAGAAATGGATATAGAAAGTTACATGGCCCAATACATAAAAATATACATGGCAATCTCATTTTTTTCACTTTTTAAATTCAGACTATTCACAAGATAAACATAAAAAGTTTATCTGAAAAGAAAGTTGGGATTTTGTTATCCAATTATTCATGAAACATGACTTACACCCCTTTAAAAGGAAAGGAAAGAGCTAATAAAAAGTTTACTGTCCATGTTCCCTTTTAGTCTGGAGGTCATAGACTGCATATCCGTGTGATACACTGTGTATAGGAGGGCTTCTATTAAATTATTCTTTTTTTCACAGTAAAATGACTTTTTAAACAAATGTCAGAAGTTATAATGTCATGGTAATACAACCCTACAGCAAGATCTAGCAGGACATGCCAAAGACAGTGGCAGCCTGGATGGCAAAGGACCAGCCCTGCGTTTACAACTGTTAGAAAAGTTATAAACACCAGTTACATCTAGTAATGTGAGCTGACCTTTGCAGTCCAGGATGGTTCTATTGTCCAAGCTTAAAGCCATTGCCTAGTATATCAGAAATGTATACAGCATGATAATTATCAATGGAAATGGTATACTTGTAGCACTAGTGTATAAACAGTCAAAACTACTTTTAAAAGTAATTTTTTAAATGGTTACATACGCAAACACTGCAAAATACAATCACCAACAAGTCTTTATGCATATAAGGACGCAGGGGAGAAAGCATTGTATAAAATCATTTTGCAATCTAATCTGATTGTACTCATTTGTGCACAATAATATTACTCAAGCATAAAAAACCCAACTTTCATGAAAATACTAGGATAGAAAAATAGGAGTTGTAGCTATTACAATAAAACATGTTTGATGTAAGAAAATATCACATTTCTAATAGAATGGTGTCACGTAGGTTAAGAAGTCCTGCTTTACAGTTTCCCTTTAACATGTTCCTATAAAAGACTAACATTACACAAAGTAATGATTCACACACACAAAATATATTTTCTCAATATACGGTTATACAGTAGAAACCTGATTGCACCCGATCCCTAGAACGATGGCCAGAAAAAAACATACTTAGAAATGAAATGCATTGGGCAATGACATGTGTCCGCAGATGCAGCTACTAAACAAAGCAGATATACTACAAAATATTGAGGAGAAAAGACAATATGTCAGTACTTTGTAATATGAAGAAGACATATGATATAGTCTATATTAAATACAAAATCAATATTTATAACATATGACAACCTCTACAAATGTTTTAAATGCAACATGTATTAAGAACAAAGGGGCAGGAAATCTAAGTGTGTAAGATTAGTTAAAAATGTACTAGTATAAAGCAAATGCACAGAGTGACTGTGCTCCTATATGTACACTGATTACCTGCTACTACGTATAAAACATATGAATGTTGGTACTCCTCTCTCTATGTATGGAGGGTGAACCACTGAATCGTTGGAGAGAAACCCATAAGCCTCACCAGGAAAGACAGAATTTTGGTAATGATACAATGTGTCTATTGACATGCGGGAGCCAGTTTGCGGACGGATTGCCTGCCACTTGCAGGCCATTTGCCCGGCATGTTCACGCCACATCCACCACAGGAAAAAAGAAGCAGTGGACACTTAGCCTTACTAAACACTTAGAAACTTGATTATACTGTTAGCTGGCAATATTCCTAGTTGTTTTTCTTATGCAAAGGTTACTGATGGTAACGGGTTAATGGATTTTTTTTTTCAAATGCCCAGTCTAAATTCCCTTTTGTTTGATAGACCTACACGACTGAAGGTGATGGCCCACATAAAATCAACATTTCAATCTTTGTAATGGCTAAAGTCCCCCATACACCTTACAATCTTACCATACAACTTCTGTACAAACAACTTTTGTTCTACCAAATCCATGTAATAGGAGGACCTTTCTAAACCTTCCAATCACTGTATTCTATCAGGGAGAACCCGGGCACTACATAGTTGTTGGTAGATCTAAAGTAAATTGTATGGAGTGACCTAAAGGTGTATGGGGGGCTTAAATTGTTGAAATTTCATTCATAGGTTGTTGGCTGTAAGAAAATTAAAGCAGGGTACAGACATCCGATAATCCCTGCAGCAGCGTGATGACGTCAGATACCAGCTCAGCCGATGCTTTGCACGGAGACCCGCCGGTCTTCATGCAAAGCAGCGGACATCGGCCGTATTTAACGGTCATGTTCGATATGGCTGTTCTCAGCGATGAAAACAGCGATGGACGCAAATTATATGGGCCAGATAGATGGCCGTGAGGGCGCACGGCCTTCGAACCAGCCATCGATCTGGCCCATATCTGCAGGTCTGTACACTGCTTAAGAAAAAGAAAAGATAAAATAAAAAATTTAAAGATCCCCACCCCCATGAATGTGAACAAGAACTGCACAAGGGTAGAAATGTCTGCACCAAACACAACAGAGCAAGAGAAATAATTCTAATGCCAGATTCACGCCTTCATGGGACCAGCAAGTGTACATTATATTTAGTGGGCTTGTTTACAAGAAAATGGATGAACATATAAGTGGATACATGGTCAAATATATATAGTATCAAAGCGAATTTCATGCATTAATGCCATTTTCTGCATCACACAAGTTGTGTGTGGCACACGGTACAAAGTGACCATACAGACTACAATGCGCTGCACTTTGGGTGCATTATATCTTTTTATAAAACACAGCTGTATTATGCTAGTTGCTTGAATGGCCAAGTGGCACGTAATTTACATGATAATATTTGGTAAAGTTTGGCACCTCATTAAGCATCTATTAATTTGAGATCTCAACGTATTATATAGTAAACTTAGGAGATTTATTGTGTTGAAAATATAGATTTAATAATCTGTGGGTCTTAATCCATATTAAGGTCTAAAATGTGCATTATAGGTGTATTAAAAATGGGGGACCCCAAGAGGTAAAAAGGGTAAAACCCGTCATGGAAACTGCTACTCATATAAAGTTATTATTCTGAAATATAAAGCACAATTAATACTTGCTACATAGAAGTTTTATATCATTGCTAATTTCTTAATGACTTGGGCTTAAACACGGAACTGTGAGAGCATTATACATGCACAACACTTTATAATCTCTTTACCAGATGCAAAGGCCAGTGCTGTAAATATTCAGGATTCGCCAGCAAAAAAAGGCCCACAAATCTGAACGTAAACAATTGGGACTTGGGGTGCTCAATGAATTAACGATTGGCAACTTAAACTCTGAATAAGCAAATACTGCCTACATAGAGCAATGTGTATTCTTGAATCTCTGTCTACTATTACAAGATCTGTAGGGAGTGTGAAACCTTACCTCTGTGCAGGACCTTCCTGTAATAAAGACCCTTTGCTGCTACTCAGCCTCTTTGTTGTGTTTCTACAGGCAACCTGAAGTGGATGGCCTGCTGCTTGGCCCTCACTGCTCTCTATAAAGGTAATGTGAACACAGCGATTATGTAATGATTCATTTTTAAAAGGTAATATTTGGATTTGCAAAGGAACTGGTAAACATCAAGTCTTTGTATTGTCATTCTTTTGTGCCTGAAGCTCAACGAGTAGCTAATCAACAACTCAAACACATAAAGTACACGTTGAGGAACCAGCCAGCCAAAATAATGCTTGTGGTCAAAGTTTTGTAAAAAAAAAAACCCAAAGTAAATCCTGAAATCAGATGAATTTTTGGTAACTCCCTGCTGGGCACAGAAATAAAGGATTTAAAAAAAAAATACAATAATTGTCTTTCCTTGTGTAAAAATAAGTGCTGATTTGTAAACAATTCTTATCCAAGCAGAAAAAGGGCATAGACACGTTTCTATTACAGGTTGAAGAATCGTAAGCCACCCCACAATTAGCTTTTAGTGCATAGAAGTATCCTGAGAATAGGACGATGGCTGAGGTGAATCGGTACAAAATGCTTTTAAGTGATGGCCAACAATTCCCCAGATCATCGCTAAAGCGGTCCTGTCAATGCTGGACAATATACAGCTGGTCACACACAGATCTGCAGCGTCAGTCAATGCTGGACAATATAGAGCTGGTCACACACAGACCTACAGCACCAGTCAATGCTGGACAATATACAGCTGGTCACACACAGACCTACAGCATCAGTCAATGCTGGACAATATACAGCTGGTCACACACAGACCTACAGCGTCAGTCAATGCTGGACAATATACAGCTGGTCACACACACACACAGACCTGCAGCGTCAGTCAATGCTGGACAATATAAAGCTGGTCACACACAGATCTGCAGCCTCAGTCAATGCTGGACAATATAAAGCTGGTCACACACACACAGATCTTTTTGTTAATTCATATAAAATAAGTTTGTACACTCTTACAGTACAAGAAACTAAGCAGACTGTTTTCTGTAGTTGTATAACTTCCTTTAGTGGTATCATTAACCTCCTGGGCTTTGCGCATGTTTTTTTTTTTAAAACCACCGCATTTTCCTACCCGCCTGGAGGTCCCATGCATAAGTCCGGCTTCACTGGAGATGCAGGAGTTATGCTGGGAAAAGGCGATGCCCCTCCATTTACATGGTGACACGATTGGGGGCAGACTCTCAATGTACAGGGGAATCCGGTGGACAGGTAGGTTTTTCCATAGTTAACTGGGGCTGAGTTTCATGATGGATTTAACTCAGCCCAAGTTAACTGGAGGTTAATCGGCCCAAACACCCAGGAGGTTAATCAGATGTATTCCACCTTATTAATGGAAGTTTGTAAGAACCTTACCAACACAATATAATTTGTTGCTGAAAAATAATGCATTCACACTTTGGCTGATTAGTAAAAGCTGCAGTAGTGGTAAAATGTTGATGTGGTCTACAGAAAATGCCTATTTAAAAAAAACTATTTTCCAAAGATAATTTTGCATAGATCAGCAGGAAACAATTAGAGTAATGACATTTACACAGGCACACTTTCGTTGGGACATATCTGATTTCAGAATATTTCTTGCAATAAGTCCATGATATAATGAAGGCCATTCCATTTTTAGCTGTCAATGTGCAGTGACATTTCTTGCAAGTAGACGGACTATGTCTAGGAACATGAAGGTATGCTCTTTGCAAGCATCTGTGAGCTTGAAAATTTTCAAACAATGATCTGAATTCACATTTCCTGAATTTCTTCAATGCTTAACAAAGTATCATATCCCCAGGTCTGCTCCATGTCTTTGGGCTCCATCAAATTTAAGTGCTTTGAGTTTCCTCATCATTTAGAAGGTGCCATTGCTGTATGTACAATGAACAATTGAATTTTCGTTATGAATTAATTAAAAAATAAACTCCAAGTTTTTACCCACACAATAAAAAATAAATCCAATAGTTCTGCCCACAAACAAGCAGTTCATAGAATAAAGGCGTTTGCCAGATGGAATTATATTAAAACATGATCCCACTTGTAATCATTTAAAAAAAGAAATCCTGAAAAAACCATTGCTCTCTTTCTGGGGTTCATTGTTCCATTTCATTCTAATAATCAAAGTGCAAGAATGGCTATTCAGTACTCTTAAAAAAAGACATCTGGAACTAGACTCATTTCCATTTTGGTAATCGACACAGTGCTTGCATTAGTAATACTACAAGCAAATAGTCAAGTATGGCAGCTTAACCAGATCTGGACATTAAAATATAGAATAATGCCAATTCTCCCCCCTCTTGTTCTGGGAATCTGCTAAGACTTTTGCAAATCGGGGGTAAAGGGCCCTGGTGTAGATGAACCGTCAAAGCTTGACAATGTCAGTGGAACGTGGCTGTTGTAGGCAGAAGGAAACTAAAGAAAGAAAAAGAATTTCAGTCATTGACATAGGAAATTGTTTTATGTATACGAGAGCTTTTAACAAACAGTTCTAGTAAGCCTAAAAACAATTTTGTTTCCCCATGTGACAAAATCCGGACAAAAAGAATGTTACTAATGTTCTGTTAGGGTTACTATATAACTTTTCAACAGTTCAGCTAATTAGTGTCCTGTTCATATTGTTCTAACAATCCAATAAACAGACAACTGTATATACCTTATTCTGGTCTTCCTTAACTACCGTATTTTTTGGACCATAAGACGCACCCAGTTTTAAGAGCAGGAGAATCAGAATTTTTTTTTCTTGAAGTGTTCAAATCAATTAGATCAATGCAATCAATTACATCAATACAATACTATATTCAGCCACCAAATGTCACTAACAGCACTATCAGGGCACATCAGGTCATCTTCGGGAAGAGAGGGGCTGCACGGGGAAAGGCCGGAGACGTCTGTCCTGTCCTCCAAGGCTGTGTCTGTGGAAGCTGCAGGGTGAGTGCACGGTTTCCAACACAGGCAGAGAAGGCAGAAATAGATGGGAGTTCGTCCATCTTTCTCTTCTCTTCATTGCTTATATCAGCAGGGCTCTGCTGATATAAACATGACAGTTCAGACAGAGATCCGGCCATGGGCACATCTGAAAGCTTCTCCACCTCCCCGGCTAATCTGACAGGGAGCAAAGATTCAACCCCCAGCGGCAAAGTGGCCAAGCGTTCAGAACGATTTCTGGGGAGAAAAAGTGTGTCTTATGGTCCCAAAAAATACAGCAATTAATAGTAATCCAGTTCAGTATAAAAATATAGTGGTACAGCATATCAGATAGCTACTCTGAATTGGGATTCTCTCTGTGTGGCATCACCCAGTTCACAGCATTACAACATGTGGGCCCATAGATCGGTCATGAATGGCGAACTGAGTTGATATGGAGGGCCACAGGTGCTGCCCTCAGCACCCCTGAAGGGCCGCACAGAACATGTTCAGTCTATACTGACTTGTATAAGCAATTTATAATGAAAACATGGCAGCATACTTTATCATTGATACTTCAAGCATTAGGGAACATTGTAGTATGGTAATGCTCATTTTGTGTCATATATATTGTTATAGGTTATGTGCCTCATAGATATGATCAAAGCCTCTGATTATATCTGTGGGGCATATAACCTTTGATTCATATGTTATGTGTCCCTATTCTGAGGTTTTGTGCCACAATATATATTATACAATCACCACCATTCTTTAGTGAAATAGTGGGAGCAGAGGCAATTTCTCAGGTGCCTGCTGGGTCGCTGATTGGCTTTTGTGTACGCCCATCACGTAAGTTTACCACCTCTCTTCTTCTTCCTGCTCTAAGAAGATCCCGGATGAGGACCTGTCAGTGTGTGATCAGCGGACAGGTGGGTTCCTATGCCCTATGCAATAACAGTTAGGTTTGGGGGGGTGGAGGACCGAAGGGGGCCGCCGAAGAACTCCCAAAGGGCCGCAGGTTGGGCACCTGAGGGCTATGTTATACAAAACACCCAGAGGATCATGCAATCTTGCTCAATCTAGTAGTGAATTCAGAATAATATGTCACCAAACTTATTTTGCACCTCCAAAGAATGCTATATTTCATGCACAAACACTTGGCCTTGTTTACAGTAATTATGATTTTCAAAAGAGAATGTCAAAAAACTTTAAAACATATCAAAAAAGCAAAAGCTAATTAGAATAAAAAAACTTTAGCAGAAGATTAGAAAAGAATGAAATAAAATAGCTGTCTCACTTACCTGGAACAAGGTGTTAGCACCATGTAATCTTGCTGGGCTGAGAGGAGCCACAGGACTTAATGTGCTCCAGAAGTGTATGCTAGACAGCATGGCATTTGGAGTTAGCAATATGGGGGTCTATAAAGATAAAATGACAATATAATGATACCGCTTGTCTATATATAAAAAACATAATGAAATCAAAATAGTATGTTTACAGACAGATCTCTCTTGATGACCATTTCGTTTATGTATGAAAGACAAGACAAACCTGATTAAAGGAAAAAAAGCATTCAAGTAAATTAAATCTGTAAAGATGTCAGACCAGGTCATTCAGAGATCCCGTGCTGTTCTGTCTATGTATCTTATGGAGGGGGGAGTAGAATGAACCCTGCTTGTACAGCATTTGTTTTGTTCTCTGGTCGTTGGGAATCGAGCATCTCAATGATTCTCATACTGGAATGTCAGTTCTGTGAATCTGAAAAAGGCCCCCATACACCTTACAATCCTTCCATACAATTTCTGTACACTCAAATTTTGTTCTACCAAAACCATGTAATATGAGGACCTTTCTAATCCTTCCAATCACTATGTATTCTATCTGGGAGGCCACTATACTACACAGTTGTTAGTAGATCTAATGGAAATTGTATGGAGTGATCTAAAGGTGTATGGGGGGCTAAAGTCATAGGTTGGCTATAACATAGTAATCACATGGTTACTAAGGTAGCCATACAGAGGCAGATTCCTGTCAAATCGAGTGCTCCCACCTGGTCAGGTCGACCAGAATCCTCGTGCATGTCGGATCGCACTGTGATCCAACATGTCGGTAAATTTCTGGCCGATCCCATTACAGAACACAAAGGGAGAATCTGCCCGTGTATGGGCACCTTTAGTTTAGGGCTCGTTCACACTTGTCAATATGTAAAAGCTGCCAGTACTTAACCTCCTGGGTTGGTGTTCTAAAAAAGCGATGCGGCTTCCATAACATGGAGGTCAATTGCGCTGCCTATCCCTGCCACTCCGGTGCCATATCTGCTGTCATTGCGGCGGTATGCCAATACACAGAAACGCTGAGTGACAGGCGGGTTTCCCAGAAGTTAAAAAATACTGGGGGGGGGGGGGGGGGGGGGGGGGGGGGGATACTTGGGGAAAGGCAGCTTTTAGTCCTAAGGTCAGCACTGAAACTCTTAGTTTATATTGTAATATTGCCTAGCTTGCATGCACACAACTCTTCTTTGTACCTCCAGCAATTGTAGGGATTATGCCATGTTCAGGGGTTTAACTCGCAAATTTCAAAGTTAAATGCTTAGGTGCTCTGCTTAGGTGGTTTGGGAGCAAATGCTGCGTGGATAAAAAAAATTCTCCGCACCCAAACCTCTCCAATTACCTCCAATGTGCCTAGCTCCACTGCCACGGATTCCCAGAGGTTTTTCTTCACTGCCGCACTGCACTGTCCTGAATCCACGGTTCAAAATTAATGGATGTGGATCGGGCGTGGGTTTTAGCCCATTGAAAAAAAAAATAAAAAAATCCGCGGGTAAACAGCAGCTGCTCCACACCGAAAAACACATGCCTTCCGCGTGTGTTTTTTGTGCGATCCTTAGTGAAGCCTATCCCTAAGGCTTCCTAAATACAATGAATGTTATTGCATGTGTGTTAAATGCCACATCAGGATATCACCCAAATGTGAAATTCACCCATCAGATGTCCCAGCAGTGCAGGACTATAAAAGTTAAAATGTTCAAACCTCAATTGGGCTTTAGGATAATTGTAAAACAAAATGTAATCTCCTCAATTGCTTTAGCAAAGCTTGCAGCTTTTTAGATTTTGCAAAAAACATTCCCCTACTTTTAACATTGTATTATTGTCTGCGGCAAAGCATACAGCTTTCATTTAGAGAACATCTGAGTACTGTTTAGAATCTCCACTCCCAGTTTGTATGTTCTAATAACCTGTTCAATCTTGTCTTGACATGAAAAAGCAGAACAATCTTCATAGGAATGTACATCTACTTAATAAGCTCTGACTTTTTGCGAAGAACGTACGCTAAAATGAGATGAAACACTTTTGGTTGTTAGTTGGTTTGCACTGCTTTTAGGGGCTCGATTTTCTTTAGTTCTGGGGAATATGCTGTACGAGCCAGAAAGTGGGGAAAATACTGCAAAATGAAAACCAACAATAGAAAGCTGGCACAGGGGTTCTAGCAGTACCCTGCATCACAAAAAAAGTTAAATAAGTTAAAAAAAAAAAAAGTTAAATAAATGGACTTTATGTGTTGCCCATAGAGTTTTCCCCTCACTAAGGGTTAGTGCTTGTTACCACTAGAGCGATTTGTCACGGCGCAATCCATTTTTGGGTCCTTGGAGTCGGAGTCGGTGTCGGTAAAAAATGGACCGACTCCGACTAAATTTAAATGGGAATAAAATTTTTTTTTTAAATAAAAAAAAAAATACTTCAAATGTCACAATTAACAAACAGTCATAATGAACATAATGACT
>CM070033.1:124281864-124304889 GCA_036250615.1 Ptychadena robeensis
GAGTCGGAAGAATCTGAAACTGAGGAGTCGGAGAATTTATCGACTGACTCCACAGCCCTGAAAAAAACACGGTGAGCCACAAACCAGACAGTGGACTGCCGCTTGCCTGTGTGGGGACAAGCCCATGCAAATGAATGGGTGCGACCACCTGCTATTGTCGTGCACAATCTAAAATCTCTGTGGCTGAATACCTGGGAATCACTACGAGTTACACACTACGAGTTACATATGAAGTTGAATGAGGGTAAATCTATTGTGGAGGAAGAAGGCCCCATATCCTTTCGGCTCTCTATAAAATATGCTTTACTAGGGGGTTTACTTTCATGCCCCTCTAGAGGACAGGAAGTGTAATTCTATTAAGTGCTCTACCTGGTGTAATTGATTTTAAAGCACAATGTGGGCATGTAGGTGCTCATATGGAATTGTACTTGAGCACCTACATACCCCATTGTGCTAAACACTAAGTATAAAAAAAAAAAAAATTGTAAAATGAACATTACCTGGGAGAAGAATGCTGGTGTAAGAGAGGCTGTCGGTAGTGAAGGGCTCAGCATACCCAAAGGGTTGGAATCACTAGTAGTGATTACCAATGTGGGAGTCAACTCTAGCTCTTTGGGCTTTTTAGATTTTCCAGTCTTCATATCCAACACATAGCGTTCATGCTGAGGTTCAGGTTCTGATTCAGGTTCAAGATCAAGATCAGGCTCTGACTCTACCTCCTGCACCTGCAGTTTTGATTCCTGAACATTCATAGGTTCGTCGCTTGGAAAATCAAGAGACTCCGAAGTTACTTCTAAATCAGTTTCTATGTTCATATCCTGATCAGAAGTCAAAGCAGGTGATACGGTTCCAGAAGGCACCAGAATGGGTGAGATGCAAGTGGTTGGAGGGGAAAGACAAGAATCAATAGTAATGCCTGGAGGAGGCTCTGCAGGCTTATTTCGAGGTTCAAGAGCTTTGGGAGGTTCTGATGGGCCAACGGGTATAGCCACTGGATTTCTGGCAGGTGTTGTCACAAACTTAATCACAGATGTGGGCGCCTCTGGGACCACTTTCTTCTCTGCTGGATTCTCCACAACGGCAGGTCTGAAAAGTTTTACACCCACTGTGTTCAGTGAGTTAAGGGTAAATGATGTGTACAGACCAGAGTGAATGTAATCATTACGTCCTGAGGATTTAGCAGGAGGACATGGCAGTCGATCCTTGTTACAATTTTCTTTATCTCGCAAAACACAGGAATTGGCAGTGTCAATGCAGTTACCATCCATTTCTTCTCTACCCAAGGCCAGCTGTGGATCCATAGTGAGGATATCCGGGTAGGAGACAAATTTATAAACAAACTTTTGCCCATTTACTTTTTTGATGATGTTCTGAATAGAAAAAAAAATAGACAAAATAATTTTTGCAAGCACAGCATTGGTTACATTACAATATACTCTTCCTTTTACCAAAAGCACAGACTCAGTACTGCAACATAACTAGAAGTTTGTTTGTACCTGGAATGTTGAATGAATGGGTTTGGGGGGCATTACCAACTGGAAATGTTCAGGAAACAACAATTGTAAATATATATAAAGCTTTAATCAGTCAATCGGTCAAATCTGCTTAGAATTGTTTTTTCCCCACACACATTTGTGAAGAAGGGTGCTATAGAAAATTTATATATCCACCAAAAATGTTCTTAATATTCCAGCCTTCAAAGCCTGAAACATGGTATACTTAAGATTGCAAAGCAAAATAATTTCCAATAAGATGTAACCTTTATTTATATTTAGATGTATTACCTTTACATAGTAGTAGCGGAGGGCCCTGCTCAGTTTGTCATAGTTCATACTTGGCTTGTTCTTGCGTACACCCCACAGCCGGGCCACTTCCTCAGCCTGCAAAAGTTTAAACTCCCCATCATTCGATGTCCAACAAATGAGTTTGCTATGGTGAGGCTCCTGAAGAAGCTGAAGTAAAAACTGCCAGAGAGTGATTGAGCTATCCATTATTGAACTGTGGAAAGAAAATTGGCAAAAATAAATGGTTACATCTACACATATTCATTAACAAGGTTTTGTTAACAGTTAGTATGCTAAAAATTACGTTTAACTGTAAAACTACCGTAATTATTATGCAAAAAAACATACATAGCATAGATCAGAATGGGGGTGTGTTTGTGTGTATATATATATATATATATATGTATAAACACACACACACACACACAAACAGAGCACTCGTACACAAGCTGATATCAATATACTATAATAGTCCTTTTAAAAATAAAAATTATAGTAAACATACTTATTTCCACTGCAGTCTTAAATCTATCTCTAGATGTCCTTCATATTTGTGACAATATCACTCAGACTGACTTAGGTCACAGAGCATCTCACAGCTTTGACCTCATAATCAGCAACAGCTTGCCCTGTCTGCCATGTGCACCCTTTAAGTTTAATGTTAGGCATCCCCAGGGTCAAATATAAGAATTTGCAGAGGAGGGGGACAACTGCGCTGCTAATTGTAGTGGCGTGAAGTGGTAAGATACAACTTCCCTTCTGAAGTTGTCAGACAAAGGAGGGAAAAAAAGGTAATTTAGAATTTTTACCTGGTAACACCTTTTCCATGAATCCTGCAGAGCAGTTCACATTATAGGCTCCACCCTCCTGCAGAAAACATAAGTTTATAGTTTTACAGAGTTTTAAAGTTTATAGTGTTACTAGTGGCAAACAACAAACTACTAATACAGATTTACAAAGTTGGGAAAGCTCACGGTCCTAGAGTATTAAAAAAACAAAAAGCTAAAAACATGCATTTTCCTCCACAAATGGGGGGTCAGGACTAGACATGGTCATGAAATTTTTGACTGGCTGATCCATGAGTTATTACAAAACCACTTAGCATAGTATCATCACCAAACTTTTGATGAAGGGAAGTGTTGTGGGAACATTGCAAAAAAACAAAAAAAGAAAGGAATCAGATTTCGACTTCAATGTGAATCGTCTATTATACTTTTTGCATTGCATTAATTTAGTCCATTGCATTAACCCAAATGACATATATATATATATATATATATTAAACATTTTTTTTTTGGTTTTCCTGCTGAAAAACTGGGTGTATCCTATAGTCCAAAAAATACTGTACATAGTGATTGAAATATTAAGGAAGGTTCTCATATTACAGTTAAAAATCCGATTTTTTTTATTTTACTCAGATTTTTTTTTTATTTAAATCAGATTATTTTTAAATAAAATGCTTTTTGAGCAAAATATATTATATCAATCAGAAACAATGCACAATGTTGCGGATGTACACATCTAAACAGGTGCTGTTAGACCATTAAAATAGTCCTTCTTCAGGGGGTACGATTTGTAATTTCATAGGCCAAATTTACATAAAACAAATAGCCAGACCCGCAGAGGTTAGTCACGTCCATAGATTATTTTAGGATGGAAAGACAAGTCAAGATGGTGTCCCCACAGCACCGATACCAGAGGGGAACGGAGAGCCAAGACAGACTTTAACCGCATAAATGCCGTGGTGATCTGCGTACAAAAACGATTTTTAATATATTTAATACATTTCCTTTGGTAAGCATGATCAGTTGATGGTTTGGGTCGGTCTTGTTGTACACAGATCACCACGGCATTTATGAGGTTAAAGTCTGTCTCTCCATTCCCCACTGGTGTCGGCGCAGTGGGGACACAGTCTTGAGAAATCCCCTCTATCCCCCTATATTGATCTATGGACGCGAGTACCCCCGGAGGGTCTGTGTCCACTTTTATGTCGATCTGGTTATTTAATATGACTGATCACCTTGTGTCGCTGTTTGTGTTATGTAGATTTGGCCGATGAAATCACATATCGTACCCCCTGAAGAAGTGTTCAACGAAAGGCGCATTGGGGTGAAATTTGGCACCATTTGGACTATTTTAATTGTCTAACAGAACGTGTACAGATGTGTACATCTGCAACATTGCACATGTTTCTGATTGATATGATGTTATTACTTCATCTTTTGCACTGTGTAAAATACCTTGTCTATTCAAGGGTAAATTTTGGGTGATGTGCTTATGCCATCATCAACTTCTGTCTGATTTTTTAAGATTATTGGGCGGTTTCTCTGCTACAAGTTATTATCACAGATGCTTGGTTTACTTTTGCAGTTCTCAAAACTAAATTTGACTTTTTCACAGCAAAAATGTTATAACAGAGTTAAGAAAAGCAAATAACATATGCTGTAATGTGTTATTGTTTAAGTTGTATAAATCTATTTAAATTGTTATTATTAATACCTAAATACAACAGAAAAGTTGTCCAAATATGAATGATAAATCTAAACTGGGGATAAAAACTAATATGAAAAGTTGTTATTCTAAAAATCTTCATTTAAAATTATACTAGCAAGAATGATTCATTTAAATCAAAACTATGATTTAAATCAAGCCTTACTGATTAGTGATTTAAATCAGTTTGATTTAAATCGAATCAAATCTGTTTAGGGTTATAAAATGGGTTCCTAGACTTCAATTAAGGTCTCTTGTCAGCAAATCCATTCTGCTACACTTCCAATCCAATATCTAAAATTTAAGCTCTGGACTCCACGTTAGAATTAGAGAGTTTAGGGGTACAATTTCCTCAATTAGTCTTTGTCACTCCTCCTATCCAGAGATTCAAAAGATAGAAAGCTGTCAAAGTCACCATGCTTACTTATTTGCCCAGTGATGGTGTCCAGTGAAAAGAGAACCCATAACCAGCTCTGTTCAACTTCCACCATGTAGAGCAGAAAATACAAGCATGCTCCATAATACTAAATGCTAGTGTACATTTAGATGCACAGGAGCTTCTGTCCTATGATTTACTACTGCAAAGCTTATAATGGAGGAGTGATGAGCTAGACTCCGAACTTTCCTTGATTCTGCATGGCCTCTTGAATGGCTCCTCTCTGTTTTCACTAACACCATAGCAGTTCCGTCTTTGGCATTTGCAGTGTGTGCATCCTCGTGTTGTGCTTGCAGTTTTTAGAATGCACGGCCATTTATAAATGAATTGGGATGTGCCAAAGAAGCGGACGCTATGGTTTTGCAAAGAACATAGTGGAGTTTTAGCTTAAGTGTCCAAAGAAAATCTCTCTAAGAAGATTCTAAATGCAAATCCCAATTACAAAACCTACAAGTGCTGTTGTGTGTGGACCAAATGTGCTACTGCACACGTCCTGCTACATCATTTCTAGGTGCTTCTCCAGCCTCATGATGCTCCTGTCAAAAAATATTCACATACATTAAAACAAAATATGCAAAGATAATATGTTGTATATCATGTTATAAAAAAAAATGTATTGATCAGATAAACATTTAATACAGGAGAATTCCTTGGCATAGGTTCTCTATAGACAAGGAAAATCTTTTTCTTTCAGATGAGTGCAAACCACAGTATGGCCAAATCAACAGAAAATAACAACCAAAAGTTGAAAATGCTATGGTATGCTTGTGTATGCTTTTTTTAAACATTTTATATCATGGGGAAGACTGTAAAAGTCAGGGGTTCCGATGCTATCTAGTGTTCTATTCAGAATTTCCATAGGGATATGTAATAAAGGCAGTTTCAAAACACTTTCTTTGTAGGGCAACAACTACATTGCACTAAAGATGCAAAGTGAGAGCTTTCACCTAAGACAGAAATTGAGTCTGACAGGATCATCAACAAACAACAACACCCCCCTATACATACACATGTATAGCTGTCATTTGTTTCTTTGCTCTTGCTTCATTTATTCTTGTTTAGAAAGTAGCTTTTCTATGTGTAACAGCCACTTCCTGTATTATGGTGACTACCTACTAGGAATATAGCCACTACTGCTCGTGTGTAGTTCCACATTACTGTTTTGCTTTGGCATACACACTTAGCAACTCCAGGAGGGCACACTCCCCATACAGGAGGTTTGGGGCAGCATTGGCACAGTAAGGAAAATTGAATAAATAAATTTAATTTATATATATATCTATATATCGTTTTTTTACAAGCAGTGCATACACAAAACAAATATTATATATAATATATATATTTATTTCGTCAACATTGAAGATCACCAACTTCTGTAATCCTAACGTTCTCAATTACGGCTTCATATGAACAGTATGTACAGTTTAACCCCCCATTTATGACTTTGTATTTGTCTCCGAGGTAAGACGTCCTAAACCACAGGTGTCACCAGGACAGGAAGTGATAAGAAACCTTCACAGTAGACACAAGGAGAGCAGTAAAGTTCCACAGACAGAAGTAAACGCTCCCACACAGTGCATGTACAGTAATAAAGGAGAGCGCATGAGACAAGCCGAGCCTGTCCATAGCGCGGGCTGTACATCGGCCATAGTCAGGAGCCACCATACATAGCCTCTTACCTGCTGCGGGTCACTCTGCCAACCCTGCCATGTCACCGCCCGCCAGAGACCCTCTCTGACAGCTCACTCTCTACTCCCCATGACACAACTCCTGAGCAAAAACATTCAGGGCTGCTGACCCCGGAAGTGCCATGACCTGACATAACACTTCCGCTTCCGGAGCACGGCTCGCTCCTGTGTTGTGTGTGTGAGGTGGGAGTGTGGTGCGATGACTGTGTACTGTGTCGGTGTTGTGTACGTGTAGCGGGTATATTATCTGACGAGTGGGTATTTCCTGTGTGGTGGGTGGAATGTGGTTGTATATAATGAAAACACTTCCACACATAACACTTCCACACTGTTTACAAACCAGAACGTCACACTGATACTGATCTTTGTGACAGTTTCAGCAGCAATCTCACCTAGTACTGAGAACAGTTCTGCAGTGCAAGGATTCCATGTAAATAGTTTCTTTACTAACCTTACATCCCTGACGGCCACCTTAGTGCAACCCTCATACCCTCTCATGTTATCCCACACTAAGTATATCCTATGGCACTGCTGTAAGGGAGGACAAGGTAACCATGTAGTAGTAAAGGAGGCCATGCACAGTTCGATATTTTCGTTCAATCGGAAACAAAAAAATTCCGTTCGATCAAATGTAAATCGAGTACCGAGCAACATGTTCGTCCAATAAAAAGCTATTGTTATCAAACAAAAGATCTATCTAAATGTATGGGACATGTTGGTAAATTTTGATGGAATTGGTAACCATCGAATGTAAATCGAACGTGTCAAATAATTTCATTTGATCGTTTTTGTTCGATCTGATAAATTTGCAGAAAGCTATTTCCTGTTAAAAAAATGTAATGATATTACATTTGAGTACACCTGAGCGAAATTTCATTTGAACGGCTGAAAATAGAATGTATACATTCATGCAATTGATATTCGATGAAAATATCAAACATCCTGTTCGATAGCCAGAAACCGCAGCCCTGGTGCTGAGTGTAGTGTTTGCACACATGGCACCACTTATGAAATACAACTGCCCCATTTTATCCTTACAGGTAACGGGTCCAAAAAATAAAGGGATGTAGAATATCGCTGGGAAGTGGCAGTTTTTGAGCAATCATTTGGTGGCATGCTTAACCTACTGATAGGAAAATATTGGCCATATTAATAATAATCATTATAATAATACAATCTAGCATTGCATGCAACAAAACGTTATGTAAAATGTTTCACTCCATAATGCAGTATTACACCTAATGCTATGTTTATATGGTGTTTAGGGATGCGCCCATACCCCCTGCAATAATTGCATGCCTTGATAGGGTTGTCCGTGCATCCTAAACATATGCATGACTTTCAGCCTGAGTAAAACAGCTTTCAGCGGGTCCATTGGCCAAGAGGTTAACGCAGGGCGCTACGTTACCCTCCACTATCTGCTGGGCCGGGGGACCTGCTGAAAGCCGCATGAGCAGGTGTGAAGTCATGCATATGTATGGGATGCGCAGACACCCCAGTCAAGGCGTGTGATTATTGCAGGGGGTACCGGCGCATCCCTAAACACCATATAAACATAGACTTTCACAATATGTAAAATGTGAATGCTACAATGGCTTTCTATAGGAAAACTTTGTAACTAAGGAGGAGTTATTGGAGTAGGAGTTATTGAAAACATAATCCAAGTAGCGCCTTCTAAAACTACCATATTTTTCCAAAACGTTCCACTGTTAAGCTAGCCATACACGGGCAGATGCCTTCCCGATCTTTCGTACGATTGACCGCTGTGCATGTTCCCGCCAATCGGCCATGGTCGATCGGCCGAAAATCTGGCGCGCCTACCTGGACCAGGAATCTGCCACATTTAGGAAGGGCTGGCTGCAGTGGGATGATGTCATCACGCTGCAGTCTGTCCCTCATCTATCGATGCCTACCTTTACATCCTATTTCTTGATCTGTACTCGATTGTACCTAATAAAAAAGATGAACATTCAAGTTACTGTTTGAGGGAGGGTTAATTAGGTTTTAGTTTTTGTGTTTTTCTTGTAGTTGTTATACCATTTGAAAAAACTATGTAATAAAAATATCTTTCAAAAGAGAACAAAAACCAAGGTATTGCTTCCACTATGGATTCGATTGAAAGTATGAGTTGAAATTCTAATGTTCTGTTTTGTAAATTCTGTTTTCATATCAGATCCTTCCTTATTCTCTGCGGTGTCGTCTTTATTTAAAGATTTAAGATTTCATTGCATCCCTAAGGCTTAGTTCAGACATGTGACAACAAATTGGCTGCCACTCAGTATCCGCCCTGTAACCACAACTGGTGTGTTCTGTACAGCAGTTGTCAGTTTTGTGTAGGCGGGAAGCTGTCAGTCACCCTTGACCTCCTCCATTGTTTCTCTATGAGCAACCCGCAACTGAGATGCTTGGGTCTGCTCCGTGGTTGTAGTTTCTACGTTGATACCCTGTTTCCCCAAATATAAGGCATCCTCCGAAAATAAGGCACCCTTACATTTTTTGCCTTACGCTGAACTATAAGGCACCCCTCGAAGATACGGTACTATAATTCTGGACAGGGGGGATCAGAAAAGGTTACTAAAATGATAATTCCCCCCTCTGAGTCTCCTGTGTGTGATTTCCACCTTTGATCCACCTGTGTCATTTTAAGTGATCCCCCCACCCTGATACCCCAGTGCCGTATTCTTCATGAAAAAAATAAGACATCCCCTGAAAATAAGACATAGGGTATCTGTAGGAGCAAAAATGTATATAAGACACTCTTATATTCGGGGAAACATGGTAGCAGGAAAAATGTTGTTTCCAACCATCCTCATAAACTTAGCCTAAATGAGACAAGTGTTAACCAAAGTTCATGGACCCTTTGGGTGTAACACCCATTTCTCATCATCTTAAGTGGTAACAAGGGATTATTAGTAATCTGTTTCGCCCTCCACCCCCCTTTCACATCCCTGGCACCATTATGACAACAGAGATATGAGGACAAACACCAACATTGCATGCATTAACATGCAGAAAAATGGGTGTGTGCCCTTCCTCTTCTGCATCATCCCTAACACCAAAGACGCAGAACCCAGGAAGATAGATGGGCATGCCAATGTGCAGAGATGGGCAGGTCAGATGCCCCAATGTTAGTTCAGTTGGAGTATGTTATGTTTGTAAACAAATATACCATATTTTTAGGACCATAAGACGCACGTTTCAACGTGCCCCTCGGCTTACCACTGAATGTCCGCCTTGGCTTCCCGCCAGCTCTCCCAGCACAGAGATTAGCCAGGGAGCTGGAGGAGCTGTCAGTTGTGTCCGGCTCTCCCAGCTGTACTGTATAATTGCTTATGCCAACAGAGCCCTGCTGCCATAGGCAATGAAGGCAATCTATATCTCTCCTGTCCGTGGGAACTGCCATCACTCTGCAGCTCCCACAGGCACAGCAAGATGGGAGAGCAGAGGAAAGGAGACTGCAGCTGAAGAGGCCCCCCTCTTCATGTGCTGAGAGTGTACTGATGCTAGTGACATCTACTGGCTGAATTTAATATTGCATTAACCCAATTGATGTGAAAACTTATTAAATCGTATTTTTCTGGTTTTCCTGTCTTAAAAACTGGGTGCGTCTTATAGTCCGAAAAATACGGTACATCTTAATTATTAAAAGACAGGAGCATGAGGTGCACGACCACACATGACAAAGCTAAGTTGTGGTAAAGATAAAGTAATCCACTCACAATATTGAAGGTACAATGAAGGCTTACCAAGATGAAGAGATCTCCTTTAGCAGTGGTTTTCAACCTTCTAAAACCGTGACCCCGGAAGTGACATCACAAAGTGTATTTGTAACGCATAAGTGCGGGTGCAGTGTTCCTTCTATATTCCAAATACCAGAAGTCACTTTCTGCAATGTCACTTCCAGCACAATCAGGTTAGTGTAATGTCCCCTCACTTTTATGAGATGGTCGAATTTTCTTCGAAAATCTTCGAAAAATTCGACCATTCCAACAATTTCAAGTTATTTGTAAAGCCTCTGAGCATGATATCATCACCAAACTGGCTGGAGATGTAGAGAAGGGTTAGGGGTTTACTACAAAAAAGTATGGCTCTAACACAAATAGTTTTTGCATTAATTAAGTTCAAAGTCAAGTCAAAATTTTAAACTTAATTTATGCAAAAAATTACACGAGAGAGCAAAACTTTTTTTTCAAAATGTTTCCACAACCCTTCTTCTACAGGGACACGATTCGCTGTGGCTACTACTAATTTTAAAACAAATGACTTTCCAAAGGCCTATGCCAATCTGACCACTCTTGACTCTTTCAATTTTATGCTTGATCTTACTTTTAGCAGATCGATTCAGTAAAAAGTATATTTAAAAAATACAATACAAATACAATGAAAAAAGTGTTACCCATAGCTAAAGGTTAGGGTCCCTTCACACTATATGTGCTGCATTGTTTTAACTCAGGGTACACTGTACTTGTTTTTGTATCCCAGCACAAGCGTCCCTGATACATAGTGCAGGGGTATGTGCTAATACAGGGTTTATTTACCTGCAACAGAAGAGATTGTGTTACTGCGAATGGGTCAGTTGCCAGTAAACGACCAAACTGCAATTGCAGCATATATAATGTGAAAGACTTATAGACTTTTAACCTTAATTTTTGCCTTTTTTGACCCCCCCATCTTATTAACATGATTTTATTTTGTCTATTTACCTTTTGCAGATTTTCTAACTACATGGTAAAATGTCTTGTTGAGGAACTATTTCTTTTACGGTAGTATGTGTTAAAATAACATACACTGAAGGCTGGATTTTTCATTAAGACATTGTAGATCAGGGGTGTCAAACTGAAATCACAGGCCAACTTTGATATTTATAAAAAAAATGTTGAAAAAATAGTGGAACCTTTTTATATGGAAACTAAAGGTAGCCATAGAGGGCGCAATTATTTTGCAATTCAGTCATCGATTTGATTATAAAAAATCGTTTGTACCGCCACTCGCACTTTCTGCCACAAGAGGGTGGAAACCAAAAAACGACATACATGTTAACTATTGAATGAAAGTTAATTCATTAAAATTAATACCGACATGTCCGATTACTGCTCGATCAATTTAATGTTCGCTTTTAATCACTTGTGGTTGATCGAACCAAGTAGGCAGGAATCGAATCTTGTTCAATCTACTTCAAAATATAGATTTTGTGGTCAATTTAACAGGTAAATATCGACTCCTGTATGGCTACCTTTACTTTTTAAATTGAGCGGGGAACAAGAAAAGTGTAATACTCTAACACATGTGACATTATTTCTAAAATAAAACTTTAAAAACAATCTTGCATGTCAAACTTTATTACGACACTGGCCAGATTTGGCCCTGAGCTGGAGTTTGACTTACGACATGGTCTTCCTTGGCCTGCACACAACTGACCAGCCACGTAAAACGAAAACATGCATCAGACCAGTGTTTGGTATTTGTGGGGAGATGGGAGGGGGGCGACAGCAAGAAAATGGTGTCTTCCACCTCAATAAATACATATTTGCCAAAATGGGGTTGATCCCCCTTCCAAAATTAGGTGTGCCGACATCCCCAAAACTTGGATTCCACAAGAAACAAAAAACCCAGAGGGGGAGGGGGAGCATAATGCCAACCCTAGACTGTCCTCTCTGGGACTTAAGCACATTATTAGAAACATACACTTTGGTGACCAACTAGTGTAAATGTAAATGTGACCAACTAGTCTAGAGACTATATAATAATGTAGATATATAATGTAATCAGATATAAAGTATATACTGACTAAAGAAAGAAGTTGTAAAGATTATGTAACAATTATTGTTTTTTCTTATCAAATTATTGTGTATGCCTTTTTTTTTGGGTTAAGTCTGTGAACTAAAAGTCCCATTTTGAGGGTAACTTTGGTTCTTTTGATTCAGATTAACAGAATGGGCACTCTAACCCCATAGAGATATAGGTTGTCTATTGCCTCCCTTTCATACATTGACATCTGTTTAATAATCATTTAAATGTATACGGTAGATGTGCCATAAATCCATACAACAGGAATGAAATGAAATTAAGTATTCAAAAATAAAATGCAATATACACATTCTTGGATTGGAAGAGGAGTTGCCTGAAGTGTTGGGAAGCCAGAAGAGGCCTTGAGGACATACTACAGATTTTTACTTTCAGGATGCCACTTTGTGCTTTGAAATATGAGGTTTGACTATTTACCTCCAGGGTATGTACATGTAACCACAGTATATCACACTGCATTACCAGCAGAACCAGTTTTTTATGCTGCTAGAAAGTCATGTTTGAAGTATTTACAAACCCTTTTCTTTTTGGTGAGTCATGGCAAACACATCTTTATTAATCATTTTATGGAAAACAAGTCAAATGCATTGTTTGTAATTTACAGTTACTTTTAAATGCCTTAATATACATTAGACACAAATAAATACATAAATCTATTTTGTATCTATGCAAGCAGTGAATGTTTTTGAATTTGACTGTTTAGAAATCTGCACTGTAAAAAAGCAGCAGCAGCACAGGGAGGCACTTTTATACTTGTTCATATGCGCTAACAAGGGACAGGAATTATAACTTACATTTAAGGAGTAATGAGTAACAGAGGCAATAGGACAATAGAGATAAGTTTATCATCCTGCTGGTTCTTTTTTAACTGTCCTATTAATTGACTGCAGGATAGATCAAGCATGCTTCAAGACAGTGCTGTGTGGTAGAGCTATGCAGATTTCAGGACCAGATGGACAGAAATACAAATGATTTGGCAGGAACAATTTTTCCCATGTATGTATTTCATCTGTATTTAGCTGTGTGTGGAGTTCAGCTATGAAGTTAAAACGTTTTTTGTAGTACAACCATGCAACTTTAACCACAGGTTTTGACATACCTTTACTACTAATGTCAAGAATAGTCTGCCACTTATTGGCCCCAATGACACTTGTGTTATACAAAGAATATCAATGTTTACCTTTCCTATTCAGCTTCAGCTAGAATATGACTTTTTAGATGGCATGTCCTTTAATGTGGTGCCTCTTGCTAACACCTCTAGTGTTGAAAATACTTTAGTACAAACAAATGCCAGGTCTGGGTAGCCTCAATGTTCATTTCACTCATGAGAGTTTCTATAAACCATAAATTCAGTTTTAGCGAGTGGTGGGTCGGTGTGAACATTTTAAAAACTTGACAAGGAAAATTGTATATTTGAAAAAGTGGGGTCCTATCCAGCCCAGGGGAGGCCGCCCACAAATATCCACTTCAATCATGTCATCTAGCATTGTAATCTAGAATGAATCATGTCAAACAATGCCACATTGGGTTTTAATTTGCCAACATCCCCATGATGATAGCATACTGGACTGATCATGTCAAGTAAGTCAATTTTCCACCATTATATATATACAGGGGTGCACATAAGTCTAAAGGAGCCAAAAACTAGCTATGCCTACTTGCATTATTGTAACAAAGCTCATATGCGTACTAACAACTTGGGTGTGAAATTTGGAATGTAAATGAATAATCCCAGATTGGATTTCTAAGGGTGTTGGAGATCTGGGGTATAAAAAGTCAGAGTAGGCATATGTAAGGGTAAAATCTGACAAGAGAAAAGCACTGTGTGACAGCTGGAATATGACTATGAAAGGTTGACATTTGGACTGCACATAGTCTCAGTAAGGAAGACCACATACATATGGGGTGAGAACCAAAGACCATCTCCTTGTACTCATCTGAGGAGCTCACTAAGAAATTTATGTGCACCCCTGATAATATATATGCACAATATAACGTAGCTGCATTTAGAAATAATGACCACGAGATGGAGATGTTGTTCACCAAGGTTGATATAACAGGGACAACATGCAATATGTTATGGATGAAACATATCAGCTGTTATCTTAGTAGACTAGTATTACATTTTAGTTCTTCATGGGAGTATTTAATGTAAAAAACGATCAAGATCTCATATACAGAAGTTAAGTAAGAATTGTTTCAATACCAAATGCTTTTGGTTTATTAATAAATGTATTACATTTGATTGAACAATGGAGCACTATGATGATCAAGATCCTTTTCAGTAAATTGCCTTTTTCTCAAATTTACTGCAAAGAGTTCTATGATATACTGCTAGTCTTTATACAACACTCCACGTGGATGAACTAGACCATATATGATAAAACTTACTGAAGAAGTCAATAACCTAGTTCCTCATTTTTACATCCACTTTTTTACAAAGAAAACCTGACTCTGTGTAATAAAGCTGCAGGTCAGGAATAGTGATCGCTATGCTCAGAGCATGCCGTTACTTGAATAAACACCACATGTGCTCATGCGCCATGCTCAAGTGTCCGCTCCGCACGTTTTGCCAGTTCCAGACAGCCAATCAAGGGACAGGTAAGTACTGCCCTTACTGTAATGCCAGTAGCCATGTCAGGTGCTGGCATTACAGTGATTATCTGGCTGGAACGCCTGATGGCATGTGTTTGGCTCAGATAGAGTCAGCCAGAGAAGCTGTTAGGTAGGGAGAGATTAGTGAAAGGGATCAAAGATCCCAAAATTATTTTATGGACTATAGTGTGTTTTTGACAGTCTGTAGGTTAGACTACATTGACCTGCATACAGCATACTGTCCATAATTGTTTGAGTGATATTCACTAACAGTGTCCCAACATTTTTTCTTTAGTTCTCATTACATTAATCTGGGCACAGTATACTGTCCATATTTCTTGGGTGACATATAGGGTACAAAAACTTTGCAGTTCTCATTACATTAATCTTGTTCAGTATACTGTCCATATTTTTTTTGTGACATATACAGTCCGGCATTAATATGAAGAAGGTGATCAGTAAGGCTGAGGCTCCACTGGCAGTTAAAACAGAGTGCACAAGCCTCCCATTGTTGGCAATAGGGCTTTGACAGGGCTCTCTCCACAGCCCGTCGGAATCACGGATCCGCTGGTCCGAGCCTCCATTGCCTTTAAATCGACGCAGCAAGCTACGTCTATAGGAACGCAATGAAGGCTTCAGCGGACACCAGCGGATCCCAGCAGACAGTGGAGCCTAAGCCTACGGGACAGGGAAGTGGGCTAATGGTGCACGCAGAGACCGTGGCCCTGGGCGCAAAAAAACAGTGTCTGCTGCCAGTGCACCAGCTACATGTCCAAGCTACTGAGCTAAGCAGGACAACACTGTCCAAGTCGGGCCAGCGCAAACAGTTGGATGGTTGGATTGTTGAAGATAATGCATCCAGTTGTTTAAGCACCACCCTCTCTTCCACCAGGTCCACTCTCTGTAGCCAAGAGCCTGGTCAACCAAATCCTCACTCTGATTATCCTTTTTCCCACCATAAACAAGTGATCCCACACTTGGATATTCCAAAGAGCGCCACAATTACATTTGGCCCTCCCGCCCAGCACGCTGGAGTAAGGACCTGAGATATTGTGTCCTGATTCCCAACGTCTTGAGCCTTCACAGTCGCAAGAAGATGATGGTGGTGATCGGCAATCATTCGTTCATGAAATGGATGATGATGAGACATAGTTGTCAAACACTCATGGTATGTTTAGGTCAAGTCAGGAGGATGATCAGAGTGAGGAAGCGGAAGAGGAGGTGGTAGACGATGAGGTCACTGACCCAACATGATAAGGTGAAAAGCAGAGCGAGCACAGCAGTACAGAGGGGGAGCGATCCGCAGCACTGCAACAAGCTGGAAGAGGCAGTGGTGATGCACAAGAGAAAAGTTGGGCCACACCAAATAGGCCTGCAACCATGACACCAAGCACCCATGCGTAAATCTACCTTGCCATGGGGTAGGTGTTCCGTAGTATAGGGTTTTTTTAAGGAATGAGCAGACGACAAAAGTGTGGTAGTTTGCAACCTGTGCAGTACCAAAATGAGCTGGGGTGTGAACACTAGCAACCTCACCACCACCAGCATGATCCGCCACATGGCATCCAAACACCCTAATAAGTGGGCCCAACGTCTGGGTCCACAATCTGTGTCTGCGGGTCACACCACTGCCTCATCCTCCCTTATGTTACGAACTGCTGCCCTGCTCCCTGGACCTCCACATCAACCAGCAGCATCTACGTCCACTTCCCTGTTCCAGCGCAGCATCCAAATGTCAACAAAACAGGAATTTGAACAAAAGCGCAACTACCCACCAATCCACCCTCAGACTGCAGCCTAAATATGCAACTTTCAAAGTTGCTGGCCTTTGAGATGTTGCCATTTAGGCTTGTGGAGACTCAGGCCTTCTGCAGCTGGATGTCAGCGGTCGTCCCTTGGTATGCAGTGCCCAGCCACAACTATTTTTCCGGGTGTACCTTGCCAGCTTTACACCAGCATGTGTCACAAAACATCACCCGTGCCCTGACCAACGCAGTAACTGGGAAGGTCCACCTAACCATGGACACATGGACAAGTGCTGGTGGCCAGGGACGCTACATCTCCCAGACTGCACACTGGGTGAATGTTGTGGAGGCCCGGAGTGAGTCATACCCTGTGATGGTACAGGTGCTACCCACGCCCAGGTTTGCAGGCCCTACGTCCATCAGGGTCTCCACCAGCAACTATGCTACTGGCTCCAACCTCCACTTTCACCTCAAACAGCAGTCAGCCATCAGCTGAAAGCACTGCTGTGGGGAAGCGTCAACAGGCCGTGCTGAAGCTGATCTGCTTGGGGGAGAAACAACACACCACCGAAGAGATGTGGCAGGGTATAAGGGACCAGACCGAGCTGTGGCTCTCGCCACTCAACCTACAACTAGCCAGGTTTTTAACTTGGCTTAGCTGTTCAGCACTCAAAACCTAATTTGCAAGATCTACTAGTGAATGCACGCTGCATTTCAGAAAGTCATCCCCAGCTTTCACAGCTTCATCCACAGCTTCAGCCTTTCTGTTAACCCTGCAGCAGCGCTTGCGGCTTCTGGCTTACCGACTGTTGTGTGACCTGGGCACACGCTGGAACTCTATGTTCTACATGTTGGCCAGGCTTTGTGAGCAGCAAAGGGCAATTGTGGAATACCAGCTGCAACATGGTCATCACCTTTCCAGTCAACTGCCACTATTCAGAAGCGAGGACTGGCCAATCTCATCTCATCTCTCATTCCTGTGGCGGAGAGGACGAGTAAAATGGTGCAATACCAGAAGTTACTTGTGGAGAGATTGCTCCAAAGTTTTCCTTCTGACAACGCGTCCTGCCGTCAGCGTTTTATCTGAGCATGTATTTAGTGCTGCTGTTGGCATTATAACAGATAAGCATATCCGCTTGTCCACTGGCAATGCTGACTGGTTGACTCAGAAAAAAATTAACAAGGCCTGGATTGCTCCTTATTTCTCCACTCCACCAGAGGAGAGCTGCACTCTGATAAAGGCAATTTCAAAATATCTTTTTTAATGGACTTTAAAATGCACTACACAAGGTATGTGGTTGATTCTCCTCCTCATCCAGAGTGTATATATTCCCTGTACTCTAATTTTTTTATTAGGGCCAGCTCAAGTGCAGGCCCTTCAAGGCAAATTTGTTTATACAGTGCGCTGAACAGCGTGCACTCGCATTTAATGTTTTAGAGCGTCTGCTCACCTGCAGACACTCACATATCATGTTTTAAAGTGTCTGCTCACCTGCAGGCACTCACATCGAATGTTTTACAGCTTCTGCTCACCTGCAGGCACTCACATCGAATGTTTTACAGCTTCTGCTCACCTGCAGGCACTCACATATCATGTTTTAGAGCATCTGCTCACCTCCAGGCACTTGCATGTAATGTTTTAGAGTATTTGCTCACCTGCAGGCACTCATATATAATGTTTTAGAGTGTAAGCTCAACTGCAGGCAGCTGAACAGCATGCACTTGCATTTTATGTTTTAGAGCATCAGGTCACCTGCAGGCACTCGCATATAATGTTTTAGAGTGTAATTTTTCCTGTAAAATTTACTTTATGGGGGGGGGGGGGGGGTTTGGGCGTGTTTTTGTCAGTCTGTAAAAGTGGCATACAACTCAGACAGACTAGTTCCCAGCAGCAGCTTGGGAGTCCAAGAAGCATACAGTCATTGCCCCATGCTTGTCCCAGTCCATTTGGGTGGTGTTTCTGTCAATTTCTGACCGTTTACAATGGACCAGGCACCCTCCCCTTTTCCGAGCATGGGGTGCCCCTTTGTCTACCATGGAGTTCCATTATACTCGGGTGCTTGGTAGAGCACACGAACATCGCAATGTATTCGGATCGAACACCTGAACACTTTGGTGCTCGCTCATCACTAGTAAGGAACAATTGTGTCGGCTACACACAAGGTATGTAGAAGATTTAGGGAACTGCCCACTGAATGATATAAGTGGGCATGGGATGTGCAGGGACCACGCCACAACAGGTAGATTGAGACTTCTCTTTTATGTTTTATGATGATTGGATGTTGAGGTTTACTAGTCGACACCCATAATAGAGACATAACCAAATATATATATAATTACAAGTAACACTAACAAGTGTTACTGTATATATTTTTATGTTTTTTCTTTTTATGGCACCATGAACTAAAGAGTCAACATTCACATTAACACATGGATAGCAAACTGAGTTTCTGACCATCGCTTATATTCCCTGAGGAAGCCCCTAGAAGCGAAATACGTTGAAAGCACTAAATATCTTTTTCACTGGATGGAGAGGGGTTAAGCTTCTTATGGGTACAGAATGATGGTGTATGTCAATTAAAATTTTTATGTCTTTAATTACTTATTCGATCTGGTCAGAATTACAATAAAGACCATTTTAATGAACACATTCCTTTGTTGGATAATCAGTATAAGTGCCTTAAGAACCCACTTTTGTCTAATGTACTATTATTTGAATGTTTATACTTATATTTAGGGTGTAACACATTTTACTATTGTGACAAATACATAGGGAATACTATCTTTACTGTGTTTGTTGTAATATTTTAACTGTACTATTTTTACCTGATTGTGTATACATGATAAATTCAGAATTCAGCTTTAAAGCTTATCTCAGGTGTAGAAATTTTTCTCTGCAATACCTTTTTTTCCCCACAAGATGCCCTCAGTTTTCCAAATAAATATTGCTTTTACACACTAGTTGACAGCTCTGACTTTAAATACTTCCTCCTGTTATGTGCAGCCTGCAGTGGTCAGGGTGATTGGGGACATCTGTAATAGAACACACTTTTGAAATCTATATGGTGTGGGATGGTGTATTGACAGGAATATTCAGAGGTAATTTTTATGGTCACTATACCTGCTGTTAATGTCAGCACTATGGCTGCCAGCATGAACGGACCTTGTGTGTGGAGCCTATTTTTGTTCAATAATCCCCTAATATGACCATTTACTGTTTTAAACTTTTTGAATACCCTGTGCACCACATTATGTGACTTACCACCACTTTAAACTAAACCTAAACTAAAATACATTACTTGGTCTGGAATGTCACTTAGCATTGGTTTTATCAGCATGCATTCATGACAACTAACACAACTACTATATGTGTGCCAGCTACTATATCTAGAGCCAGCCCTCAGTTACCTGCCTTCTTCTCGGTCCACAGTGCTGTGTCATAGACAAGACAAAGAAGAGAACAAAAACAATCCCATAATAGACAGATTGTTCCATCTCCATTGGGGGCATTGCCATAATCTCCATAATGGGGCATGTTGCCCGTGCTTAGGGCATGTGAATGGGTATAATATTGTAATGCAGAAAACTAAAATGTACACTAGTATTGCACATGTCATTTGACACGTCTATTTTCCATGGACGCCTCATTCATCATTCGCACATCACATAAATAAGAAACAGCCATGTTATTTGTTTACAATAGGCAGCCCCGGAATTGGATTTCGACGCAGTGGAGATGAGGCCTTAGGTAAATAGAAATAGATTTTTCTTTTATAATGGCAATTTATACATAATATCTGCTGGTTTGGGGAACAAAATAATTAGAAACAAAAGAGAGAGAAGGAGATGGGGGCATATTGCTTACCCTCAGCCCCTATCCCTAAAGTGAATACAGAACCCCAGGACTTTAAAGGCACATTAGTTGACTCTTGATTTTGTAAAACAAAACCTAAATTTTATTAAAATATTCATACATGATCTTAAAAATGTCTGTACAATGAATACATAATTTTACATAATTTCAGATACATATTTACATTTTTATAGATGCAGTTTGATACAGGAAATTTCACTTGTTATCATTCTTAAGACCCATGACAGGATTCACAAACTCACATGATACATGCTACTGATGGACATCTTCTCTACGCGTTTTGCCATTGCGGCTTCTTCAGGAGATCTTGCCATCAGTATATTCTACAAATCCATACAATGTCAAAGTCACTCATCATATACATACCATTTGTGCATAACAACACTAATAAACATCTGTACTTACAACTTCCAAAAACAACCAACCATCCTGTGGTACACAGGGTGACAACCCAGATGGGCCCAATGCGTGGCCGGCCCCCCACACACAACCCCCGCCAGGAAGGATGGACAAAAATGCTGGACACAATAAGGGTTAGGGTGCCCACTGGCATCTCCCAAAACATATCGATACCCCGGTCACTGAAAGTCAAAAACTAAAAAAAAACCTAAAACGTGGATAAAGCATACAGACTATCACTACAATTTAAAAAATCTGTATATACTGGGCTAGTGTTGTGTGTGACTGCCCTAAAATGAACCTAAAGAAACAAATATGGGGCTGTGATAAACCTTAACCTATTGTGGTACTATAATGTCCAACAAAGTGAATAGTACTAAGAGAGTTGTGGTGAGTGAAATGTCCCAACGTGTCTTTATGAATACAAAATAAATGCTAATACATAGGGCATTTTGGATCTCGACATGAAATAATTAGCAATGAAGTAATAAATAAATGTACAGATTTGCATTACTAGACCTTGGAAGGAGAAACCTGCCTCCTCCTGTTGCAGAATACCCTGCTAACCTTTCCTTGTAGAATCTAGCTGGAAGGCAGATACTACTTAGCTTCTCATATTTACATTCCAAGAGGCCCAAAGCCTTACTTAGCATCAGTGGTTATGTATATCTTTTTCACTGTATATGTTGTGTTTTTTCCACAAAGGTAGATATAGATAGACATTTCAAATGATTTTATCTTATGTACAGGTTGGTACAGTTTTAATTTTAATTAATACTTTTAGTTTTGATTTGGAATACATTTAATAGAAAGTGGGTTTATATTTCTGTATGTACTCCTATTTACCAAATAACTGCATTATAATACTGTGCAGCCCTGGCACAGACATGCATTTTAATTTTACAAAGTTATACATTTAATCAACTGTCTGTTGTACACGTATATTGAAGAGGTACACAGTTCTCTATATTAGCTTTTGCATTACCATAAGTACCTTCTTCTGTCCTTGCAATGTTGGTGGTATTAATTTGTCTATAAATAAATATAATTTAAATTGCTGTAGCATTCCAATACTATATCATTGTACAGACATTATTTTGTTGGACAAAGTTCTGCTTTTCAGATTGCATTTAGGAACATTTTGAGTGATAACGAATTTTGATTCTAAAGGAACTGAAGACCATATCCTTGAATACCCCAGGAATTTAATAGTCCTCACAGGGGCAAGAGTTAGATATCATTGGCTTGGTCACCTAAAGTCAACTGGGTTTTATAGTTCTTTGGGGACTGGCCGGAACCAGGACTTCACCAGTCAAAAGGACTTTGTCTGGAGTCCCAAAGAAGAGGGAGAACTGTGCCAGAGCTCCCTCATGCACCAAAAGTGTGGGGGACAGACATATAAAAATAAAAGTGCCAAATACAAGCAGAAACAATTTTTAGTGTTTCACAATTGTATTTGTACTTTAGACTATACAAATGGGATCCTTAAACTACAGTGGCATTTGTACATTAGCTTTCTCTATTTTGGAGCCTGGGATATTTTTTATCTATATGCTGGTACCCAAAATACTTTATCTAGTACTGACTGGTATATAATATCCTTAGCCATAAACTATAAAAATAGACTGCCAAGTCCAGACAGCAGCTCATTTCAATCAGACAGGAAAGTCTTCTCAGTGCACAGTAAATGTATTTTACTGCCAAGGTACTAAATATATATATATATATATATATATATATATATATATATATATACACATACACACATTAGTGATGAAAAATAGATTAGAGAGCAGGAAGAAATAACAAATCCGGAAGAATTTGCACTGGATTTAAATTCTCTTTTTTGTCTTAGGCATTCTATAGAAAATATTGCAAAATATTACTTAAGTAAGCAATACTTTATAATTGAACTTCAAATGGTTGTTTAACTTGCTCCACTAAATGAAAATATAAACACAATGTGCATACACCTGGGGGCATTCAGAAACTCCCCTATGTAATCAAAATTTGGCACTTAATGTCGCTTGTTCATCACTGTAGCTCTTTTTTGGGTGTCTGGACACTGGAGTGCCTGTTTCCAGACACCCCTGTGAATGGTCCCTAATAGTGATGGCGCGAACCCGGAATTTGATGTTCGCGAACGGCGAATTTTCACGCAATAAATCCGCACGAAGGATTTCTACAATGATAGTCAATGGGATTTGAA
>CM070033.1:124307676-124325430 GCA_036250615.1 Ptychadena robeensis
TGTGAATGTTGAGATGTTATATTGGTTTCACTGGTAAAAATAAATAATTGAAATATAAATTTAGGTATAAATTTGTTTTTTGTCAAGTTGCCTAATAATTATGCACAGTAATAGTCACCTGCACACACAGATATCCCCCTAAAATAGCTAAAACTAAAAACAAACTAAAAACTACTTCCAAACATATTCAGCTTTGATATTAATGAGTTTTTTGGGTTCATTGAGAACATGGTTGTTGTTCAATAATAAAATTATTCCTCAAAAATACCACTTGCCTAATAATTCTGCACTCCCTGTATATTTGTGTTCTTTCTTTTAGTACAATGCAGGCACATCCTGGTTGGTAAGGTGCAGTACATGAGACACAAATTGTGTTCCAAGCTTTTATTTTTCTTGAGCCTTTATGACTAAAAGCACATAAATCCATTGAAAGGAAAGGGGGTGTTACAGCAATACATATGTGCTATTTGACTGTACAAATTCTAATGAATATAGTGTGAATCTTATAGTGTGGTGAAATCAGAGAAAGGCTGAATATACACGGACCATCAGGAACAGGTAATTCACTGCTTCTGACCAACTGAGAATGGCACGATGGAAGCAAAATGTTGTGTTTGCTGTGTGGTCATCCATTGGGTCAACATGGGGAGGTTGACAGAGTTATTGACAGCCACCAGCACAGATTTGCAACTGGTTGTTGGGAGGGTGTGGTGTTAACATGGCTGCCGACCTTCTGAATTCAAAATATATGTTAGCACATGAGTTTGGCCTTTGTAATTTTGCATGAAAGGCTGGAGTTCAGTTTTAATAATTAGAACAACCCTGATGAATAATACATAGGTATATTTAATATTAATTTCAAGTGCCACATCATAAAGACAATGTTTTATCCCTTTTAGTGCTTAACATATATGCTATTGAATGGCTATTACCCCTATGACATTAGTTTATCAATATTTATCATAACTAACCATACTCTACAGAGTTCAATTCAGAAATTACTAAAATATTACAGTATTCTGCCTAAATGGACCTGTATCACATCCCTATCCATCACATTAGATCCCACTCACCAGAATGTAAAAACCTTACTAAGCACGACAGCTTACTAAGGCTGGAAAAACACAACATTTATGTAAATGTGTTTCATGTAAGACAATTCTACCCACACCAGATAAGTGCTCTGACCCAACCAACTAGTGAAACGGGTAATCTAAGTTTATGGTACAGCATATCCTTGCGCCCTTTACAATTGGCATCAGATCTGTTTAATTTAAACTACTAACCTAAAAATTTGATTTAACCACTTAAAATTGCAACTGACCATTTAATTGCAGTATTACACTGAACCATTTAGCAACTTGTTATTCAGTATGAAGGATCTCAACATTTGCTCCAAGCTTTTCATAAACTAGCCATAGTTCAGATCCAAAACGGAAAGATTTCAATAGGCCTCACAATTGGAATATCCAACATATACCTAATATGAGGCCAATTGTCCAACAAAATTGCATTGTAGTAAAACAACTTGCATTGATGCTTTATGAAACAGAAGATCAAAAGTATAAAAAAAAAACCTGGAATACATACAATAGGAATAATTTCATTAGTACTCTCAAATTACATCTTTGCAGCTCCTCTATTGTACTTCGTACACTTCTACCATCGTTCAGCTGTTAAGTATTGACTTTCCTTGCCCCATGCTCTTTACCATTTGTCTGCTACCTGAAAGTCCTTCAGACCAACACTTGCTACTCAGGAGAATGGGGAGGCATTAGACATACTCAGTGGTAGAACTGTAGCGCAGAATTAGACATCAGTCACCCTATAATCCATTTCATTACTGTTGTTTCATAAAGCACCAGTTCATTGTTTTGGCATGCTTTTCTTTGCCATCATCTAAGTATACTATTAGTAACCTATAAAACATGATGTGTGCAAAATTATATATATTATTAATATTGTCATTATTACAAAGAACAATACAGAAGCAATGTGTAAAAATTAGGTACACCTTTACCACTTCTTAGGATATAAAAGAGGGCACATTGAAGTCAAATGCATTTTATTCATTGATGATCAGCAAATGTTATCCCCTTTATAAATGAAGCTTTGGCAGTTTGCTGGTCTGCAGCAATGATATTTCAAAAGCAACTGTTGCTGTCCATCAGTCTGGAAAGTTTTATAAGGCATTTCCAAACAATTTGAAGTCCATGGTCTAACAGTCAGATGGATTATTCACAAATGGAAAACATTTAAAACAGCTGCATATCTTCCCAGGAGTTGACTTTCAAGAGAATTCACCTCAAGGTCAGACTATGCAATGCTCAGAGAAGTTTGCAGCTACCTCTCTGCATAGGCCTTGGTTATCATGTTCAAAACAATAAAAAAAAAAAAGACTGAATATGTAAGTCTTTGGAAGAACTGACAGCAGAAAGCCTCTTCTCTCTTAAAAGAACATTGCAGAACAGCTAATGTCTAACAAGCTGTATCTGGGCAAACCAAGAAAATGTCTAGAACATTATATTTTAATTAATAGACAAGACCAATGTTTGGTCATGATGCATAGAATAGGTTGCAGTCATTGAGTTGTCCATGAGTTCCTCTGTATACCAAAGTGTTATAGCATCATGGCCATGGCTATAGCATCATGGCCATGGCAGAAATATGAGAATCATTCCAAACACGTCAACAAATCATCTACTGAGACACTGAAGAATCAAAGTGTGTTATAAGGATGTTACAAAAAAAAGTCCAGACCTCAAATGGACTGAAATGCTGGTAAAGATCTTTAAGAGAGCTGTGCACAAACAAATCCCTGCAAACATTATTGAACTTAAAACATCATCCATGATTATGTGGAAGGCAAAAGGTATCACTTAATTCTTGCTTCTAAAGGCGATTCTAGAATTTACTAAATATCAGCATTTGGTTTTGAGCACATGGCTAATCTATTTTTACTTACATTTTGTTAAATTGATAACGACAGCATTTTGAATAATTGTATAGCTTGTTGTCAGGGTATATTAAACCTTAGACTTGAAAGAGGGTGTAATAGTTTTGCCACGACAGCTACATATACAGTATATACTGCAGGCAATCAACAATAAAGCACTAAAGCTGCTGTGCTCAAAGTAGGAAATCCATAATCTGTATTTCCAGGTGGTTTTGCTTCCACTGTTTATTTGATTCTGAACATTGCAACATCCTCTAGATAAGATTACAGCTGCTGGAATAAAGAAAACTGTAGGTAATGGTGAAATGAGCAACATAGAGATTTTAAGCCATAAGGTTGGTATGATCCAATACATATATGACAAAATAACAATGCAGGCTGTATTCCCTTTGACAGAACACTTTTGTTGGAAAGACAGTATCCTACACCAGCCAAGTTTCAGTAAAGGATTTTATCTACAGTAAACTAGACCCAGCTTGAGTGGGAACTCCTATATGTGCAGTATATACTTGGGTGATGAACCAGGAGACCATACTAAATCATCAAATGTCTAGTGGCAGGCTCCATTTGACTTTGGATCCTTACT
Organism: Ptychadena robeensis; assembly: GCA_036250615.1. NCBI lineage: Eukaryota > Metazoa > Chordata > Amphibia > Anura > Ptychadenidae > Ptychadena > Ptychadena robeensis. Next base: position 124,311,219 of record CM070033.1, read on the forward strand.
AGTGTCATGGAGTAGTTGTTGCAATTCTGACAATTGTGCAATGGATGTTTGGCATGATGGACCACAACCTCAATGGTTTGAGAAGGTGTGTTCTGTTGTACTTCATATATACATACATAAACACACTATATATAACATGCATGTGTGTGTGTACTGTTTATATGATGTATATAAAATCTATATCTATCTATATAAATACACACACCCAAACATTTTTTATAAATCAGGAAAGCTAATTTTCCATGCAAATCTCTCAAAATCTCCATGCAAATTTGTCTTCGTAAAACTGCCTACTTAGATCAGGGTTTCTTATATGCATTTAAAGAGACTTTCCAAGATCTCCTAATAAATAACCTCACTAGTGGCCCAAAACTCCTATATCCCAGCCATTCCAGTACAGTAATAAACACTTCAGTATCTCCCGACACAAGTTATGGTTGGATTCTCTGACCTTTTTCACAGCCGAGTCATGTTGGGGGTCAAAGAAAGGAACCATAGCTTACTCTCAATGCTGATTGAGAATGCGGCTCTGGAACAGAGGAGGTAGGATAAATGAGCCATTAAAAAGGAGGGTATACTGCACCTTTTGTAACAGGAAGCAGGCATTTTTTATTTCTATACAGACCTAAAAGTGTCTGTACCATAATGTCCATATGTATGTGGACATATTAAAATTCATACAGTAGAGACATGGATACAAATGTCTATATTAATACATTGAAACATAACTAAAACAAAGCTTTACACACATTTACAAATAGACATTAGTTCATAGTACGGTACTATAGTATAGTACTCCAATAAGTGACCTAATCAAAGCCCACAGGATAAGAAACTGTTAAAAAATCAGAGGTAGGGCAACATTCACAGGAATTCTGTTCCTCACAAACAGAACAGAGACTTGGTAGTGTAAAATGTAACCAATGTAAATACAGTATCCTGGCTTGTGCCTTCATTGCCAGCACAGCCTGCAGTTCAGTGTTCTAGAACATTATGCAGGGCCACCAGTCATGATTAAAGTGGCTAAACTCATTGGTCGTGTACAGTAAGTCTTCTTGTAGGTTAATTCCAAGGACTGAGGACTGTTAAAGTAGCAAGTATTTCAGGCTAGCCAGCTAGTGGGAAAAAAAACAAACAAAACAGTATTAAGTGCTGTTTCGTGGTGTCCGACAACCACCAACCCGCTGGCCACGGTGTATCTTCATGTGTTTAGACAGATGGTCACTCCGAGCAAACCTCTTATCACACACTGTACATTGATATGGCTTTACACCAGAGTGGGACCTCTTGTGTCTTGAAAGCTCATCAGAGCGGGAGAATCTGCAGAAAGAGGAACAACAAAGGTGATCAAATGGTAATCAAACCAAATATACTTTATAATAAAGATTTGTCTCAAAGGCAGAAACTTTAAAACAGTGCTTGTGAAAGGAAACTTTGATTCACTTTCTCATATCTCCGCCATGATTACTGCATACATCACCGTGTCCTACTATTGAACAATGTTCTTTAATCTTACTGGACAGAACTGTAGGTTGTGTGGTTAGTTTCATTAGGATTTCATCTAACTTTCTGCTAATTCTGAAAAGGGCTTTTCGTGCACAGATAAAGCCCCCCATACACCACATACAATTACCATACAATTTCTGTACAACCAACTTTTCTTCTACCAAAACAGGGAGGCCACTATACTACATAGTTGTTGGTAGGCCATACACCTTTAGATCTCTTTGTCAGATATCCTTTAGATCTACTAACAACTATGTAGTATAGGGTCCTCTGTGAACACAGGTAGACTTGATTGTTTAGAAAGTCCCTCATATTATATGGTTTTGGTAAAACAAAAGGAGATCTAAAGGAAATCTAAAGGTGTATGGGGTCCTTTATTTCCATGGCATCCGATAGCATGCGTTTGCGGTGCGTTTTTTTAACACAACAATTGCTAGTCAATGGTGGTACATGAAACAAATATGATAAACATGTATGGTATCGGACTCCGTGGGAATGGAGCCTCAAACTTTTTCTGACTCTTTCCTAAAGTTGCAATTGAGATGTCTGTATTTTTAAGACACACAAAAATGCACATGGGGGAGGGGGGGGGGGGCGCTAGTTGCGTCTTTAGGCCCAACGAGTTTTGGTCACACATTCTATGTATCCTCTGCCTCTCCTGCAAAGCCCTGAGCTTGGCTGGGGGAGACAGCAGCAGGGAATTCCTACCATAGGGGCTTAGAATAGAGAAGAGGAAAAGACAAAGGTCCTTTTTCTTTCTTTATTATTATTTATTTATTTAGTGTTAGTACGTCTCTAGGTTTGTCCAAAGAATGTTTAAATATACTTGCAAAAAAGGGGTAGCCCCGACCCTGTGATGATGTGCCATCATCCCGACTAACTAATCCAAAAGAGGTAAGAAGAGAAGCACTTCTTCAAATGTTTAATATACTAAAAGGTTCTAATTAAATACCCCCCTCTTGTCTGGTTTCCCCCCAGGCTGTATATTTTTAAGTTCCTTCTTCTCTTTTATCAGTCCATTAACCGTTTGTGTGGTCTGTTCACTAGACTCTTTCTATCCTTTTGTAAATGAGATATCCAGTACTAGACACAGTATTCTAAATGTGGTCTGACTAAATATCTACATAGAGGAAACAGAACCTTCTTCTTTCTGCTGGTGATCCCTCTAGCTATACATATACCCTAAGTAAAAATCTAAAATTCGAGATGAGTTTCTCAAGCCGGGTGCATCATTTCACTGCTCAAGCATTTTAGAAAATAAACATTTATTAACCGCCCTAGCGGTCGGGACGGCACCATCTTGTCCAGCGCTGCTACTCTTACTATAGCACTGGACGAGATGGTGCTGTCCAGTACACATTGGGGCTCCGGCAGCGCATACTTACTGTTTTGCGCTGTCCCGGTGTCCCCGATGCGACATGGCTGCTGGATCTGACGGCTCATTCACCCCCCCCTCCCCCCCTCGAGTGACGTGATGACGTCAGGGAGGCGGCGGGAGATTTGAAAGTAAATTGCATGAAAGCAATTTACCCCCAGATGTGCCCATTTGCAGTAACCCTCTCTTCCCTTGTGTGATTTTACCACTTCCATCACACCAGGTTAGAGAGGGTTAACTGCAAATGGGCACATCTAGGGTACCAGAGACTTTATTTGGGCGAGATTTAGTACACAGCAGCATAGCTTTGTGCCCTGATTTTTGTGTTTTTTGGGTTAAAAAATTATATTGTAAAAAGGAATCAAATTGAGATTATTTAAAATGTGTATTTGTTGTCTCCACTGACTAGACTTTGATGTACCACTGAGCAAATGTCTGCTCTAACATAATGTACCAAACAGGGGACTTACTATATTAAGCACTTATCCCCATTGAAAGATCTCCCCTTACATCTCATTGTGTGAACAACTCTAGAATATAGTATTTCAGTATATTAAAAAGTTTTGTCTTAATGACAGCAGTCACCAGCGCCACTAATCAGAGAGATAGATAAAGAGACTATCCCTTTCATCATGTTATATTCATCTATTACATTATACATGATACATTAACATTTTGGTAGGATGGAGCCGAATATTTTTTGGTGGTGGTGGGGTGACAATTTTGTTTTCTCATCTATAAAAAAGGCCACAAATTATAGGAAATAATAATGTATGTTTCTGCAAATATCGTGAAATAGCAAAAAATGCAATACTTTGTGTAGTGGGGTATAATTTTCAAGTATTGATCTTTGGAGACTAAGGGCCCCCCATACACATTGAAATCTATGCACGTCCTCATATTTTGATCAATCAAACCAACTTTTATCAATCAAAATTGGAAAAATGATCGGACATGACGGAAATTTTTGATCAGTCGAGTCATCGAATGTTTATCACATTATGTTTTGTTGTGTCTGACAAATTTTGGTTCAAATTAACTAGTTAGCATACTTACATCTGGTGTTAGACTAACTAAAATTGATCAAATATCTGTTTCTCTATTTGGGGGATATTTCAATGGCAGTACGGTCGATCACAGATCGGAAAACTTGAATGGGGGAATCTCAATGTGGAATCTCTTATTAAGCCCATTTTGATTTAAACCCTCCGCAGGTACACTTAGGCATCTGCCTGCTCTAATTCGCTGTCCTCTTTCACCAATAATTTCCATAACATCACTTCCTGTACATATATAGGTTAAACGGAAGTTCAGATGGGCAGTAAACTGCAGTGTCCTGCTGTACCACAATTGTTCCCTAACCACTTACATATTGTTCACAATTGAACAATTGTTCCCTATATACTTACATATAATGGAAGCTGGACCTAATCGTGTTCTACAGCACTCAATGTACAACTTCTATTAATCCTTAGTTCTCTGATATCATTGTTAAGTAAATGGCAAGTGTTCCATCAGTGATCAGGAACCAGTGATCTGTCCAACCTTCAGAACGTGTGAGTTTGGTAAATACACTTTTTATACTGTTAAGGGCTTGTTTCCCCTAAAGATTTTTTTGCCCGTGTTTAAACTGTCAAAATTTTAAAATGTCAAACTACATAAATGGGTTGGCAGGCTTTAAGCTAAAAGTGTCACTTTTACTCATACAGAGCTGAAATAACTCCACAAAATAGAAATACAAAATGACATTTTAGGTACTATTGCACATGCTATATACAGTGGACCCTCGACTATGTCAATAATATGTTCTGGACCTCCCAAATTACCACTTACCTTTTCATAATAAAAAAGGTTGTAAAATAAATGTACCGTATATGCCGGCGTATAAGACGACTTTTCAGTACCTTAAAATCCTCCCCAAAGTCGGGGGTCGTCTTATACGCCGGGTGCCGCAGCCAGGGGGGTGCAGGGGACCATCTATGCCCCAGGTGCCCAACCTGCGGCCCTTTGGGTGTTATTTGGCGGCCCCCCTCAGTCTTCCACTTGAGGCCCCCCAAACCTAACTATTAATGCATAGGGCATAGGAACTCGCCTGTCTGCCAAATCAAAGGTTATGTGCCCCATCGATATAATCAATGGCTTTGAAGCACATAACCTTTGATATACATCCATCTTTGATATCCCTCTACGCCTGCTAGAATTTTTCTTTATTAAAAAGTCAGTATAGATTGAAAATGTTATGTGATGCAGAGGGCCTTTAGTGATGCAGAGGGCGGCACTTGTGGCCCTCCACATCAACTCAGTTGCCCACCACTGATCTATGCCATACCATAGATTCTATGGGAGCCGGTAACTAATCTGGGCTGCCTGAAGCTGAACTGCTGGCTGTAGGATACATTAAAAACGAAACCAGTGAGTGAGTGATGAAGCAGTGTACCATGGCTTACAGGATGCTCTCCACAGAGAACACAAGTCTGTAGAAATGACTGTAACTTTGAACATTCATAGAGGAGGAAACCCATTTATAGTATACATGATGAAACCTTTTAGGCGTCAAGTAATGCTCACACTACCTACTACTTACAACCAGAGTTTACCACTTAAGCTATTAATACTTATAAGTTACATGTCAGCTTAAAATTCCAGCCAACACAGACAATGCTTTCTTCATGGCAGTATATATCCTCATAAATGCAACATTAACTTGCCTACATTAAACACAATATTTTAAATCACCTGCTGGTGGGGAAACCTTGAATATATTGTGGTTTAAGAGTTAAACCCCTCGAACTAAGAATACATCATGCAAATTTTCAGATCCCTGAGCATAAGCCTTACGAAAAGAGGAACCTAGAAAAGATTTTAACGATGAGCATCACGCACTACTAATGCTGCCCTCCACATGCTCCATGCCCCCCCCCCCCTTTCACCTATCCTCATCCGTACGAATCCACCCACCCAAAAAAAATTAGAACTTATAGAGGTGTGGAGATCTGAATGCGGGCTGGCAAAGTCCAGCAGTAGCACATGACATTTTTTTCTATTGGTGGCGTTGAAAAGAGGGGTCGTCTTTATACGGCAAGCATATAACAAACTCTCATCTTCTTTACTGCCAAAAGTTGGGGGGGGGGGTCGTCTATACGCCAGTCGTCTTCTACGTCCGGCATTACTGTATTATACAAAAAAACCCATAATATGCTACCTATTGTGTGTGGATTAGAGGCACCTGTGGGGTCCTTTGCTTACAATACAGTTTATGTACAGTCTTTTGTATGCTCAAACAATATAATTATATCTGGGCTTTGCGGCATGTCCTTGACCTATTCGGGTCCATGCTTACAGACCCTCATGTATGTCTCATATATCTGGCGTTCAGAGGCAAGTTCCTGGACACCTCTGAGGTCTGTTTGCGACCCCCAGGCTATACTGTACACTTGCTTCGAACGGAAATTGGTTGTAAGTTGAAACTTGGTCTTAAGTTGAACAAACATTTTGGTCTTATCACTCAAGTTTGGTTTAGATCTTAGGGTCCACTGTTCTCCAGAAAAAGATGGTAACACAAGAACATGCAGAAAGAATTGAATACTGGTTGAATTTTTGCAATACATATAGATCATCGATACTCTCTCTAAGAGATGGTGTCACTGCCGAGTGCTTCAAAGCAATATTGACCCAGCAAATCCTTTCACTGTTCCAAAGCTGCATCACATTAAAAGACTTGTTTCTCAACCTCTTAAGCTGGCAGACACATGCCAATTAGGCGGCCAATTTTGCCGCTGACCAGCAAATCGACCGCCAATCGCATGTGACACACATGGGGCGAAGCCTCGGGCCAGCCATAGAACGGACATGTCCCGATGTTCTCTGCCAATGCCATTACCTTCAATTGAAGCCCGGACGTCTCACTAAGGTAATGGCCGGCACACAAGGGTGCCCACCGATTAGTCAGCCCGGGAATGCAGCGTGATGACGTCATCACGCTGCATTCCACGCTCCTTGGAGCCCACTGTCAGCACACTTTCTGTGGGTTATATGCAGGCTTTAGATTTTAAGCTCGATTGGGCGGTCTTAAACTCCGCCTTTGCCTTGTCTGTACCTGTGGGTTATTTTGTGTTGCATCTTAATATCTGGTATTAATTGATTGGCAAGGAAAGGATATTACAGCCTTATCTTGGGATATAGCAGGCAAAACACCCCAGGGCCGCATTAGAACAACCAAACAAACCTACACCACCATACTGCAAAACAACACAGTTTATAGACAAGTCACTGCTAGTGGGGGGGGGGGGGGAAGACTTTTTAACGACCCCCCCCCCCCCCATCTACTCTGGCTAAGGCTGTCATGAGGTGGGCCAGGAAATATTTGTAGTTGTTGTTTTGTGTTGTACCCAGTTGTCTTTACCCATTCAAGTCAGGCAGGTTAGATCTATCAGCTGCAAGTCAGCATATCTATAGAACACACACGATTGCAGTGACTCTGTAAAATCACAGATTATACAGAGATGATGTCAGAGGTATGATCTCAACAGCAAGCAGACATGCAATTATCCCAGCTGGAGTAAATATTACCCTTGTCATTTTATGTTGAGTTGTTCTCGAACACTCTTCTTATACACTGTCTACACACTGCTCCCTTGGGAACCAGAAGGCTTTAATTTGCTGTTGTGTTTGCTATATCCCTGTGAACACCAATGTTTTAAAATGATTTGCAGTGAAATTGTATTTATATGTATATTTTAGTATTGGGCAATGACTGTTGCCTAATCTGCTTTACCCCCAGATATCCAGAATAGTTTTGTTTATAATCAGGCTCCAAGAGAACCTGAATAACATTGGGAGGGAGGTGATGGGATTTTCCCACTAAACACAAGTGATTGGGTAGCAATAGAACTATAACTTTATTACTACATTAAAATGAACAAACTATAAAGTCAATAGAAAAACTCAAAAGTCACTGAAACACAACTATGCAGCAAAAGGCAATTATGCCTTGACTTGACTGGTAAACATTCAGGATAGGTATTTTTTTTTAGTCGTCCAGCCCTGCAAAGCAATATAGAGCTGATCTCACTGATCTCCATGAAAGAGGTAGCTGGAAATGCAGAACTTTAATATCCTTCTGAGGTATGTAAATGTATAGTCTGGGATAAAAAGGAGGATTTCTATTTGAAGCTAATTCAATGTTAGTGAGAAACCATTGATTTTAGCTGCCTATTTCAATATTTTATTAAAATAAACTCAGATTTTATAGTACCATAGTGTTCATCGTAAAATGTTCCCAGACTTTTATATTTTATTTGATTCAATTTGAAATATTTGATTCTTACTTCCAATATGAATAATTACAATACAATGTTACATCCTCAGAAATGGTTTTAAACTCAATTGACACAGAGTTAAATTATTCCAACACTTCTGCCTCTTTATACAGTATATTCACTGATTAAAGTAACTTCCAAATGTATAACCTTACCTTGACACTAGCCTGACTCAATCTTTGTCATATAGCACAGCATATCATCTGATTTGCAAACAAAATAAAAATAGATATACTTTTTGTATGAAGATGTAAAAGAATAAGAGTGGTTCTCTTACCTCCATTCACACTCTGGCCAAGAGCAGACATAAGGTTTCTCCCCTGTGTGTCGCCGAAAGTGTGCCTTAAGGTGTGAACTTTTCGTGTACATTTTGTTACACCCAGGGTGACTACACTTATGAACCCTGATCACAGCTGGTGTTCCCTTTTGTATCTTCTGCTGTCCTTCACTCACAAATACTCCTCCTATAGTCAAGGGGTGGACTGCTACAGGCAAGGGAGCAATTCTAACATACTTTTGGTCCCCAGGTGAAGAAGGCCCTGGGATAGGGGCCAATGAAATGCTTTGGCCTTGTACACTGATTACAAGTTGTGTAAGGCGTACACCACTTGTAGGGCTTTGTGCCAAAGCAGGAGCACCAGGCACAGACATAGGCTGGATTTGTAGTATAACAGGAATACTGCCTGCTGAGGAAGGGGAACTTGCTGAAGCATCTGGGGTTTCTGGAGTAGGTGCATCCTCCATCGGCTGAGCTGAACATGTAGTTGGAGTTACATGCTCATTTGTCATGCAGCCCTGCAGCCATGTGCCAGGAATGGGCTGCTTCTCACCCAGTTCTTTTTGAATTAGATCCATGTTTTCTTTTAAAAACTCTTCAATTTCCTCAAGTGTAGGAGAAAAGTCCCCAGATATCTGAGCACAAAAGTCTGGAATTTTCAACTGTGTCAGGGAAGTGGTTTCCTTTGAATCCTCTACTGCTCTTACCAATTGTGACAAAATAATTCCTTCGACTTCTTTAAGGCCACCTCCATCTTCAACATTTTCTTCCAAGGACACGGCTGCATTATTAATTTGTGCTGCTAATGATGGGGAAGGACTACCATTATTTTCAAGGAGGGTGAGCAATGATACCTCCCCAGCAGGAGGTACTGCCATGTTGTGTTCACAAGGAGAAGCAGAACTGGAGAGAAGATCAGAGGCAGAGAGAGGTTCGCTGCAATTTAAAGAAACCATTTTTCCCCACTCAGAATGATCCTTGATGAGATGGGGCAGGAAAATTGCGGAATAAATAGGGAATCCGTCTTTAATATCACTTCAATGATCTGCAAAAAGACAACAAAAATCAGGCTATTAAATAAGTATTAAAATATCTGCAGAAGGAAAAAGTTATACAAAATAGGCTATGGTAATGTTGAGAAGAGATCTGAGTTAGGCTGGGTCTACACTAGGCAGCCCCAGAAACCACAGTATTTCAGAGAGCTAAGTGCGCAGTATTCACCATGTGGGCAATACCGCATCCTATACTTTACATTACCAAACCAGGCCCGGAAACGCATCAGGCGAGGTTTGTGTGTGGCAAACGCCCAGCCTTAGGCCCAGGTTCCACTACTCCGCCGAGGCCTGGAAACGCATAAGGCGAGGTTTGTGCATAGCAAACGCCCAGCCTTAGGCCCAGCTTCCACTACTCTGCCCAGAAAACAGTTGCAAAAAAGTGGGATAATGTGAAGACTGTTCCATTGGGGACAATGGGAGTGGTTCAGGTGCGTTTTTTACCGCACCAGTGGAGTCTTAGGCTATGTGTCCACTGCTTTTTCCAGTGCAACGAAAACATGCATGCTGCGGATGATTTGTGAGTGGATTTCCCTGAGACTTGCAGACAGTTTGTACGCAGCTCAGGGTATGTTCCTGCTGCTTCGACGGCATGACATACATGACGGATTCACAACGCACATGTTTGACATGCGGAAACCGCACCCAATGCTTTTTTTGGCGAGGTTTGTGAATAGAAAGTATATCATGCAATATTGCTGGCATGGCGAATACCCCGTCCTAAACTCTCAGAAACAGCCCAAACAGTGGGTGTCCTCTATAGACACGTCACACTGACGCTTCCATAACGCCACACGCTGTTTCTGGGGTTGTCAAGTGTAGACACAGCCCAAGATAACACAGAGTGAACAAACACTGTCCCATTCATCAGAATGGGAAGAGTGCGTCCACCACGGGGAAAAAGAAGCTGTGGACACAAGCCATTAAGGTGAAAGTTATAATAGAGCAGAACAAGCTAAAACATTTACAGCAAAATAAATAAGTACAAAATTAGTTTTAATGCCAATAAATAATAAAAGGGAATATAAAATGGTATAATTTATCATAATTGGTCTGTAGATGAAGACGTTGGAAATGCTGTTAATTTGATATACTGGCAGTTGGATTCTAGAAAAACATTAAATACGCTGTGTAAGCCTGGATAGATATCTGAGAAATGTATGTGCATGGAAAAAAATAACTGGTGGGAAGACCTAATGGTAGCTGTAAATAGAACATATTCAAAATGGGCTAAAATTAGCAGAGGTATGAGCTGGTGCTGTAAACAAATTTTTCTTAGTCTTATCTGGATATAGTTGAACGTAAATTCACCTTGGACCTTTTTGCTGATGACATGAGCATATAAAACATATTTAATTTTAAGGGTATTGGAACAAATTGGTGGGTAGATATATAGAGCATCTGAAGAAATGAATCATTAAAATTACACACCCAAAAAAAGAAAAAACAACTGCCACAAGAACGGTTCATTTAAAGATAAAAAAAATAGAAGTAGACATCAGTTGTTTATACAAAAGAAAAAAATACACCAACCAAAAACATGGTATGTTTAAATATTATAAAATATTCAACCTGTAAATATAAATAGAGACATAGTGAGGGTTCTTAATGCTCTTAAAGGTGCCCATTGCATGCAGGTGTCACCTGGTCCTACAAATAACATGGAATGAACTATTTCCTTTACACTTTTTTAAAACCGATTTTTGTTATGTAAGTATAGTCTTTGCATTGCGAGCAATGTTAATTATAGGGTGCCTATAGGGGACATTTCTTATAGGAAACAGCAGCACCTTCTAATGTTCTAAATAAAAGACAGGGAACATAATAAACATAACTATATTATAAAGTATAGTACTGACAGTATAGGGGTGATACCGCAATAAAAATAACTTTAACTGTAAATGCAAAAGGAAGTGCAATCCCAATATCACACTGAAAAATTAACAATGCAGCGGACCTCGGACCACACCGCATGCATTTTTAAGTGCATAAATGTAAAAGACCCATTATGCCATACGCCGTTTTCTGGAAGGTGTCGCAGCGTTTCGATACAATATAAAAAATAAAGTCACCTGTGTTATGAAGATCTAAATTGAGTTGACTTGTTTGCTGTGAACCTGTGAAAGTGTATTGTTTGAAAATACATTCTCAGACATCCTGGAACCTCATGAGGTGATTTGATGACTGCATACTAAATAAACAGTCCTATTAACTACTGACAGAAAGGCCATTAACTAAAACTTTCAATTCATGTTTAAATTGGGTCTGTCATTCGCACATATTTGATTAACCATTTCTGGAACCAGGTAGCCAAAGCATGAAAAGGACGTACCTTTCAGAGCGGGCTCATACCATTTGCTGTACAGGGTCCTATGAGCCTGTACAGCCTTTACAGTTTTTTGTTTCTAAATGCGTAAAAGAGAACTCTGCTTCGGTTTTCCACCCGCTCCACTTCACCCCAGATGATCTAAAACAAAAAAAACCAGTGGACCTGACAGCAAGATTTCAATAAAATTTTGGTTTTGGAGCACAAATCAGAAGAATCTGTTTTATTTTTGGGGTACCATGTTTACATGTTTACCACTATACAAATTACATGATTAGTTGTAGATAAACAACTGAGGAAAGTCAGATGATGCCTATGACTGTACAATGTCTAATCTATATAAGCCATTGCTTTAAAATCTATTAAATGTTAATGCAAGGGGGGCGTGGCCAAGCCGGGCATGTGAGCGGTCGCGCTGCACAAGAGCTCCCGTACCTGATCCTGCAATCCTCCTCTCCCCCGGGCTGGTCTGCTGCCAAAATCACTCTTCAGCCTTGGCAAGGTGCCCCACACTCTCCGGTCCCGCCGAGGCTGTTGTGAGCGCCGCGGTTCCCGGGTCCAGCGATGCAGAGTTGGCACAAGCAGTCCTCCTCCCGCTCCAGGCAAGATGGCGGCACGGTTCAGCAGCAGGGGAAGGCCAAATCCCCTAAAGATGTGGCTGCTCGGCTGGAGCGCTTCGCACATACAGCTGCCCCAGTCTCTGCCTCCTCCTCTCCTGTGCAGTCTCCTTCCTCTGTGGCTGCGGCTGGGGTGAGTGTCATGGATGTTGCTGCCTCCCCTGCTAGTGCCCCTCCATCTCCCCACGTGGATGGCTCCCCTCCAGACCCTCAGCCCACCCTGAAAGAACTCTTGGAGGCCATCAACAAATATGGCTCCTCTGTGGAAAACCTTAATGCCCATGTGGGGGGTCTGAAAGAAGAATTTACTCTCCTGCACCACGATCTGCAGAATATCCGGGAGCGCACTACTGAATTGGAGACATGGGTCACTGGCGTTGAGGATGCGCTGCCCCCCATCACCCGTGATACTCAGTAGGCCTTGCAGGCCACCACTGTGGCCAACACTAAGTCGGATGATTTTGAAAATCGTTTGAGGCATAATAACGTGCGTATCGTTGGCCTCCCTGAGCGTGCCGAGGGGTCCGACCCAGTGGACTTTATTAAAAAATGGTTGCTGCAGGAATTTGGTCTGGAGGTCTTTACTCGCTTATTTGCGGTTGAACAGGCACACCGTACCCCTATGCGCCCTCTCCCACCGGGAAGCCCACCATGACCTTTCCTACTCCGATTCTTGAATTATCAGCACCTCTTTAATGGTGTTCGACTCCTTCTTTCCTGACTTCTCGGCGGAGGCCCAACGTCAGCGTGTCAAGTTCCTGGAGATAAAGCGTCGCCTCCGAGACCTTCGCATTCCATATGCTATGTTGTATACAGCTTGACTGTGTGTCACGGCGGAGGGTCAATCTCATTTCTTCCCTTCCCCTGCGGATGCTGTTGCCTGGCTTGACCAGAATGAAGGGGCCCTCCGTCCACAGGGTCCGCGGTAATTCCTTCCTTTTCCTGCGTTGTCTGCTGGATGAGGCCTTTTTGGGTTTCTTTTCCTCATTTCCTGGGACTTGGACCGTGTTTACTTTCTCCTGTTTAGGGGGCTCTGGCCCTCTTCGCCCCGGGGGACCGTTTTGCATTTTTTTTTTTCTGGACTGGGATCTCTGACAGCGATCTGTTGGTTTGTCTGTATGTGCGTATCTGGTACTGTGCAGACCTGCAGACGATCCCGGTAGTTTTTGAGTTATTGGACCCTGTTTTATACACCTCCCCACGGACTTCTGGCTAGGTTCATTGTTCAGAGTTGTTTCTTGTTTTTGCTCTGTGCCATGTGGGTAGTGGTGTGGGTTCTGTGGTTTTGTTTGTTTATTTGTGCATGTATTCTAATATGTTTGCATTGTCCGATGCTTATGTGGGGTTGCATTGCCCCTCTCCTTTTCTACCTTTTTTTCCTCTTCTGGTCTACCTGTTCTCCTTCTTCCTCCCTCCTGTGCTCTCCTTCTTTCCCTTACTGCCTCTCTTGTTATGGCTAATCTGCTGCCTGTTCTTACCTGGAACGTCCGGGGTCTAAACAACCCGTCCAAGCGTTCCCAGGTACTCTATTATTTGCAGCGGCAGAAGCCTGCCATTTATTGTCTGCAGGATACTCACCTGGTGCCTGAGAGGGTATGTGTTTTATGGAGGCGTTGGCTGGGGGTCTCATATCATGCTACGTACTCTGCATACTCTAGGGGAGTCTCTGTGTTAGTTCACTGTTCTCTGCCGTTTGAGATGCTAGATGTTCTTATTGATGCTGATGGGTGCTTTGTTTTCC
>CM070033.1:124335933-124374724 GCA_036250615.1 Ptychadena robeensis
CCTCCTCCTGGTATACATCCAGCAAGGTTTGGTGTGGAGTTCCCCTTTAGTAAATGAGGTCCATGCACACGCTGCCATGCCCTCCTCCTGGAAGGGGACCGAGTTCACAGAGTGCCCCCGCACCCTACACTGGGCACCCGCCACCCAGCCCTAGACATGGCACCCCGTTACACATGCACGGATTTCGGAGTGGGTGTGGGCACCACTAGCACGCGCTGTGTAAAATGTCAACACGTCAACTTCCCTGTATGAGTAAAAGTAGAGATTTCCGAGTCCCGGCTGACCCCGCCCGCCCCATGGAATGGTGCCCTCGGTGCCACTGTGTGGTCTCTCACCTGTCGGACAGCGCCGTCCCCCGTGCTACCCCTGGGCCCGCATGGCGCTGCCGCAGCTCATGTCTACCATGCTGGCATTCACCACTCACATGACTGGGGGAGGCTCGATCACTACATCTGCACGACGATTCGTCACCAACTCGGAGGCTCGGCCGTAGTCATCGCATCCGATTGGCCGTCCTATTAAAAGGGCCCGACTTCGGTCTGCATTGTGACGTCAGGAAAGAAGTGGCGGCGGAGCGCGAGTGTAATGATAGGGATAGGTGTCCCGGTACGGGTCAGGGAAGCGCGGGGACGGAGCTCACATCCACTCACACTGACACATCCCTCTAATGCACGGCGGGCGCCTTAACTTCCCGGCAGTGTCAGGAGGGGGCGGGGCGTCACGTGTCCAGTCACTGTGTACGTATCTGGGATGGGTGTCTAACTCCACAACATGTCTATCCTCGTACGGCCACGTGTCTTGTCTTGTTGTCGAGGCGTGAGCAGGGCCGCCGTCAGGGGGGGGGGACAGAGGGGACTCCGGGCCTGGGCAGCTAGGGGGGCCCGACGGTGGCCCCAATGTGCTGCCTGATCGGCAGTCCTCTGCTCACAGCACCCTCTGCTCACTCTCACTGTGTTCCCGGACTGCCGACAGCGCACTGCACACAGTGGCAGTCCGGGAACACAGTGAGAGTGAGCAGAGGACTGCCGAGCACGTCGGGTCGGGTCACAGGACTGCCGATCAGATCAGGATGGCGATTTTTTTCTACTAGCAACCTAACCCAACCGCTTTGGCTGACGGCAGCCCTGGGCGTGAGTGTAGTAGAGGAATAGAGTAGAGGAGTACATGGCTTCTTAATGTATTTGGGAGCGAATTAACAATGGTCTATAATATTTAATACCACACCACCACATGAACTCTACTGCCATTAATCTTAAAATGGTGCAATGAATAAATGGGAGCCGAATATTCTATGCAAACATGTTTCACACTTCTGGAAAAAACACTTCTAGTGCAATATGTGACATCTCACAATCAATTTTTTTACACGTAGATGGAATACCAAATAAAGACGAAGTGGCGGGCCTCATAGCAGGTGCTATAGTGGTACCTACCCACTGCCCCCTGGACCAATTCTTTCTGTAAATTGTTTCCTAAAGCGGTACAAAAAATACATGCCAATTTACATGTTAGTGGTTTGTATTTCATCACTTATGTGAGGAGCTGAGACGCCTATGCCTGTAATATAGTACAAACATATGATGAGGGTACCTCCCCAACGTCATCATTGGTGCCAGGAAGGTGGGTCTAGCAACGAGCTAATTCTATTAAACCTGACCATCACTAAAAGAGCACCATACCAACAATGAAGCATGGGGGTGTCAGCATCATGCTTTGGGGCTGGTTTTTAGCTGGAACTGGGACTTACATCTTCAGCAATTTTAGTGATGATACTACATTAAGGGGCTTTGCAATTAACTCCCAAATCAACTAGTTTCGGGGCCATCTCTATTTACCATATTTTTGGGAAATTGCTCCTTTCCCTCCAAAAGTTAACGGCTAAGAAGGAGATATTAGCTGCATTAGCACTAGCAGTACTCATTCTCTGAACACACTGATCAACTTATGGAGAGACACATTTTACAATTCGATAACACTCTACTCCTCCTGTGTCATACCTGTACCTGTGTGTTATTGTGTGTTTGTATCTCTAATGTATTGTACAGCGCTGCGTAATATTTTGGCGCTATATAAATAAATGATAATAATAATAACACGAGTTGTGTATTTACATTAACATTGCAATAAATACATTTTGTGACATAGACTCATATCTCCTCCCATATGTAAATAGCTGCTCACGGGTAAGCTGCCAGATTGTAAAATGTGTCTCTTCATAAGTTGGTCAGTTTTAGCCCTGACATTGTTGGAACCTCCCTCCTGGCACTGGCTTTCTGACTGGAGAAACAGAGTAAATACTGCATGGTCCAGACCCGCCTACTTTGCTGGAACATTTTGTGTATTCACTTGATGTCTGAATGGCTTCGTCTCTGATTTTATATTTGTAATTATAATTTTTTATTATTTTATTTTGTAATACATTTTTTGTCTCTTTTTCAAATTTTCTCTCTAAAACTATGGTGTGCGTCTTATAGTCCGATTTGTCTTATTGGGCCAAAAATATGGTAAATCAAACAATCTATGTCTTTCCTTGTCTCCTTTTATTTCCTCTCTCATGTACACCCTGGCTAGAGTTTACACTTACAACAAATCTCGGGTAACATCTTCTCATAGGTATGACCTATGAGATACATAAACTGAGTAGCCTGTGTACTGCATACCCCTCACCAATGTTACCCATCTTACGACATCCCCTTTCCATTTCAGACTAGGGCACTTTTAGAGTGTTGCATTTCCTCTCTGATGGCACCTGCCATATTCTAGAGCACTCCTTCACAGACCTAGTAGACATGCAATAAGATTGAAGAGTGATTTCTCTATGCCCAAAACCTCATTTCCATAGCTGTAAAAAAACATCAAAAACCATGTGACATACAGTAAGTGATGTAATTTCCAGTATGCAGATTGTGGTTCTTTCGCATTCCAAGTACCGGAAATTATGTCACTGACGTCACTTCTGGTACAGGGCTTACCTCTCGGCTGTTTTAGCAGGGAGAGTGCTTTTACTCTCTCTGCTAATGTCCCACCCCGCTTGTGCTAATAATGTGTGTGGTGGGACAAAGTAGCACAATTTCAAGAATCCAGCAGAAATCCGAGATTTGGCCAGGAAAGCCACATAAAAAACGTGACTTTCCTGGCCATTACGGAAGGGTTGACAGGTCTGCATTTCTATTACCTCTCAAACGTTCATAAAAATCCTCAAAACCCTTAGGGAGGCCAAAACCAATACTATCACAAACATAAGGTATTTACCTTAGGTACCTTACCTTAGATCAGTGGTTCTCAACCTTTTTAGATCCGCGACCCTGGAAGTGACGTCACAAAGTGTCACTTCCTGTATTTGGAAAGCAGAAGTGTGGGTGCAGATTGTCACTTCCACGGTCGAAATACCGGAAGCCACACTCCGCAATGTCACTTCTGGCACACTCAGGTAAGTGTAATGTTCCCTCATATTTTCCTACTCCACTTGTGCAAATAATGTGTGTGATAGGAACCTTCTATCTAATTCACCCCCCCCCCCCCCCCCCCCCCCCCCCCCCCCCCGCTTGTGGGCTTGTCAGGAACAGCTCTGATGCTTCCTGGGAACTCGGCAAACTCCTTTGATTGGTCATTAGACCCCGATCCACAGGTTGAGAACCACTGCCTTTATTGATACATTTCCCTATTTAAACTGGGATATCACTTTTTTTAGATGTGTGTTCTGTTTATACTTCCATTACCCATGTTGGATTACAAGCTCCTAATCACCAATTATCCAAAAGTTTGACATCAACCACAAACAAAAACAAGCAACTTCATATATATTCAAGAGCCAAAGATTCAGGACAAATTGCAGAATGGTGGAGGATTATGCAGAGCAAGGCACCCCTCTTAAGCCAGCCATAGACGTCTTGATCCATGGCCGGCTTGTAGCAGACTCATCACAGCATGGTGATGTCACCGCGCTGTGAGGAGTCGGCTACAGAACTGAGGGGAATCCTGTGTGCTCCACTAACACAGGGATTCCCAGGAGATTGTAGCCAATTAGCTTGGAGGGAGGGGAGACTCCCCATCCACAATAGTGACTACAACAGAATCTGCCACAAAAATAACCTGCCGGCTTTTTGGGTCAAAACCTCAAGGTGGACACGCACACCAGTCGATCGCCTGCAACTATGGCTGGGAATCGGCACGTCTATTGCTGGCTTTAGAGATACGGTAAATAAAGGGGAAAATTAGAAAGAACTAGAATCCGCATTTAAATCCCTTGTGACTCTTTAATTGACCACCAAAAAGCCATTACGAGAAAATAGAAGATACTCAGTCCCCCCTGTAATACAGAACATAGTTTAAGGAAAGCACCCAGTGTAAAAGGAAGAATAGCCCCCAATAGACTGACACAATAACAAAGTACTAGAGAGAGGTTTCTGGAACCTTAATGCTACATTCACAAAATGGCTTTCAGGGCAATGCATGAAAGTTGGGGGACTCCCAAATGAGCCCTAAAAGAATATTTTAATGTAAGACATTTAAATGCAAAACACATATGTATATTTAGCATGGATGAATGGCCCTTTATGATAGCTTGTGGTCAATGGCTCAACTGTTCTTCAGAATATGTTGTTCATGGTCTCATTTGTCTTTGGCCTCATAGGGCAACCTTATCAAAGAGGTACATGCCCAAACCAGAGATCTCATAGGGCTTCCTGCCCTTGTCTAAACAGTCCAAACAAAACTCACCCACACAGGGGTTAATATCCAATAGAAACAAAAGGCAAGTCTCTACTCCTTTTGTGGAGACTAGTGTTGAGCAGCATATGGTATATTTGAATTCGCATAATTTCGCAAATATACAAAGGAACATTAGAAATGCGTAAAAGTTCATTAGACTGTATTCTATTGCCTTCCATCGTGCGCGCCTGTTTGCAAAGATTCGCAATGCAGCTTTACAGGTTCTCTTCTTCATTCTGTGATCTCAGTCAATACGAGCACTGTGTGTATTTCGCACATCCGTTCGCAATGCGCACACATATGTGCGATGTATGCTGGTAAACAATGTTGCAATGTTGTAGCATAATATGATGAATATCTGGCATTGCGAATATCCGAGCACACATTCATATATTTGCAATATTGCAAATTTTGAATGACGGATATTCATTGAATATATTTGAATTTTGAATATTCGGGCTCAACACAAGTGGAGACACACCAAGCACCACACTGACCTGCAAAGCAGGTGTTAACCCTTGAATACCTGTGCGGCATGGAAAGGCCAAACCCAGTTCCTTCCTTCCCATTGCAGAGTCGGGGACCCTCAGGGTCGGCACCAGGAGCGGGTGGACGGCCAATCAGGGGGCGCGCCTACGTCTTGTACAGAGGGCTGCATAGGTAGGGGCCCTAATCGAGCAGCCACGCCAACCTGACTGGGTGGGCCTGGATTTTTTTTTTGTTGAATATTGCCAGTGTCCTTCCAAGGCCACTGTTTGCATGATTATTGCTCTTCTCTAAGGGCTTGTTTCCACTGCATCTTCTTCCTTGCTTTAGCAGCACAACCAATGTGGTGAAAAAGACTCATACAGAACAAGCGAATAGGACAGTGTCCACTTTTGCATTAACAAAGCGGTGCACCCGCTTTGTAATGAGTGGATAGCGAAGTCCTTCCGATTAGGTGTATATAAAAATCGACACACCAGTGGAGCATTGGGTGCAGTTTTTCAGCATCTTTGCTATTCAAATGTAAAGGGTGCCCTAAACTGTGGGCAATCTGCTGATTGGGTGGCATGGACGCGACACACTGGCACATCCTACCGAACAGTAAAAACAAGCGCTCACTTGCTTACTTAATGAGCTATTTCTTGCTCTTTGCTTATTACTTGATTGTTTTTCTGCTTATTTACGGTTATGTTATTTAAAGTTTGTTTTTTTTTTTCTATTTGTATTCTTTGTTTTTGAAAACGTAATTAAAATGATTATAAATATATATTGTACCATTTTATTATTTCTAATGTGGGATTGATATTCACATTTATTTACAATTTTTTTATATATGGTAAGTTTTTCTTACTGGTTTATGATATATTTCCACAGGGTTCTATGTTCTTTTTATATACAACTTTTGGTATTTAAAGTGAAAAAGCACAGAAAAAAATAAATACACTTTTACTTTAACCAACACAATAGTAGAGAAGTGCTCCACAAATATAAAACATATATACTTACCTGCTGTTTTCCCCCGTGGTTGCCATTTGTAGAATTTTTTATTCTGGCAGTCTCTGTGGGTTTACTGCAATTCCAATAATAACCTCTAGACGGTGCTAGATTCTCAAAGCTGACAGAATATCTGTACAGGATAATGTGCTTTGACTGTGAGAGACAGAAAATATCAGTATAGGTCCACTATACAATATCAATTCATTATCAATTCAGCACCAGGCCCCCTCCTTACTGAGCAATCAGATGTTTACCTTGGCTACAGGGCTGGGGAAATCTATGTTTTTAATCAGTACCATTGCAATACTGGCTGTAATTTGGATTTGAATGGTGGTTATATGAAATCATAACCCCTGTAGCATCATTTTTATTCATGTCAATCCACAGGCCTTGCTAGAGGGGATTCATATATAGTGCACAGTCCCATTTCATCTAGTGAAATTAGGATAATCATTTTTTTGTAGAAGCATAAGCATTTTGGGGCTTTTGGGCAATAGCAGTCCAGAAGTAGCAGTTTAGTAACAAATGCAAATATTACAGTAGGAAAAACAAATTTTTCTTTCAAATGGCAGCAGTAGCCCCTGTCAGACTTGGTCTCCGAACCATTGAATTATAACAAGCATTATCAATTATATTATCTAGAGAATTTTCCTTCCCTTCTCTCTCGCTAAGCCTCAAACTGGCCACACCTCCTTACAAATTTATCGTTCTCTTCTTATTTTAGATTCATGATTTCTACTTCTTCTCTCTACCACCTTCTTGTACTGGTCTTGTCACCCTCCTCATATTTCTAATACTGACTCCCTTTAAACGTTGTTCCTTGTCCTCCCCTCTCCTACTTATTGTTGGCTTTCTTGTTTCCATTATTGTCATTTTCTGAATTCCTTACAAAAAACTTGAAAGTGCCTTTCTGTCAACTATGACAATGGAATCTTTCTGCTTCTAACCTTTAAAACGTGTAGTGACAGGGTTTAGCACTTATTGTGTATATAGATAGTTGTGTATATAATCGACCCAGTGCACTATGTTGTGTATATTGTACTGTTTGTTTAAATATGGTGTCTGTCCCTTTAAGGGCTACACCTGTTGTTCATCAGCTGCTGAAACCTCCCAGAGGGCAAGCTCATCTATTTTTCCCACTGTTTTGGTTCCCCGCTTATTGTATCTATGGGTTTTCTGTCCAGCTACAGGCCTTATGCCAGCCCCTTCTGAGAGATTATAAATACTATAGCTCCTCAGAACCTGGGATTTTTGATGAGAGACCTGCAGCCATCCTCAGACGTGTCCTCAGATGCAGGATTCCTGGCTGAGGAGAACCTCTCATGTGCTAGTGTGACTTCCTGAAAATACTGTTTTACTTCATTCTGGTGAGAGGAACAGCCCCTGTCCCCATTCCAGCAACTGGTAGCAACGCTGAAACTTAGTTTTCCTATGCTTTGAGCCCCACCTCTGCCCTTGGGAGTTGGTGAACGTGCATAAATATTCCCTCAGTAGATAGATATATAACTGTAGATAGCCCCCTACCAGCTGTGTGGACATTCCTTTATTGGTGTGTGAGCTTTCTGTCAGTGTTTGAGCAGAAGACATCCTTCTAAAGAATCTGGTCGTGTGAGTAGATGCACTACATTGCACCCCACGACACTACACATGCATGCCTATTACCCTCCATAATCCATTGCTTCTAATGTCATGGTATTCCTCTCACCCCAAGTATATCGCAGGATGGAGAATGGAGTTAAATGTTACATTTACAGATGATGATGTTTCCCGTGTTTTCTCTTACTCATACCCCATGTCTATTGCCTGTGATTGTATAACATTCTATCCCATTAGTACATGTATCCTTCTACTTTATGTAAGATTTTCACGTGTTCCATCTTCTTGTTAGAAGTTTCATTTTCTGTTGGTACATATGGTATAATGTGGAACGCTGGCTTGATGATCAAAAGTATCCATCTCTTAAAGTACAACATTTTCCTGCTATAAACATCTACCTAATGTGCCTATAGCATTGGAATGGGACGTATATTTTCTGAAGGACAAAAGGTTTTATGGAGCTTTTTTTTTTGTTTCCCAGCAATCGGTTGAAGATGAGAAAAGGTGAGATTAAGCAACGCATGTTCCTAACAAATGTAGTGTGTGGTCTGAATATCTTGTACATAATGGAGGCCTCATACTCTAGCATTGTAAGCCATAGTATTTACTGGACATACCAGGAACCAGGTACCAGGAAGTCTCCTTCCCTATTGTTGACTGTTCCTACAGCGTTACTTTTTCCTTTGGTGAGCACAAGAGCTCCTCAGTAGCCTGTTGATGTCCACAACTTAACTTGCACTGGGTAATGAGTTTAAATGCAATGTTCAATGTTTTTGTGAGGATACACCCCAGTGTGCTACTTCCCAATCATCATGGCACTGGCCTTTGTACTGTTCTACATTAAACCTATAGTGTGTAGAATAAAACCTGGAAAGTTAACTCTGTAAATGTTTTCTTTTTAGGCTTTTGAACATTTTAGAGCCAAAAAATATTCTTATATCCACATTTCCCTTTGCTATAAAAACCACTTGATGCAGATATAATGAAAATGAGAAGTAAAAAGCATGCCATGTGCATTTCTACCCACCCTAAAAATGGATGGGCCCCATATCATATGCTTTTATTGGATAATTATTAGAATGTAAACTTGTGGCTTTGTATCCTCCAGAAAGATGTATAGATATCGCTATATCTAAACATTTAGTTACCATACTTTGTTTACTTTGCATTTAAACTGCTTATGATGAGATTTTAGAAACATGCCACGTTACTACATTCAATGTGGAGGCTTATTTATATATTGGTACATCCAAGAGATTTGCCCATTCCAAAAAGTTCAGCACAAAGAAAATTTACAACTATTGTAAGTTTTTCTTCTGCAACAGGTTCAAGCTGTACCAGGTAGGTCGATGTTCCTGCAAATGTGTATAATATTTAAATTGCAGAACATTAGCTAAAATATAGCTGTAACATTGGAGATGTAGTATACAGAATCATAAGTGAGCTTTCCTTATCTAGCCCCAAAATAATAAAAAAGGCCATGGGTAACATTTTCAATACTTTATTTATCTATACATTTACCATCTTCGGGAAAATAAATAGACTAAAAAGAAGAGTTGCACAGAAGTCTTAACAAGACACAGTTATAATTTTTTGGAATGTAAGGTTTAGCTCCACTTTTGAAGCAAAATAAATACAGTTCATCATCAAACAGACATAAATATAATTCATTGCATCATTACACATGTTTTTATCTTACAGAAACAGCAGATACAGTTCAACTAAAAGAGAAATGATGAAAGCTGCAATTGCTAAATACACTATAAGAATGCGTATTGCCTGCATTTCATAGTGATCTTTTGCCTTCAGTTATTTCAGTCGCACTCTTTGAAACAAGAATGTAACTAACTGCAATTAGCTGAAAATCTGAGCTACATATTCATTCTGGGTGAGTGTTTCAGAAAATGTAAAAGGATGTTTTAGAACCTGGTCAAATATGAAATCTCGCAAAATCTTACATAGTCCTCATTGACCACAAAAGGAATTATGTTGTATGAATCTGCACTTATTAAATCATTATAACTATATAAAATAAAGTGTCTTTGATAAAGCCAGTAGTTCCTCAACCTACGCATACTCAACTGCCCAGTGGTCACCATTTTGAATTCTACCCTTCCAAATGACAATGCTACGAGGAATTTCCATGTTTAGGCCTAATAGCCAGGCTTTATGCCTAAGCATGTCACATGACTTCAGTTTAACTGCAAAAAAAAAAAATGGTATGACTGTCTCTCTTTCAACTCTCTTTCAACTCAACAACATCATTTTTGCCTTTTGAAAAGACCCTAACTGCATAGTATTTCTACTGTGTAATTAATGTAGAAATAGACACTCAAATCAAAGAAGTGTACACTGTAGTGTATACAGTAGATAGTAGGCCAACTGACATTAACCCCCCTAGTGGTCAGCCCATAAACGTGGTATGGTTAATCTAAACAGATTACTTAGTCATCTGCTGTGATTTTCCTCCCCCTTCACAATCAGTTTGCTGCTGTAGAACATTGTCGTGCGCTCGCCAGGTCAGGTAAGTGACCCTGTGTAGCTTGGGGTGATTTTTGTTTGTAAACCAACCTTACCCCAAACTACACTTGTGGTGACCACAAGGGAGGTTAATGGTCTATGAATAAGGTAGAGATTATCATCCACCATTGCACAGCATCCACTACTGGTTTCGTTGAACCAGTACACTACACTACAACAAAACACTACACATTATAAACACCCAAACAAATAAACCAATATATTAGGATTTTTTCTTTAAGAAAGTACTTTACTCGACTACAGAAATGTATTCCCCTTGGATGTTTGCAGATGATCCTTATTTTACTAAGAAATACATTTTTAATTTGGTTACCTATCATCACAAGGGATATTTCCGTATAAATAAAAAAAAGCATAAAACCACTTATCACATAATTCCAGAGTATCATGAAGAATTATTCCCAATACAAATTGCATCAGTTGACATTCGATGACAAATATAATGAAAACTACATACAAAATGGTTCAGTAGTGACAGTAAACAACTGTGTATGCATCTATATTCACCACATACATGCATGATTAAAAAAAACAATAACATCAAACATTTTGCTGAGGTATTTCTTCCTTGAATTCAAGCATATTGACATATATATACAAATTAGCTTCATTAAGAAAGTCATCATGAATGGAAGGAATTTCCAACAGTCTTTAAGGAATTTCCAGAGGTGCAGAGTAGTTTGGGATGAGATGAACCTTAACATCTCATCCCAAACTACCTTAGTTGGGTTAAGGTTGGGCAATTGTGGAGGCTTGATTATCTGATACAGCACTTCATCGCTGTGTGTTTTAGCCTAAACATAATCCCCTGCAAGTTTTTTTAGGTTAATTTCCCTGTTAACAAATTAAGGTCCCACTAACTGTAGACTGGGTGGCATGGCACTCATGGGGATGGCATTTCACTTAATGGCATGGCACTGCAGAATGCTGATAGAGATGTCCCTTTTTGAAACATTACCAACAGCATCACCAGCAAAGTACCCTCGAATCATAAGGCCTTCTCCTCCATGGCAAACCACAGCTGTACAAAGATCAGCTCACATTTTCTGCCGGTCACAAATACATATTATTTGGAGCCAAAAATCTCAAATTTGGACACAAATCAGACAATGAAAACCTGATTCACAGTTTTCTCTGTGAATATGTTTACTATAAACTACTCTTCACTGGATTAAATTAATGGTCCTCATGAGTTTCATCACAGTGTTTAATATCTTCCACAATTGCACTTGAATTTGCACAAACTTCTTCATGATGGATGGCCATTTCTATTTTGGTGGTTTAGTAGTTTAGTGGTGGTTAATTGTTTACACTTTTTCATTGAAACCCATTCCCAGGTGACTTTACTATGAAGCTGATTGAGTCATCAGAACTATCATTGAAGCAAATTTTACTATATTCTACAAATTCTACTATACAATATGTAACTGTAAAATGGAAGTTTGTTTAAAGAGCATATTTACACCCACCCAATGTGTGTTGACATGTGAATTAGCCTAGTAAATACAATATGCCCTGGCTGAACCTGCATTAAAAAGCATTGCCCAATGAACATTAAAACAAAAAGATGTGAACAGGTCCTAAAAATGATGTCTTTAATAAATAATTGCATATTCCTTCATAGCTTTTATGTCTTCAATATAAATCTACATTGTAATTAATAAATGTAAGAGAAACAATGAAAAAAGTACAACCAAACTTTTGACTTGTATTTTATGTAGACATAGACCTGTTTGCTATAGACTGTTACATTCCCTACAATTGTCCTGGTAATGCAAGGTTTATTGTAATTTTTATTATTTCCACACACTTTTCTTATATCCAATTTAAGCTTTTTCCCCAGCTTGCGTCTCAATGTTGTGTTAATTATTATGTAATGGGTCATCCTAAATATCACCGGTATGGTAGGGAAACATTGATATATTGACACTCCAAACCTGTTCATTGGAAGTGGAGTGAAACCTAAATACTCTTGGTATTGCAATAGTGCAGATGTAGGGAAAAACACTCAAAATGGAATTGTCATATTAATGGAATTATTTGAAAAGCTATCAAGCAAGGTAGAATGATGTATGAGGAGTTGCAGATGACACATAATTACCCTATCATCTATGTACTAAAGAGTGATATGTCCATTTGTGTTCCCATTGTATTCTGAACCAGACAAGTACACCCACATACATTTTTAATTGTAAGATGTTTTTACATTTGCAAGAAATTCAGGTTTACTGGTTGTCTTTACAATTTCAAATTTTATAAACACACTCTATATATACACTTTAGAAGTAAAGTTTTGGTCACAAGTTATACATAAACTTTGCAGTGTAAGGCCTTCCTGGATGCATATGAGAAAATATACTGACACTATTATAACAAAAAGAAATATCACTACTACACTACTGTCAGTATAGATCCTTTTGATGAGTCTGACACATATAAAATGAAGTATGGTTATTATTAACCATAATATTCTAAAAAGTACTTGCCATGCACATAACATGAAAGTAGGCATTTTAGGAAATGTTGATAATATTATTTATTCAAGTAAACTCTTTAAAATGAAAAAATGTACTTGGTTGACATACATTTTAAGTTATCTACAAAGCAAATTGACCAGTAAACATCTTGTGCCATCCTAGTCATCTGCTTGTCAGTGTTGAAAGTGATTACAAAATACATGTACATGTACAAACATGGGAATGTGGATGGAGACACTCTCACTGGTCTCCACAGCATCAAGCTTGCAGCTAATGAATTTGACTGGCTCAGTTTTAGTCTGCATACAAATGACATCTCTAGTAAGTGTGGCTATCTCTTTATTATCTCTAGTAAGTATGGCTATCTCTAGCAAAATGGCTTAATGCTAGGCATACACATGCCGATAAGCGGCCGATTTTTAATCTGACCGACGGGCGTGCGTGCTCGCGCCGTCAGTCAGGTTAAAAATCGGCCGCTAATCGGCATGTGCCCACATGGGGCGCCCCACAGCTCGGCCGGCCAGAGAACGGACATATGTCCGATAATCTCTGGTCGGCGCGAGCCGATGGAAGCCGATGCCATAAGCTGCAATGAAGACGGCGTCTCCATCGCAGCTTATGGCCGGCACACAAAGGGTGCCCAGCCGATTGAAGGGGCCCCACAATGCAACGGGATGCTAACGTGATGACGTCATCACGTTAGCATCTCGGAACACATCGGAGTAGGTCGGTCTGACCTACTCGGTGTGTGTATGCCCAGCATAACATCTGATTTCCTTTGAAAGTAAACCTCTCCTTACAAAGCACTTAACGTATATACTTGAATAAATGCCAATTTTTTTAGCATCCAAAATGTGCAAGAAAAATTTAAATATTATGTATATTATATGTTTATTAAATTAGCTAAAGCTGTGGAGACTTCAATCGAGTTAAGTATAAACAAAATAAAAATTGCAAAACAATTTCCTGCACAATGTGAGTTTTCCCCACAGTAATGTTAAGTGAAAACTACTATGTAAGATGATTCATTTTTCTAAGTTCTATGAATTCAGTTTGCTAAGCTTGTTGTAGTCTTTAAGCAAAACCCCAGTGTTTATTTTGCCTTATGGAGTTTCTGTGCACTCTGGAAGTCATTTAACCATTAGTTAATGATTTGAGTAAACATTGTTTTTCTAAGTAGGCCTAAGCAGCCACCCTCTCTTGAGATTTTAATTTACTTAAATTTTGAATAAATTTTTTATCAATTGACTAAAATTTTGAATAAGAATTTTCTTTAGGCCGATTTTATCTGACGTTTGCCTACTTGTAGACTGAAGATGGGGATCTGTCATTTGACTCTACAATAGAATAAACCAGACTGCAGGCTGGACACTACTGGGAATGGTACTAAAGAAAGAAAAACTGTGGCTTGATGCTCACCCAAAAATTGCATACAGTGTGTGTCCCAATGTTAAGTCTAATCACACACACAGTGGAGTGGGGAGACCAGAGTGCAGATTCCCTCGTGCCCCCCCCCCCTTCTCCCTGTATGAGGAAGAAGAAATGCTGAAGTGTGCTCTCTAGTTTGTGGCTGAAATTGGGTACTGCAGGGGGTTTTTCCCCCTAATTCATTTAAACACATGAAATATTTTTACTGATTTCCTGCTCTAAAAACTGGATGCGTCTTATGGTGCGCCTTATAGTTAAAAAAAAAAGGAAATAATATGCAAGGAGAGTTTAACTTCAACATGATATAAATGGAATTGTGAGGTGTGGTAATATAAAAACCATAATAAACATAGTGACAATTGAATCTGCAAAGTGTCATTTAATATTTCAGTAATTTGATGTAAAGTTCCTAATATCCACGTAAAAACAACACTGACTCTCCTTTCAGACCTTCATTTAAATATCCTAACTTCATGTATACCCTAAAAAAATATAAACCTTTCTTCTTCATACTTAAATCAGAAATGATGTTCTTCTTATAAAGGAGTTGTTTTTGCCATATCACTCTTCTCAAATACCACCTTATTGGAGAAATATATTGCTATGAAGCCAAACGCTGCTGCTGAGGCAACATAAGCTGTAACTGTTTGTGTCTTTTGTACAATAATACCCATAAGGAGAGAAGGGACCACCTGAGACAGAAGACATGCGCTGTCAAGAATGGCCATGTCCAGGCAGATACCATGGCCTGGTGGAACTGTTTCTACTGCTGTAAGAGAAGCTTCACAGGAAGGACCAAGACATAATGAAGTGGAATGTGTTGAGAAGAGAGGAACACCATTGTTATTTGTTGTCTCTTTGATGAATGCAGACTTTTTTTCATTGTCCATTGTCTCATCTTCTGCCAAGTCCTTATATTTAGGGAGAAAGACCTGTTTAACAGAATAATTGTATTTTTAGCTTGAATTTATAAAGCGCTGTATAATAACAAACAAAGATATATTAAAATACAATGTTTATCTCAGTCAGTTAGTATACAGTCAGTTGAAAATGATAAGTCGAAGGAAGGAAATAAAGAGTTTCATATGGTCACAAAATCTCCACTTTGCGTCGAGTGTTCATGTGGCAATATGGTAAAGTTAGCTAAGCTCTGTGCATAGTGGTGACACATACCGTGTTTCCCGGATGATAAGGCACTGTCTTATATTTTTTGAAACACCAAAATATGCCCTAGGTCTTATTTTCAGGGGGATGTCTTATTCTGATCACTCTGTGCCATTCATTGTCCCCTTTGATCACTCTGTGCCAAACATTGTCCCCTTCTGATCACTCTGTGCCAAACATTGTCCCCTTCTGATCACTCTGTGCTATTCATTGTCCCCTTTTTAACACTCTGTGCCATTAATTGTCCCCTTGATCACTCTGTGCCAATCATTGTCTTCTTTCCCTTCACTTTTTTAGGGTTCTACGGTTACGGCCAGGTAACAGACTACGTTATGGCAGGGATCGGCAGCTTGCTAGTCCTTCCTGCCCTGCAGCCAGCCCTAACGGAGTCACATGGAGGCACACAGTTACCCATTGTACCACCTGAATGGGAGATTCAGGCAGGTATCGGTGGGTGTCTTTTTTGCAGGGGGGGTATTTTAACGTTTTGGAAAAAAATCAGGGATTGGCTTATTTGATGGGGATGGCTTATCATAGGGGAAACAGGGTAGAAGAAAATTAATAGGAAAAGAAGTCATGAGTTAGGTAAATGATAAGCAGTATTATGTTGTCGTTAATTCTTGGGAATAATAAGCAAAGTATGAATGGCTGACCATAGGAAACTTCCATTTACTTTTTCAAAATAGCTTTCAAATCATGCTCACATCTTCCACACAAAAGCTTAAAAGTTAAAACTATCATTGACAACATGTTAGTTGTAGATCTAAGCAAACATTAGTCAAAAATAGATTAAATATTATCTTACAACTGCTAACAAAACCAAATCAACGAATCATATTTGACAATTGTTCATGCAATACAATTTTATATTTTGAATATATAAGTTGCTATACCACATTTGGCTTAATATATATACACTGCGAAAAATAAAGGGAACACAAAAATAAGACATCACAAATGAATGAAATATTGTATTGAATACTTTGTTCTTTACATAGTTGAATGTGCTGACAACAAAACCACACAAAAAGAGTCAATGGAAATCAGATTTATTAACCCATGGAGGTCTGGATTTGGAGTTACACTCAAAATAGAAAAGTAGAAAAAAACACTACAGGCTGATCCCCCTTTGATGTTATGCCCTTAAAACAAGTAGGCTCAGTAATGTGTGTGGCCTCCACATGCCTGTATGGCCTACCTACTACGCCTGGGCATGCTCCTGATGAGGTTATGGATGGCCTACTAAAGGATCTCCTCCCACACCTGGACTAAAGCAACTCCAAACTCCTGCACAGTCTTTGGTCCAATGCTGCATTGGTTAATGGAGCGAGACATGATGTCCCAGATGTGCATAATTGGATTCAGGTCTGGGGAATGGAAGACCCAGTCCATAGCATCAATGCCTTCATCTTGCAGGAAACACTCCAGCCACATTAGGTCTAGCATTGTCTTGCATTAGGAGGATTCCAGGGTCCACCACAGCAGCATATGGTCTCACAAGGGGTCTGAGGATCTCATTACCTATAGCAGTCTGACTACCTCTGGTGAGCACATAGAGGTGAGTTCTCCCAAAGAAATGCCACCCCACACCATTACTGACCCACTGCCAAATCGGTCATGCTGGAGTTTGTTGCAGGCAGCAGAATGTTCTTCACAGCTTCTCCCGACTCTGTCACCTCTGTTACATGTGCTAAGTGTGCACTTGCTTTCATCTTAGAAGAGCCAGTGTCAGATTTGCCAATCTTGGTGTTCTCTGGCAAATGCCCAACATCCTGCATGGTGTTGGGCTGTAACCAAAACCCCCATCTGTGGATGTTGGGCCCTCATTTTTGGAAGGGCTCTGGCAGGGCTCCTCCTTGCATAAAGGTGGAGGTAGGGGCCCTGATGCTGGGTTGTTGCCCTACCACAGCCTCCTCCACATCTGGTGTACTGGCCTTTTCCCTGGTAGCACCTTCATGCTCTGGACACTACGCTGATAGACACAGCAAACCTTATTGCCACAGCTCACATTGATGTGGCATCCTGGATGAGCTGCACTACCTGAGCCACTTGAGTGTGGGATGTAGACTATGTCTCATGCTACCACTAGAGCAAAAGCACAACTAGCATTCACAAGTAACAAATCACGCAGAAAGCATAGGAACTGAGAAGTGGTCTGTGGTCACCACTTGCAGAACCTCTCCTCTATTGGGGATGTCTTGCTAATTGCCTATAATTTCAACCTGTTGGCATTACATTGTGTTGTTTAAATGTTACCCTTATTTTTTGAGCAGTGTATATACACTTTTTTTTATTAAAGCTAACTTTAAGAACATGCAGTCCAGTACCTGACACATTATAGAACAGCAGACATTTTTGCACTCCAGCATTAGAGGTAGTCCACAGAAAGCATGGTAGGATAAAAGTATATTGATAGTTTGAAAGAATAATACAGGAATATCCTTGCAAAAAGTATTTAACTTCTAAACATTTTATCCTTAATGTTAAACTGTTAGTGCAGCCAAATCTGATCATTTCAAGTTGAAGACTATATGGCAACTTTTTTTTAATCTCTAAAGAGCTGTTGTAATAAGAAGTATGGCTCTGAACTGGCCATTCAAGGGTAGTCCCTGGATCACTGGATTTGGGGTTTAACTTAGAACAAAGATATAATTTTTGGCAGGAAAAACTTTGCAAAAGTCTTTACCAAGAAATGAAAAATCTATTTGGGGGTAACTGACCATTTGAATTCCAAAGTGTTTACATTATCTTCATTAATCATGATTTATATTTTAATTTATATTTCCTGTTTATTCTGCTGTGACTTGTCACAGCAAAAGCATATCAAATATGCTTAGTGATGCAAACCCCTAAACTTGACACCCAAAACCAGTAAGATGAACCCTGTAATTTAGAAAAATTAGGGATATCTGTGCATGCCCAGTTATAAGGGTAGGAAAATATCTCAGAACACCGGTCCGCTCTCATACACAGCTGTGACAGCTTCCCTGCTGTGTGCTTACCCACAGCGGGGAATGTGAAAGTGCCACCACTGATATATCCGAATGTGCAACCACACGGTTGTACATTCCAAATATAAGATGCACTCATTTCCCCTTGCCGATTTTGGAGGGGGAAAAGTGCATCTTATTGTCCAAAAAAGGTGGTATTTACAATTATTGCAGTCAACAAAAATGTTGACTGTAATATGTTGGTCTAATTTTGGTGCCAGCAGTGCTTGCTTAAGGCATACATGACCGTTTTATTGGTATGTAAGTTTTGATTTGACTGTTCCTGCTAATGTATTGTACTGATTTTTATGGAATGGAAAAGCATGAATTATTAACTAGAGATGGTCGCATTTTTCGACTAGCGAACTTTGTGAGCTGATTACAAAGCCTCTGAAAATGGTATCGTCACCAATATGTAGAGAAGGGCTGTGGGAACATTGGGAAAAAAAGTTTTGCTCTAGCACATGTAGTTTTTGCATAAATTAAGTTCAAAATTGAAATGTCATCGATATTTTGACTGACTTTGAACTTAATTTATGGAAAAACTATTTGAGCAATACTTTTTTTGTAATATACCCCCCAACCCGTCTCTACATCTCCAGCAAGTGATGATACCATGCTCAGGGGCTTTGCAATTAACTCGAAATTATTGAATTATTTAAAAAAATTCGGCCATCTATATTATTAACAACTAAGTGAAGCTCAGTTAACGCATAGATTAGGTCTAACAACTTGTTGACTTACCTGACGGTTATGGTGATATAATGAGGTTAGAGTATAGGGCAGGATCTGAAGCACAGAAAATGTGACGCCTGTTATGGCAGCTGATGCTGTTACCATGAGAACATTATTAGAGAAGCAAATGATCATTGCAGCAAACGGAAGGCAAGAGACACCAGCTATGTAGACAAATCTTGTTCCAAATGTCTTAACCAGGTGACCCATAGATGACGAAATGGCTATAGATGTCACAGATTGAAGAAAGAGGCCCAGACTTCCCATTCTGATTCCTAGTAGAGAAAAATAACCTTAATACAGGAGAAGGTGTGGGTTAGAGGGGGAGGGGGGGGGGGGTGTTGAGGTAATTTTTGCATGTTAATATATAAAAATATTTTTTTTAGGACAAGTGGGAAAGACATTAAAGGAAGATGGCGTGAGCAACAGATAGAAACAGAAAATATGAGTTTGTGAGCATTTAGTGTTTCTGATTTACAGACCTTCATCGTAACGAAGTCTAGCTTCTGTTCCTGGTTCTGCAATTGGCACACCATGATAAAGTCCTTCTCCAACAAAGTCGGTATAAAATAGTGTAAATGTCATAAGGCTCATCCAGGAACATAATTGTGCCATAAACAGGCGCCACAGGGCAATGGGCACCTTGCAACAAAATCTTCTGAATTGTGGAACCAAGGCACATATGCCTCTAAATGCAAGAACCATACGCCAAAGATTTTGTGGTAGAGTCCAAAGGTGGCAAGTTTTTAGGCAAGTCCACCACCTTGAGTTGTGCTCTAAAGACATATCTTGATGTACTGAACTAGTCCTGATCTCTTCTGAGACAAAGAATGTAGCAAATACACATCCACAAAATATAATAAGCAGTATAATGAACAGACATTGTTCTTGTCCTCCTAAGTGCTGTGCCAGCCAGCTGCCTCTCCAGTTAACAGAAGGTAATAAAAAACCAATGCAAGCACCCACTCCAGTAGTTAATGCATAGACTGAGAAGGCCTTCCTGCAAGCCTCTCCTTCTGGGAAAAGATCGGAAAGCAAGGCTTCCAAAGGAGTAAAACAGACCTGTCCACAGGAATCCAGAAGACAAATTCCAAACACAAGGAAGGCCACCTCCATGCCAGCATGAGGGTAACCTGTCATTTTGGCCAAATGGCTGGAATATGGTATAATAACGAGACTTAACATAACTCCCAAACAAAGAAGCCAGATGAAGGGGCGGCGGCGGCCATATCTGCTGTTCCACCGATCACTAGCAGAACCAATCAGATGTATAACTAGGAGACCGAAAATAGGACCAATACCTGAAAAAAAAATTATATTTGTCATGTTTTCTAGGCACAATGAACAACAATATCTGCAACCTTTCATAGCTATTAATGTTTCCCTGCGGTTATCCAAGTGACATAAATTGTATGCGTTTAACAATAACAACTGAAAAAACGTAGGCAATCTAAAAAATGAGACTACATCCAAGCAATATATGATAGGGGGCTTTTTAGTAGGAAGAATTGTGCTCAGGGACCTGAAAATTTGCATGGATGTAGTCTCAGTGGTTAACTGGTAACCCCCCAAAATGTCAAGGTTCTACCATGCAGGGTTTTCAAAGATCTGTGTTCAAGTTCGGATAAGTGAAAGCATGTATGCAGCAGAGTAGTGCTTTATGCTCATGGGGAAGCAATATCTGATAGCTGTATTTTAGCTGAAATTTAACATATAAGTGTTGTAGCTAGAGGGATGAAAATCGGGGTGTAAGTAGTAGTAGGTGAGCATTACTGACCCTGAAAGTTTCATGATTATACTATGAATGGTTTTCATGCTATGGATGTTCAAAGTTACACTATCGCACAGATATATTCAGCTAAGCTTCTACACAGCTGGAGAGGGGAGGGTGTGTCCTGTCCGGAGCTTGATAGGCTGGGGAGGACGTATCTGTGGGAGGAGCTACAGGAAGCACAACACAGAATCTTCTGCCTGTCACACTCACATCGGGGAGGAGGACAGGGGGTCCAAGGAGGAGGCTGGCTGTGCAGGGAGCATGGGTCAGACCTCCAGGCCAGGCTGAGAATAGGTGGGGGAACGGCGTTCTGGTGCGTTTCCCCAGAAAAAAAACCCTGGTTACAGATAATATGAATGCATTTTTATATTTTTAATTAAATATTTATATCAATGATAAATTACAAATACTATTTAACATATTTAAGTTTGAGTTAAGATGGGCCAAAATTATAGATATGTTTTCCTATGGAGAAACTTGTCCAAGAAAGGATTGGAGTGCTCCTAGAACAGGTTCTCTGGCAGGAGAACATATGGAGAAGCACATGATCAGATGATTAGTTAGTTCTGATCCGGTTCTAATGATTGGTCCAGTTTTACACAGGAATCAGAAATTAAACATAATCAAAAGATCCTGAGCAGCCAATGAGGGAAGATCAGCATGATCATCTGCTTCTCGTTGATCTCTCTTGCATGTAAACTTATCCTAGCCATCCCTATTCTCTTCGTTAACTCTTTCACTAGGTTTTTATTAGAGTAAACAAGGATGTGCAACAATGGAACAGCACTGCAAAGCATATTTATGATAAAGTGCAACGCTAATTGCAACTATTTTACTGTAAAGGTACATATTGGATATGGTGTATCTGGTTCACATACCTAGTACCATGGTCATCAGCTTCTCCTCCACTCCAGCTTCCAGAAGCAAAGGTGGCACACAGGTGATCCCAGCTGCCAAACAAACTTCCAGTCCACATGTTAGAGAGTTCACCAGAAGAAGTTGTGCTCTGGGACCCTGAAGATAGTCCCTAAACCCCACCTTCTGCATGATAGCTGTAGGGGGTGGTTCTACGTTACTTCTTCTCAGCGTTTCTGCTACACATCTCGGAAGACTACTGAAGTTATTTCCCTGTTTTTATTACAGGAATTTAAATTCAAAATATGTTTTTTCTTCCTAAGCATTTTCCCATCCTGAGGTGAGACATTTTTCAAACCTTCATAAACTTATATTTTTTATCATCTGAAAAACAAAAGAAGAAACAGCAAGCATACAATTATTTATATGATAGATAACTCCGTATCGTGTTTTTTAAGGGGTGTTTTGCCTTCTTGCAAATCAATATTTTCCAAACCCACTCTATTTAGTATATGTTTTGCAGATTTTCATACAAGCAGTTGAATCACATCATTAAGCCTATTTACTTAAATATGTTGTCAAATGCAGAGCAATGCAGCAAAAAAAGTGTAATTCTCTGCCAGTGCACTGTATAGAAATACATGACTGCATTGTAAGGGTATACAGGGGTGAAATTGAGAGAGACATACTATTACCATGCTTTGTGAGATTGTGTGGATGTACTATTTATGTAATGCTAAATTATTATGCAAAAAATAGTACATTCAAATATTTATTTTAGGTATAAAGCAACAAGATTGTACACTTGGACTTCTGGCATACTTCATGGCAAATACTATTAAGTTTAGTAAGGTTTTTAATAACTGTCCATGGTCAGCCATTTTCATCTCTCTCCAGACATGTTTCATAGGGTTCAAATCAGAACTCTAGCTAGGGCACTCCAGGACATTCACAAAGTTGTCCCTAAGCCACTCCTATAAAGTTCTCATGTTGCCTACCATGTTGGCAGGTGAACCTTCAGACTAATCTGAGGTCCTGAGTACTGAGAATTGGGCTTTCATATCTTTGTACTTGTCAGAAGCCACAGCAACTGGTGCCTGAACTGGATAATATATATTTATTTAACTGGTCTGTTTGTGGCACTATTTACAGTATAATATATTATGTTAATTAAATAATCTTGTGCCAAGTAATACTACATAAAGTGCTAGTATTTAGAGAACAAAGCTAACCACACAGCAGGTACAAAACACTTCTAGAAGTCCGCCTACTGAGTTTTATATAGTTTATAGAGTTTTTAAAGTTTATAAGAGTTTTATATATACCGAAGAGTATTGTATAGTCATGCTATACAATAGCAAGTTCTGTGATTTAGACACCCCTGGGACATAGCACAGCCAAGTCATGACCTACCTGCGAACTCTGTATAGATTACTCTTTAGTTAAACAATACAGCTTAGCCTAAAAATTTTAACAAATGTGGCAACCACATTGTGTCCTCACATTTAGCTTATTTTCACTGCTGCCACATTATGTTGGCTTTGGCTACTTTTTACTCATTTTTTATTAATCCATCTGTCTGCGTTTCTGTACCATAAAACCATCATCTAGCAAATGCAAACTCTGAAACTTGCCACATTTGTTTTATGGATTTACCTATCTCAGAAAAAATTGTGGCCAAGATGCTCATCAATACTAGATTACATTTGTGACATGTAAGCCTATCCTCTCTTTTGCCCTTCCCACCGTAATGTCTCCCTGGCCTAATCTCATGAAAAAAGTTTATGTATATGTACTGCTTGAGTGAAAAACTGCATAATATTAAAATATGTACTATGATATTTTTTAAAGCAATTTCCTATAAATTACTGGGCTATCCACGCTACTCATTATTTAGAGCAAATGGAATATAAAGTGATACCATACATGCCAATGGTAATTAATCTTCTAATTAGTGGTGAGGGAGATGGGTGGAGCAAGAAATCTTAAAGAATTACTTAATTTTATCTACTTTAATGACTTAAGGTAGTAATACACAGTTCAATACACATTTCAATCAATTCAATAAACTTAAAATAAGATTGTATAAAGTTGATTGGTGTAAATTTCGATCGTTTTTTTGTCTATTCCTTTTCTAAGCCCTGTGAGCATGCTCCATAGTATCATCAGATACAAATCAATGTAAAGACAAAAAAAACCCACCATACTTAAACGATTGACTGAATTTTTCATAAATATCTCATCGCTACTCTATTGATTTTATGTTAAATTTCCATCACATTTGGTCGTTAAAAAAAGAATCGGTTTTCAAATTATCCACTTAAATGAATTTGTTTTTTAAGTTGATTGAACTGAACTCAAACTCAAGTTGATTGAACTGAAATCAAACCCTGTATGCCCAGCTTTAGACTGCATCCACAGTTGTTGATAAATGTGTCCTCCAGGTGCTCTCCAGTATAAGCACAGCTTGATACATGACATTTTGTGCTTTTTAAACTCATAGACTCCTATGATATCTTAAGTAGTGATGAGCGGCATAGGCAGTATTCGAATTCGCGAACAATTCCACTAATATACAATTCTATATTCGCGAATATTGGCAATTGCCAAAATGTATGCGCATTGTGAAAATATATGCTCATTGCCAAAATATATGGGCAAATATAATCACCTCTCAATTACCTTCAAAATTAATGGTCCAAATAAATTTTGGTATTGCGAATATATATTCGCAATCCATGGCCATAAGCATCTCAATGCAGAAAATCGTGAAAATTCAAAATTGCGAATATCCGCCTCGGATAGGCAAAATGCGCCGAATATATTTGCAATTTGAATATTTGAGCTCCTAATCCTAAACACATTGGCATTTTTTGGGTGCTTAACCGCCCTAGCATTCAGGACGGCACCATCTCGTCCAGCGATGCTACTGCTACTATAGCACGAGATGGTGCTGTCCAGTACAGATCGGGGCTCCGAGAGTGCATACTCACAGTTCTGCGCTGTCCCGGTGTCCCCGATGTGACATGCTGCCAGCTTGATCCTCCGTCTCTTCTCCCTCCCCCCCTCCGAGTGACGTGATGACGTCACATCAGGGTGGCGGCGGGAAATTTGAAAGTACATTACATGAAATCACTTTGTAGAAAACTGCTTTCAATGTGCTTCTATGTACTAAACTCATCAGAATAAGATTTCTGGTGCCCCAGATGGTGCCCATTTTGCAGTAACCTCTTCTTCCCTGGTGTGATATTTATCACATCCATCACACCAGGTTAGAGAGGGTTAACTGCAAATGGGCACATCTGGGGCACCAGAGACTTTATTTGGCGAGATTTAGTACCATAGCGCATAGCTTTTGTGACCTGATTTTTTTTTTTTTTTTTGCAAATAATTTTTATTAAATTTTCAAACACAATATACAGTACGCAGCAGTGCATTGCATAACAAAGAGAGTTTACAGATGGACGCGTCCATATACAAAAAATAAAGCAAGATAGAAAGTTAGCACATCACCGCCGTCATCATTACACACAGAATGGAACACATAATGGCATAAACAGCAACAGCCAAATAAACTGCAAAAAACCGGAACATATTCCCCCGTCCCCCCCCCCCTCAGGCATCAACCCCCCCCCTCCCCGGCCATACAATATCCAAGAATTGTCAATTCCGTACTGCTGAGAGACCCTCCTTATCCAACACATCAGAGCTCCCAACTTTCCCGGAGACAAGCTTAACAGCGTACCACGCGAAGCCCGGACAAAATCGAGACGCAACCGATTTTCGCTGCTCCACACGGTCAACTCAGTCCTATAAATTTACGCCACAACTGAAAAAAACCTGTCCAGTCTTATCATCCCGATAATGGCATGGAAGCTGCTCCAGAGCATTATCTGGGAAGGTGATTAGTGTACCTCTCCACCGTCGTAATAATGGGACTGCAGCCACTTTGGTCAGAATACTTCGTAAAATGGCCAGGATACAAATATGTTCCCGAGGCAAGCAGGGGACGGTCGTCCTCACCCTGGCCATCACCCCTGGCCACGCTATGAAGCAGGGCAGTTTGTAGCAGCAACGGCCTCTGCCACCCCTGTCACCCTTGATCTAACTCCAACCCGGAGCCCAGAAATTTGTTGATGACATGGGCAGCTCCACAGTAAGGCTTCATGTCTGGCTTCGCCTGCTGGGCACTTAGGAGGGCAGCTCCATCCAAGCGGGGGGGAGTTTCTAGGGGGAAAGTGCAGACCAGCATAGGCCCGATGTGCGGTTTGAAGTACAAAACCTCCCTCCAGGGTTCACTGACATTCGCGCTGGGCGGACACGAACCCACCCCGTTGAAGTGGCCCTCATCCACCTCCTCTCTGGCCAACCCAGTGCGCAACGACATTTTAAGACATGGGAATCTTTGTGTATGGCCTGATCCCAGCCGTCCGCAAACGGATGTAGAAGTCGGACAGGAGTAGAGGGCGACCCACTGGACCAAGGAGATTGACTTGGGCCACATGGGAAGGGAAGCTGCCTGGCGGTCCAACGTGGAGTGGTGGAGAATGCTGAACCTGAGATATAGAAGGGCATGAGACTAGGGGAAGCCCGCTAAGCGGTTTCAGTTGCTGAAAGGTCAGAGTGAGGCCTTGTGAGATGAAAAGGGTCCTTAAGCGTGCGCAATCCCATCGTGGACCCAAGACTTGAAAACCCCCGCGCCTGGCCCTAACAAAACCGCGAACCCACCAATGCATACCCGGCGACGAACGAACCCGGCAGACCCAGCAGCTCCTCACCCTCCCGAAAAGTAAGAATTGTGGTCCGCGCATGGTAAACAGACCTCTGTCACCTCCATGGGGTAAGAGCGTGAATCTAGTACTTAGAAGTCCCCTGAGGGACCAGTCAGGAAACACTTGAGAATCTAGATGAGGATCCGCATAGAAGCAGACTCATGCCACCAGATCTTAATATAAACCATCAACATGGCTGGCCAGGTTGAGAGGCGGACGGTCGGTGAGGGTTCATAACCTAAGTCATCAGGAAAACCGTTGCAGCTTGTGCAGCGGCGATGCGAGGCTTCCTACCCCTCCAAATAAATCTAGTGAATGCCGCCGTCAGAGCTCGAGTGTCTTGTGGTCTGAGGAGGAGGGCAGAGTCTGCAGGGGGATAAGTAACATCCGAAAACTAATCATCGTTAGGAGATGACAATCTACCGAAGACCCCCAACGGCAAAGGTGCCCACTGTCGAGCTCCTGCACTAACCGTTTTGAATCAGGGTGAAATTCAAACTATACAACGAGGAAGGGATCTGGGATCGGAGATACCTAAATACGACACTTGGACTCCACTCCTCACCGGGGCAATCCGGAATGCGCCGCGCGTCCCCCAAAAACAATCAACTCGCTCTTGACAAAGTTTAATTTTAAGGCCCGAGAAGACCCCATACTGCGTGAACAGGCGGATAATACGGGAGCAAGGGTCCACAAGCCGGGTCAATGCAGAGAACAGGAAAGAACATCAACCGCAAATAGGGCAGACGAAATTGGTCCTGTCCCCACCTTCCGATCCTGGAAATATCGCCCACACGCTGAGCGCATCGAGACAGGGGTTCAAGAGAGATATTGAAAAAGGGGGACAAAGCGGGCAAACCGCTGGCGGTACCCCTATGAAGCGAGAAGGAGTAGATAAGGGTATTACCGAAGTGTAGATTCGTAGCACACGGGAGAGAATACATAGCCCGGATATATCTGACAAACTGCCCTGGAATCCATAGCCTCCATAACTTGTACAGCACTGCCCAAGGCCATTGTCGAAAGCCTTTCCCGCATCCAAGACAACAGGGCCCAGAATGGGGGCACCACCCCGCACACGGCCATAATATCCATACCCGCTAGAGACCTTCCTGACATTGCCTAGACCACCCATCCGCCCCTTACCAAATCCCCACCTGCGACTCACCACTAAATATGTGGAGGATGGTCAAGAGAGCCGTTAGGCCATATTTTAGATACAGCTTGATGTCCTTGGTTTCACAATAAAGAGATGGGGCATAAAGCCCGGTGAACACAGGGTCTTTACTGCCGTGGGAGCAGCATACGGATTACAGAGCCCTCATTCGCCGTGGGCGGAACGTGCCTTGAGACAGTGAATGTCCGCCAAATAAACCGCAGAGATGGCGAACTCTCGGGCCATCATTTTGGTAGAAGTCAGAGAGAACCCGTCCGGGGGCCCTTGGGGCTTTCCCAGCCGCAGAGTGGTTATGCCCTTTACAACCTCCGCCCTCGACACCTCGCGCTCTAGGAGCTCTATCTGGTCAAGACCACAGGCGATCCAGTTAACAGACCAAGGAACGCCGCCCCCCCGGCTTCATCCCCTGTGGGGTGCATAGAGGTCCCCAGAAAAATCCTAAGGATCCCAGCTATCTCACCGCGAGTGCCTGAGACTGCCGTCCCCATATTTCATTGTCGTGATAATGGGACTGTGGGGCTGCCTCCCCTTAGCCAGTTAGCTAATAGTCTACCATATTTGTCTACAAAAACGAATAGCTCGACCCCCTTGGCATTGCGGACAGGGTATCGCCTATGTTTGGCCACAGTGGTCAAAGCCGTGTTTGGCTCGCAGCCAATCGGTCCCCTGGAGGTCATTGAGTCCCAAGGTCTGATACTGCACATAGGCTTCCCTAACATCGCAGATCTATCCTCCGTATAGTTAGGCCCATGATCCTCTCTTCAAGGATGAGGCATAGGCTAGGATATGCACCCTCATCACCAGCCTTCGCCTGCTTCCCAAAACAGAGCGCTATCCCTCTCTATGCGGGGCATTGTCAGTAGGTAATGGTACCACCAGCCCTGAAAGGACTGGCCTGAAAAATTCTGTGTCTTGGCTAAGGGGGTGGGGAAGCGACACAACCACGGGGGGCGAGGGACACCAAGGCCCCGAACCTCCGCCACGACCGGCGGCATGGTCAGAAAATTACTAGATCCCCATATGCCTCACCGTATAAAAGGGGAAAGGGAGGGAAGCATCAGTAAGAAAGAAAGGGGTCTATGCGGGAGAAGAGAATGACTGTTGGGAATGTAGAAAAGTGGGTAAATATCCCTGTCCACCGGTGTGCCGTGTCAGCCAGGCATCCACCAGAGAGGCCGCCTCAGCCAAGGCCCGAGGCATTGTCCTGTGCAGAGAGAGTGGGGGACCCCAACGACGGGCCCACCCAATTCGCGCCTGTCTAACGTGGGCAAGCATGCGTTAAAATCCCCCCCCGAACATGATGGGAAGGGGGACCGAGGCATCCAGCGGGTAAGACAACAGAGGGGGGAGCAAAGAAGCTAAAGAAATCAGCGTTAGGGGGAATTGGGCCATAGACACTTCAAGCAACATCAAGTTCCGGAAAAGAGAGAGATCTCAGTATAAGGACCATCTGCCCCCTGTATCGTCACACACAGATGGCGCACCACAGAAGAAGGGAGAGACCTGACGGATCAGGAACCATACACCCTTGCCTTACGGCCCTGGGCCGCTGCACCAAGCCACCCCCCACCCAAACCGCTTCAGGAATCGGAAACTATCCCTTCTAGGTGATCCTTGGCAATAATGCGCATCAGCTTTGAGCTTAATCTGGGGCCTCAGCACTCTCGTTCCGTTCTGCGGGGAGCGGAGCCCCTTGACCTTCCATGTCACAATTCTGATGGGCCTATTCTCCCGGGTCCCAGCAGCAATTCCGTTCGAGCAATGCCATTGGACCAGACAACAAGGGAGGCGGCGGGTGTCCCTTAGCTCCCCGCCCCCTCCAGTAGGTACCCCAGCGTAGGGCTGACAAAGGCAAAAAATGACCTGAAACCCAACCCGTTGAACCCAGCACCGAGCCCGCCAGGTGCTTCACCGGGCCAGGTGTCCGTGAGCCTGTGGAGAGCGAGCCTGACACCATCCCCTGAACCCCCCCCCCCCCTGGCAACTAAGCCTCCAACTAAACTAAGAAACCAACAACATGCTAGTAGGGCCGGAGAAACTTCCCACACCCAACCACACCACACTGGCGACTTCCTTTTTTCCCAACGGAAGCCCGCATCCCCACCCATGAGTTAGAGACACTCGTACGCCGCCCCTACTCTCACTAGACCACAACCATGAGTCCCACTCCCCATCTACATGTACAAGGCACACCCCCCCACCTTCCCGCTGAAAACTAGCACCCTGCGGTGAGAAAAACACACGCTACTGCCGACATATCCAATAGAAGGTGGGGCCCTAAGAGATAGGACCGCTCCTCCGGTCCAGCAACAGTGCAGTCCCCAAACGGGGAAATCGTAACCCTCACGGATGGTAAACAATCACAGAGCTTGGAAGGCATAATAGAACCCAACACATAAAT
This sequence comes from Ptychadena robeensis, assembly GCA_036250615.1. Classification (NCBI taxonomy): domain Eukaryota; kingdom Metazoa; phylum Chordata; class Amphibia; order Anura; family Ptychadenidae; genus Ptychadena; species Ptychadena robeensis. The sequence continues at coordinate 124,366,036 of CM070033.1, forward strand.
CGTAAATGGAACGACATGAAGCACAAGTAAAATAAATAAAAGCACAAGTAAAATAAATGAAGAGCAAATGAGAGATAAAATAAGATGAAATGGAGCCACACACGCAGGTGTGAAGACTCATATAACCCACAATTCTCAAGTCCACAAAAAACGGAAAAAATAGATGGAGAGGGTCAAAAAAAAAAAAAAAAAAAAAAAAAATTTTGCCCAAAGTCTTGTGTCTAGCCTGAAGTCAGTCCTGTCCAAGACAGGAACAAACAGAGGCTGCACCAGCCTCGCCATCAACCATCCCCCCAGCCCCAAAAAGCACCAGCAAATACCTTAGGTGTTGGAGACCATAAACGGCCATCACCGTCCACTGTTCCCACCGGCTGATCTTGAGAGAACGGGCCAGGGGAAAACGCAGGCCTCAGGGGGGATCCGGGGTGCTCTCCTCGGATGGGGGGTTGGAGTCTCTCCTTAGCCGGGGTTTCAGACCAGCTCCGTAAAGGAAGTCCTCCACGAAGTCCTTGGCCTCTCCAGGGTGGGAAATGACCTGGTCTGCCCCCTGGACATTGACCTAGAATAGCCGGGTACATTAGGCAAAACGCATGCCGTGGGCAACCAGGGTCTGGCACACCGGGGAAAAACGCCTTGCGCTTCTTGGAGACATCCGGAATAATCCGCAAAAATCAAGATACGATGACCATCCACCTCCAGGCGTCGCTTAGCTCGAACTGACGAAGCAGGTAATCCCTTTCAAGAAATCCAAATACGCGCCAACACCGCCCTGCCCAGTGGTATCCGGCCGCAGGTGGCCTACTCTGTGGGCCTCCTCCACCCTGCATGGAGGAGCTCCCAGCTCTTGGGAATGATCACTGCCACACATCTGCGAAGGTCAGTGCCGAAGTAACTCCGGACCCCCACAAATCTCAGATTATTCCTCCAGGATCTGTTTCCAAATCATCCACCTTGGAGCGCAGGTAGAGATTGTCCTTGCCAATGTAGAATACTGGAACGCCGGCTCAGAAATGGCCCTCCGTCGGGCGGACATTTTCCTGGTCCATTAGCTAATTGAGCCGCATGTCATGCCAGCGTGAAGTGTACCGTTTCAGTTCTGCAATCCATGGCCTCAGCGGATTGCCTTCTTAATATCAGGATTGAGGAGCTGCACCATCGCACTAGCCAGTTTTGCATAGTCAATAGGGGCTGCAGAAAAGGAGGCCCCCGCCATATCAGAGTCTCTCCTCCTCACTAGCAGACACGTGGCCTAAAGCAGCCCTGGCGGTTAGCCTGGTTGCGCCCTTTTCGGCGGGCGAATATCTCTGACCCCGGCTCCCGGCTTGGTGAGGTACCGGTCCATGTCGTCCCCAAGAAGGGTCCTATCTAGGGGGGACATTAGCCGCGGGGCTCGTGTGGGTAGCCAGGAGGAGCGGTGGGTATACGGATCCCTGTTGAGATGCGGCTACTCCATCGAGGCGCCGGAACCGGAAGTATGTGACCTGATTTTTGTGTTTTCTCATTAATTTTATTATAAAATAATTTTTATTTTACATAATAGTTTGTTTCAAACATTACTGCCTACTACAAATCAAATTTTCACTTTTAGCACTAATTTGCATTTGATCTCAATTCAATGCTTGTAACTTGTTTGTTTATACATTTACATCTTACAATCCTACTTATCAGAATAGTTGATAATGTATGTGAACATGTGAGTAAGAATTGTTGGTATGACCACCTTTTCTGATTCATCCCAAACAAACTCGTTTACCATATGACCTGGGCACTGGAATGCAGCGCAGTAAGCACTTTTTCTTGACCTGCAGAGAGTGACAGTGGACCTACACTAGATAACACCTCTCACCACTGTCTGCTGTAACAGAACCAATACAGGAAGTCTTCCATTACTAGATTCCTCTTATGGGAAGGGCTACGATGATGTGATCCCTTGCCAACAATGTTTACAAGCTAAAGTAGTAAGTATGTTCAGAGGGTGTGGGTCTCTAGTTGTTATAGACCTATTTTTAACACATTTGAAGCCTAAACTAAGAATTTTTTTAGTGACCAACATATACATAGGGGCAGAATTGGTTCATCTGGCATTACAGGTTCCATGGCCCCTCATACTTTTTCCACCCTCCATCCTGCTGATTTTATTATCCTGACCATTTTATAGCCACATCCTGTAGAATATGGGGCTGTTTGTATAGACTCTTTCCAAGAAGGTCACCTGTTTGGTATCTATCAGCTAAGATAAGCTGGGAATAGACGGTACAATTTACTTATTTTCATTAATGGTCACGACTCTTTGTCTTTCTACAAGGGTAAAATATAAAAATGTTGCTGGCTTTGCTATTGACCTCCATTCTGTAGGCACTTCTTTTAGATGTCTCAATCAGGAAGGATAGTGAAAGCTATGTTTATCATTAAACAAAATAAAGAAAAAAAAATAGGATCGATTGTAAAATAATACAGCAAGGGCAACTGTGTGAGAGTATATTTATTTGTGGGGATATATTTGCCAATAAAGTTTGCAATGGTAAATCTGCCAATGCCCCCTCTATCCCTGTTTTCATAACAACTGCAACATTTCAATACTCATCCCAATGAATGATAGTAAAACATGATCTCTCTACAACCAGAAATAAAAACTGCTTTCAAAAGTCAACATTCAGTTGTAATGCATTTTCGTGTTGTCATTTTAATTTTTTTTTATTAAAATGTATTGAAAGAAAATTTGACAGAGGTGTTCTCCTTTTAATTAAAACTAGTAATAAAATATTTTGTATGGAGTCTTATATAAAGTTGAGCTGCGCATGGCAAATATGAATTGACAAATTGGCTCCATTTTTCCATTTTTTCTTTTCATTCTGTGCTAATATTTAGGACCCCATACACGTTTTGATTTACATTCAAATGATCAAAAATCTATGCCTGTCCAAATGGTTCAAAAATTTATCGGACATGTCGGAAAATATTACATACATTAATGTTATTTTGTTGTGCCCGACCGATTTTGGTTAGATAGAAATAATAAACATTCTTATACATTGTGTGGCAGACATTTTGGTGTGTTTACGATTGTCTTCCTTCGGTTCTGCTTTTGATCGATCGAACCAACATCTATTATATATTGGTTTTCTCTCCATGTGGGGGGTAGTTTGATTGTACTTCAATCGATCAGACCAATGACGATCAGAAGTTACGGTTGAATCTGACATCGATCGTAGGAAATTTTAAACATGTATGGGGGCTTTTAGAGGAATAGATTGTTCTCTTCCTTTTATATCGGCCTTTTATGACAGTGCTTATCTGTTAACTGCAATATGAGAGACTGCATTCTCTGATGTTTCTGCAGATAGCAGTCTTATCAATAACGTCAATTCTTAGATTTGAGAAATGGTCTCCAAACCTGTCGCACAACTGTCTGGTTATGTGTCCCACACACTGCACTTTACACATTATAAAAGTGTTCTTTCTGTCTAGCACAGTTATTCAATTCAATTGGCTCACTACACCCCTGCTACATTTAAGAAAACATCACAGCAATGATCAAATGGACTTTAAAGGTTCATATGGTCATTTCCATGAGTGTTACAACAAAACATTATTATGCATATATTATACAATAAAAAATGCATTAAATATTTTTAAAAGGACATAGATAAAGTTATTTTTAGCTGTGACATATTGCATATAGGTAGGCAATTTGCAGGGAAATTAGTAACATTCCAAAAATATAGCTCAATTATCTCCCAATATGCACATTACATAACGTCACATTTCACCTAAAAGCACAGGCTTCCCCAGCTTTATTAAAAACCAGGGTGGATAAAAATGAATGATTTTTAAAAAACTAAATTTTTTTGATATAAATCAGATTTTTTTAAATTAAATTATTTTTTAGGAAAATATATTACCATCCAAAGGTTATTCCATCATGAAATAAAGATGAGTTTTTTGATTATGTAGATTAAGGCTGTATATGTTAAATTTTTTGGTAAATAAATTCCATTAATCCATTGGTAAATAAATTCCATTAATTCCATTAATCCATGTCATGATTTTGCCCAGCTTAAGTGTGAGAAGGGAGGGGGGATCTATTTAAATTGTTATTATTAAGGTTATGATTATTTTTCTCCTTCCTTAGTACAACCGAAAAGTTTTCCAAATATGATTCATTAACCTAAACTCGGGATAAAAACTATAAAAACTAATATGGAACGTTGTAATTCTAAAAAACGTGCATATTAAGGTTATACTGTCAAGAATCTTTATGTAGAAAACTATGATTTACATCAAGCCTTACTGATTTAAATTGTGTTTTAAATCAGTTCGATTTAAATCAAACCCCCCCCCTTTCAAAAACATATATAAGTATAGTGGCAGACCCCCTAAGAGCACCTCCAAAGCTGAACAGAACCCAACTGGTTCTGTAACCTCCCAAACATAAACACTTTTGCCATTACTGTAGTTTAAATAGTTCACAATACATTCCTTAATTAACCAATTCTTTAGTCTTGTAGGTCAGACCTGTATTGTACAACATATATATGTGTATCCTTCAAAAAATGACGTCTTTATGAACCACAGCTATACATGCCAGACATATTTTAGTCTAGAAAAGAGTCAGGGATAACAAAGTAACAAAGGAAAGTTACCCTTTTAAAACAAAGAAAACCCCTTTGAAACGATATTCTTCATGATCTTTGTCCCAATAGGAATAAGTATCTAGTAATTAACAATTTTTTTTTATTTTATTGTATTTCATACTGTATCTTGTAATGAACTATACTCTATCTCTATTAATGCTAGAAGCCTCTAAGACTTGAATATCATTTAAAAATCGTTCACTTAGTGTATATATTATTGAAGGATAAACAAACTTATTTTACATAATGAGGGTAGCAGATATTCCTATTCATAGATGTTTCTTTCCTATAGGCTGCAACTGACATTTTATGTTATCTTTTTTTAGTTTAAAATCTAGATCATTTATCTCAGCTTGGCTTTCTTCCTCACTAGATATTAAGTTTTACTGAATATTACTAAGACAATACTTAAAATTTCCCATTGACACTTGTTTATCTTTAACAAAAATTAGGTAATCTACATGGAGTATCAACATAAATATATTTTTCTACATACCCACCCATAAATATGTTAGAGCAGGATGTGGTGAATCAAGAACCCATAAAAGCATCATATACTTGAAGAAACAATTCTTAATATGAATTATGAAATAAAAACTTTGGTTAAAAAAATATATACACTATATATAAAAATGAATGAAATTTGTAGAATATTGAGTATACAGCACAAAATTAAACAACCTCAAAGCTTTGGCGGTATGGCCATAGTTTGTGCAATACAACAATTATTATTGTATAATCAATCATACTAACTATATATATATATATATATACATATATATATTGTGTACAGGACGCCAGGGATGGGTCCTGAATGGGATATATGTGTCAGAAATTTACAGGCTGGATCACCTTTAAGATATCCCTTGGGATGCTGGAGAAGGGTTGGTTTGCCATATAATGAGGTCAGGTGATCTCATCAGGGACTCATGGTCTTGCTGAAAGACATGTCTATGAAGGACAAGCTGGATCGCTTCCCCCTGTGGACTACAAGAACAGTTGATCGGGGACAAAACGTTAAGAACTTGTAAGACGCCTTATTTGGGGTATCTGTTTTGGGGATACATGAAAGACTGTTATTTTGGAACGGCTGCCATTAAGCTTTTTTTTTGTTTGGTTGGCTCAAAAAAGCACGGTTTGGGACTTTTGCTGGCGTGTGGTGAAGGTGAACCCCTAGAACCTTGAGAACTTTGATGGTGTATTTTGATATAATTTTTTCTTCACATGTATTATGAAGTGGATCAACTACCATATATTGATGTTTTTAATCATAAATTTCTTGGTGTTTCAGGTAATTTCAATGAAGAATGATGGATAAATCATCAGTTAGCAAATACCCGTGCTTTTGCTCATGGCCCAATAGTGATCAGAATCTTTTAAACAAAGAGATTAGCTGGGAACACTTGGCTCGATATAAGAGCCGTTCGAGGTTCCCGGCAGCAGCGTGATGACATCACAACACTGCTGTTTGATTGGATTGATTGGTCCCGCTTGAAAACAGGGATGTCCGCCATTGATCTGACCTATATCTATATGTGTGTTCCCTGCTATAGTTTGACTAAGTATGTGTGCCAATAACCTGATAACATTAGTAATACATATTTTCTTATCGTAACAAAATCAAAACCAAATAAGTTGCCAGAGTATAAATTGTTCCAATTTAGTAAAGATCTGCTGCTGCATGTTTTAAAAACCTAATATAGTTATTGGTGACACATTTGGCTTGTGTCCATACCTCAATTTCTTCTGCCCACTTAAATTACTATAATTAATTAACTACAGCTAGAGGACAACTTTTTTTTTAAAAAGAAAATCCCTTAGAAAATCGGTGTTGAAATATGGAGGCTGTCACTGATGACCTCTCCTTTTGAAACTTATAGCTGCTTGTTCTAGGTCATTGGCCTAGAAAGTCTTCGGTTGGGATTGATGTTGGAGGATTTTCATGGCTACCAGGAAATTAGTATTTTCAGTGTTAGATCAGGAATGGAGCCTCTAGAATCGTCCCAACACATGCCTACTTTCAAGTTATTTAGAAACAAATAGAGTTTTCATCTGCTAGTATAGAATTTCTCAACAATATGTCCCACAAATCCTTAGATTAAGTTTGAGCCCTGCATACATAGTTAACTCCAGACATTTACCAGCACTGTGGTTTTATACCTCAAAAAAAATTATTGGGTTTTATATGTTTAATGTAACTGTATTGTCCAAGCTGTTCCTTTACTACAGATCACAGGGTCCCAGAGCAACATTGTGAGTCCACCAGTCTTTTGGGTTTTCTTTAAGCTCATTGTGGAATGCATACAGTCCATGTAAACTCATATGTTATGTATTAAACTTGTCTATGAGGAGATCAAGAATCCCTGAATCCCCATGGGTGTAATGTTCCTGACAGTAACATTATCAGTAGGTGCAAACCAAGATGGTCCCTTCCACTGGGGATCAGCCAGTGCCAGGTCCACCCCAGTACTAGACAAAGATTGCCTCAGAGGAAAATCTAAGAAGAAAGTGAGCAGAACATTACAAATTGCAAATGGAAAACACGCAGTAGGATGGGTCAAAAAATATATCTATTAAAGCCAAATGGTCAGCCCAAGGAGTTCGGTTCTCAGCTGAAAAATGCAGTTCTGCTGTGTCTTTGGTGTCATATAGTCACTGGTGAACATTGTCTCCCTTGAGTACCACCACAAGTGGCCAGACCATGGCAGTGTTGCCTATACCAGAAGGTGTTGGTACTTCTTCTACCTATACACCTACCTGCTGTTACTCATGTACACATAACACATGGTGAACTCAAATAAAAATAAAATCTAAGTATATAAATATAAGGATGGTTATTATAAAATCTGTCAGAATAGTCATTGTTACACTACAACAGACTGCTGCTCTGAGACTTTTGAGAACATGCATTAGTGCAGGTGAATAACATTTAATATTCATTTTCCCTCTTATCATGGTCCTCATTAGCAATATCATGAAAATAAATAAAAAAAAAAGTTTAAACTTGTCAAGCCATGTTGTGTATACCCTGTACTGCATTGATACTGTGCTTCTAGTGACATAGCGTTAAATAATAGCTATGCATTACCATAGTACTGTATATACACTGTCATAGCTGTCAACAATGGTCCTTTTGCGTTCCAAGTACCGGAAGTGATGCCACTTGCTGTTACTTCCGGTACCGGGCCTACCTCTCAGCTGTTTTAGCAGGGACCCCACTTGTGCTGATAATGTGTCAAACATAAAAAAGCAGAGTAACGCCCTCTCCCTGCTAAATTAGCATGGCCAAATTGGGTTGATTGGTATGCATAATGTGTGCTGTAACTTCTTCTGGGACTTGTAGTCCTACAAGCTTGGTATCCTATTATTTACATAGACTTTCAAGCATCTAGAAACAACACTTATCTAGAACCTACTACTTTACTACTTTAGTTCTTGGGTTTAGATAATAACATGATGATGCATACATCTTCTCTTTACATTTAGATAGATTTCCTATGTTTAAAATGTCCCAGAAATAATCCAATTGGGCACTATGGATTGTGGCTTTTTTTCTAACACTGAACATGTTAAAAAAAAAACGTGAATTTTCACAGTTCTGTGCTTGGAAACACCTCACCAATTTTCCAGGATGAGAGGAAAGTAAAAGGAAAGTAAATATCTTTGTCTACCGTTTAGGTTATATTACCTTGGCACTGGCTCCATACTGAAATGTTCACTTTAGAGCTCACAATGCACAATAGCTTATCTTTTGAATACATTTACCATGTCACTCTCAGCCATATAATACAGAAAGGCTCAGGTCAGCTGCCAATTTCTGTGGGTGTATGTGACACAGCACCTGAAACTGAAAGGGGAGGGAGCATTATTCTATTCTTTCGGAGAGCAGCAGGTATTTCTGCATTCCTCTGCCGTGCACACTTCTCCCAGTCAGCTTTTCAAGCTTTTAGCTGGAGAGATGGAAGCTTTTGACCAACAAGAAGTGACTAATCTTAGTTACCTTTAACCTCCCTAGCGCACTGCTGAGGTCCAGATTTCTGTACCAAAAGCGCACC
>CM070033.1:124374824-124396158 GCA_036250615.1 Ptychadena robeensis
CTAGTACCAGTTAGAGCGCTGGACGAGGTGCTGCCGTCCACAACGCTAGGGTGGTTAAGTTGTGCAATGCTTTGTCATCCCTGACATTAAGGCTAAACCTACACTACATTTTGCCAAAATGTGAATACGCTCTTACACTGCAATACAAACATTGGTGATTCTATTCTATATCACTTCAGTGATACGTCACCCTAGTATATAAATGAACTGCAATGACATGTACAGCCGTTGAAACACTATCATTGTTAAGTAATGTAGAAAATCTTATTACAATGTATGCAGAAAAAAAATCTGTGTAAATCATTAACGTAGAATCCAAGTGAGCACGACAGAAGCATAATGAGCGCAATGGCATCTGGATTTTATGACATAAAATCATTGGCATTGTGTTCATTTACAAATGTTTTATGTGTATTCAGTACATTCAAATATCATACAGGACATCAAGTGTATTTACTGAGACCTGGGGATTATTGGGACAGGATATGTTATCTAAATTCCAAGATTTAAAGATTAGTCATATCATGTTCCCTACCAGTCCAGCACCAGCACTGTCATTCAGACACTCTCATTACACAGTGCCCCCACATTTCACTTTACCCCAAACTTGCCATCTTCCATCCCACGTCACAGCCCTGCCCCATCATCAACCCCAGCACTGTCAGAACACAGGTAGGGCAGCAGGGCTTTATATACTTTCAACTCCCAAACACACCTTTGTTATACTATAACAAGCAAACAGGAAATGTCACAATCCCACCTGCTTAACTTATAATACCTTTACAGTATCAAAAGATATAAAGAGTGATTCTTAACAAATGTGTAGTTGTCACAACTACAAAACAGAAATCCATTATTAAAGCTGGCCATACACCTTTAGATCTCTCTGTCAGATATCCTTTAGATCTACCAACAACTATGTAGTATAAGGTCCTCTGTGATTGTACACAGGTAGACTTGATGGTTTTGAAAAAAACGCAAATGCAAAACGCAAACGCAGATGTAATGTCAAAAACGCATGCGTTTTTGTATATATGCAGAAACACATGCCTATAAAAAAAGGCATGCCTTTAAAAATGCATATAGTGTGAATGGGCCCTCAGTTTGGTCTCTAAAAAGGTTCACAATCACTGCTCTAGCATATGTAGTTTTTGCACAAAATAAGTTCAAATTAAAATGCCATGATTTTCATTTCCTGACCCGAATATAAGCCGAATTCCATTTTTTTAGCACATTCCAGGTGCTGAAAATTTGGCTTATATTCCAGTATATACGGTGTATATATATATATATATATATATATATATATATATAGCCAAAAGGTTTTAAACATTTTCTCAGATATATCATCAGATATAACAATTTATCAACAATTTAAGAAAAGTAACAATTTCTGCTTATGATTTTTATGGTTAACTCTTGGTCTGTGCAAAGCTTTGAGGATAATTTCAGATATTAGTGACAAATTGGTATCCAGCAAGTGAAATGGGTTAGGCAGACTAAAATATTTGTTTATATTCTTCAGAGCCATGCCTGGCAGTACATTTCTGAGTGCACGCATAGCAGGATTTTCAACAAATAAGCTCAGCAACTGCTAACCGGTTCCCACCCAGGTTAAGGTGTGGTTTTCCTCAAATGTCAGATGATCTTTTTGTGCATTATATATGCTGTCAATACAGTAAGACTGAGCTTACATGGTTCAATCGACTTGAAATATGATCGTATTAAATTCAATCTATTATATTTGGATGACCACCACATAGTGATTTCCTAGCCATGAGTGCATGTTCCATAGTACGATTGGTTAAAAATCTATCTTAATATCTGGATAACCCGGCAGATACAAAAAAGGAATCCATTTTCAAATAAATGACTTAAGCAGGGTACAGTCGGCTCGATATTCGAGCCGTCCGATGTACCCTGCAGCAGCGTGATGATGTCATCGCACTGCTGTCAGATCTCGGAGAAGCCGGGGAGAGCAGAACTGCCTCTCCCGGCTCCTTCTCCTCAGCCCAGCTTTGCCTGGAGACCCAGGAAAAGCATCGGACATCGCCGTATTAACGGTCATGTCTGATTAGGCTGTTTTCGAGCGGGATTGATTTGTCCCATTCGAAAACAGTGCAAGGGGCAGATTATATATGGGTCAGATAGATGGCCGTGAGCACGCACGGTGCTCGAAGCGGCCATCGATTTGACCCATATCCCCACGTCTGTACCCTGCTTTATTACAATAATTTTTCAATCGGATGGAAAAATCAAACTGTGTATGCCCAGTTTTAGACTTGCTGGTATCTTTGTAAAACATTTTTATCTCTTATCATCTTTACTAAAGTGGCACACATATGAATGTAGATGACTTTCCTCTCCTAAATATCTTCCTATAGTGTACAGGATTTTATATCTGTACCAAGCCAAGACTAAAAACAGGTCCAAACACAATTGTTAAGTTCACAAATCATTTATAGACCTGTGGCTGATATTAAAAAGTACATGAGGATCCTGCCAGAACCATCCCCAATTGTCTAAAACAAATGATTTAGAACAACAAAGAGAACCGCAAATTGGTTAAAGAAACACTGAGATGCAAAAAGGTGGCAAAATAACGAACAGTTTTAGCATAGGTCAGGCGGATCTACTTTAATAAACTCTTCAATGTAATAAAAGCTTAATGTGCTGGCAAAAAAGCAATGCCATTTCCAGGACCTGGGTTATCTATTAGTAGTCCCGATGCTGCAATGTGGTATAGCTGGTGTTTGCATAGCCTTATTATACCAATGGTGTTTCTGGGACACTCTATAGGTATAGCTAGTAAATCTATATAGTATATTCCAGCTCACACACGTCTCTTTGTTACAAATACCAATTACCATGGTTGATGGGGGAATAAGTAGGTAAGGCTATGTTTCCACAGTGTCTAAGGCTCTGTCGACCCCCCTGTGTTAACCACATTCCTTCACGAGGAGGTCAACTGAGCCCATATATATTACCTGCCTACCGCACTGACTGTTTACATGACGTGGAGCTGATGACAGCAGTGCTGTGCCTCCAGCTCCTTCGATGAGAGGCAGCAGCACGATGACGTCATTGCGCTGCTTCCGGGAACAGCTCCTATATCGAGCCGTGTGTTCCCTGGCTTAAGGTTTTTCACCCTAAGATAAAAAGTATTCATCAGGTGAAAATAAAGAGAACAACAGAGAGAGAAGAAAATTACATGTCGAACATTACATGTAAGGACAGATACACTGCAATATCTTACATTCTGTTCCTATAGTGTAGATAAGGTGAATCTATCATTGCTGAATACATAACATGTTCACAGCAGACTGTAACCCTACGGAATGATTCTATGTGTTTTTTTTTCTTGTCATTTCATCTTACCTGCCCATCCTTGTTTCCCTTGTGCCTTATCGATTTTCTGTTTGCAGTAGCAAAGTTCACAGCTACTAGATATGCAACAGATTTACAGACAACAGATGTAGGTGAGCGAGGAAATACATTATGGTGGAGGCCCACTGCTAGCTGAAACACAATAACTACTGCATTCATCACGCAAAGTCTCTATGCATCTTTTATCTTTAATTTTACACACAAAGGAAGTTGATTGTGTAGTCATAGCTGGAGGTAAACCAGCCGGTCCTGCTATGAATGGTTTGGTGGCCTCCTATATCGACTTGGGTTACCTAAAGTTCATCCGGACAGTATTTACTATTTCCACATTTTGTTGTGTTACAGCTTTATTCAAAAATTTATGAAATTCAAAACCCAATAATGACAACAGGAAAAAAGTTGACAGTTCACACAAACCAAACATAAAGTCAAAAGAATAGTCTGTAGACCTCTAAGACAGGATTGTTTCAAGGTACAAATCTGGAAAAAATTCTGCTGCTTCGAATGAGCACAGCTCCCTCCATCATCCGTAAGTGTAAGGAGTTCAAAACCACCAGGACTTAGAGCTGGCCTTAGTCAGGGAGGTGACCAAGAACTCGATGGTCACTCTGTCAGAGGTTCTCTGTGGAAACCTTCTAGAAGGACAACCCTATCTGCAGCAATCCACCAATAAGACCTGTATGGTAGAGTGGCCAGACTGAAGCCACAGCTTAGTTAAAGGCGCATGGCAGCCCATCTGGAGTTTGCCAAAAAGCACCAGAAGGACAATCAGACCATGAGGAACAAAACTCTGCTTTGATGAGACAAAGATTGACCTCTTGGTGTGAATGCCAGGCTTCACGTTTGGAGTAAACCAGGCACCACTTATCACCAGGCAAATACCATCCCTACAATGAAGCATGTGGGTGGCAGCATAATGCCATAGGGATGTTTTTCAGCGTCAGGAATAGTGTTGAGCTTGAATATTCAAATTGTGAATATATTTGACAACTATCGTCTATCTGAGTATTCACAATTTCGAATATTCAAGATATTGTGCATTGGGATGCTTATGGCCATGCATTGTGAATTTATATTCGCAATGAGAAAATAAATACCACATGTGACAATTCATTTTGAAGGTAATCGCAATGAGATTATAATTGAAATTTTTGCAGTACATGGCCATACACTCAAATTGCCAATATTTGCGAATATTAGTACAATTATTTGCGAAATATTGCGAATTTGAATATAACCTATGCCGCTCATCACTAGTCCATGAATACTTTCTGGATGCACTGTATGTGTACATATTTACCTGAATGCATGGAAGAAAGGGATGGAGGAACACATCACATTTTTAATTTCCACTGCAATGTATAAATCTGGACTAATAATACCTGTTGGCACATAAAGTTATTGTCTAATCTGGCCAAAAATTTGCAATGGATTTCATGGCCAACTTAAATTAAGTAAATGGTAAACAGTTTCTAGCAGAAAATCATGTAGCATAGCAGGTACAACCAGCCAACTGGTACAATAGTCTCTGTATGGTTTGTAGATATGTAATTCCAGTATGTATATTTTTAATATGTCAGTGTACTTTTACACTTGGCTTGTGTGTACTAAGCCATTAAGCTTAATACAGTATTTATACAAGGTGTGTTGGAAGGTGTACCAAGCCTTTTTAATGTATGTGTATACAAGGTTTACCAGACAAAAGCTTAAACAAAAAGTGTACTTTTACTGTCTGTCTCTTTATCTTGGAAAAAATGGAAAGTAAATATTAAAACTTTTTAATTACTGGAAAACTATTATATTAGAATTTCCAAGTAGCCTAAGTGCCTGAAGTGGATATATGTGTTTTATCTACCCAAAGATTAGTATTTTTGTTCAGCTTGTGTGCATAACCAGACAGAAAACACCACATTTCTGTAGATTGTACAAGTATGTGATGTGTTTATTATTATATTTTATATTTATCAGTTGATTTGTATTCAATCAAATTGTGGATATTGAGCACAGATCTATCTTCAGAGCAAGCAAGTGATTTTTTTGGTTAGCCTTAGAAAATTTAACGAGCTGGTAAAAATGAATCTATCAAATGTATCTATTTAAATTTAACTCAACTTATTTTTAAAAAATTAAGTACCATATTTTTCTAACTATAAGATGTACTCCAGATGCCATAAGAGACATCCCTTAGAAAAAAAAATAAAGAGTCAGAGACACAGCCATTCACATTAAGTGAATATACAGCATGTTTCAGCAAAGTAGGCAGAGCTGGGTCATGTAGTATTCACTCAATGTTCCTCCAGACAAGCCAAAAGGCCAGAACCAAGAGATAGATTTTCTGTTGTACTTCCAGGCAAGCCAGAAGCCCAGCAGAGTCTGAAACTTTAGCATGTATATATAAACGAGCAGTACCCATTTTTTGAACACACTGACCAACTTATGGAAAGAAACAATAAAAAATCTGCCACTAAAAACTTACCCATGAGCTGCTATTAACATATGGGAGGAGAGATGCCAGTCTGTGATGCAGAACTATTGCTCCCAGGATGTTTGAAAAAAACAGTGCACTTCATAGTGTGAAAAATAAGGTATATCTAATGTTTCATATCCTGTCAACAGTACCCTGAAAATCTGTGTCAAACTGAACTGGTAAAGTGCAAACTTGTTTAACATAATTGTGATTTCATTTCCCAAAGAGCACAAAAATATACATATTTATATTAATATACATTATTCTAGGGATTTCTGGCAAAAGAGCCAACTGAATGTGCATAGCTTTTTGCAATCTTAAACTATATGTACTGTATTTTACAACTTGAACCTCATAAGGTTGGTAAGAATATTAATTAATATACATTAACTTGCATTTAACAAATGCAGAAAATAAATAATAGTATTTAAAAGGTTTATGGTTATTGTTGGACCTTTGGATTTTATTGATGTTCTTTTACAGAACAGAACTGTAAATCATCAGCTGTAGGAGAACTAGGTGACATAAGAAAGAAGAGTAGATTGCAACTTTTTACAATTACAGTCCCCTCTTAGGCTTTGTTCCCACTTAGGCGATTAATCACCTGAGTTTGCAATTTTTAATTGCCTGCAGAATCGCCAGTAGGCGATAGCCATTCGATTGACCCGGTGATTTTTTACAGGCAATTTTTAATTTTTTTTAAACACCACCATTATAAAAAAAAATCGCCTCCATATAGAATGAATGAAAGCAACTTTTGATCGCCTGCATGAGCGATCGCAAATCGCTTCCATTCATGTCTATGGGTGCAATGAGAACAAAATAATCGCCAGCCGTCAGAACACGGGGAGCCGAGATTTCATTGTGGCCCCAAACTAGTGTAGGCGATTGGCAGGTGAATAATCACCTAAAGCTAGCCACACATGGTTCAATTGACTGTACAATCAATGTAATTCGATCAATTTTTTTAGTCGATTGATTGAAAATTGAAGCATGTCCACATGGTACGATCATTGAAATTCGATTTTAAATGTTATTTTTCTCGTTTGAAATTTGATCAGACCAGTTGGAAAATTTTGATTGATTGTCCCCACATTGTGTCTAATTTTTTGTACTGTTGTTTGACCTGTCCAATTAAGATTCAATTCAATCAATTAGCATACTGTAACTTCTGGGAGGAGGGAAATGCAATACAGTCATTTAAACCATGCATTGTAATGGCGATTGTAATGGCGATGTAATGGCGATTTCAATGGCGATGTAATGGCTATGTAATGGTGATCTAATGGCGATGTAATGGTGATCTAATGGCGATGTAATGGTGATCTAATGTAATGGTGATAAATGGCAATGTAATTATTAAATGGAATGTAATCTAATTAATGGCATGTAATGGCGATTGTTAATGGATAACTGAATGTATTTTTATTTTTTTTATTTTTTTTTTTTTACTTTATTTTTTGGTTTAATATACTATTAATGGCTATGTAAATGGTGATCTAATGTCATGTAATGCGAACAAATCAACTGTGTCCATTTTTGATCACTCTGTGACAATCACTTTTTGATTATCTCTAGTTTAAAAAAAGATTAAATTCAATCGAAGTTGGCTTTGGTTGCACATACTTCAATTGTTGTGTTTACTTTCGATTCAATTACAATCGAAATACAATTAAATGATCGGAAAACTTTTCGATCGAATATGATGAATTCGATTTGATCAATGGAACCATGTATGGCTAGCTTAAGTGGGAACTTGGCCTTATAGTGAGGGTATGGGTCATCATGCTGGAAAACAAAAGCATCTTTATATTTGACAAAGCTAAAATAAAATTGCTAAGCATCCTTACCAAGGGACTAGCGCTAACTTTACAGCTAAAGCCAAGGGACTAGTGCTAACAGTACAGCTAAAGCCAATGGACTAGCGCTAACATTACAGCTAAAGCCAAGGGACTAGTGCTAACAGTACAGCTAAAGCCAAGGGACTAGCGCTAACATTACAGCTAAAACCAAGGGACTAGCGCTAACAGTACAGCTAAAGCCAAGGGACTAGTGCTAACAGTACACAGATACCGCAGCGCAACTAGCGTTAACACAAAATATACAGATTTCCTTATCCATGATCTTTCGGTTCTAACCTGGGCTATGTGGCAGTGGAACAACCTATAAATATGGTGGCAGAACATGTCTGTGTAGAATGTGTCAGTTAAATAGCAGCAAAAGGACTGGAAGGAAGGGTGAAGCAGGTACAGATGGCTCGATATTTGAGCCGTCCGATGTTCCCTGCAGCAGCATGATGATGTCATCACGCTGCTGTCAGATATCGGCGGAGCTGGGAAGACAGCTCTGCTCTCTCCAGCTCAGCCGATACTTTGCATGGAGACCCGTGGTTTCCATGTAAAGCAACGGCCTTATTTAACGTTCATGTCCGATATGGCTGTTTTCCTTCTGAAATTATTTTTTTTAAATACAAGTACCTACATTTGACTTGGTAGGAGCCCGTATTAAGACTAGAAAAAATCATGTGTGTTGCATGAAAAAGATCAGACTGCTCTTCCATTTTGTAACCAGCCAGCAGTGTTATGAAGAATTACAGCATTTTTTAATGAAACAGTTTCTCATACTCAGTCTTTGAATCAGTAAGGCCATTGAAAGTCTTTTTCACAAAATGGCAATAGATACATATAAGATGCCTATACACTTGATCATTTAAATGGCAAACAAATGCCCTTATAGGTACAGATAACTGTAAATTCCAATTCCGTCTGTTGCTGATTTTTCAAAATTAAACTCTGAAATGTCTCCTAAAATAATGTAATGACAATTAAAATTACAGGTCATGTAGCAGGCAAAAGAGGGAACAGGAAGTTGTGGGAGTGTGTGGAATAAGAACATAGACAAGTTCACAAACTGAACAAATGTGACAAGAAGAGGAAACTGTTGCTGTAAAGAGACTTTGAAAATCATATTATTGTATGAATATTTTTATGCCTGCTTTAAGCCCACAGTCCATGAAAAGGCACTGTAATATTTTCTAATATTAACACCACTCAAACCTCCACCCAAACAACAATGTAAAAAAAAAATGATCTCTATGAATAAGCCCCAGAATCAGAGAGGAGGAGACCTCCAGGGGAGTTGGATGTGTTCTGTGTTTGGAAATTTTGTTTAAAAAATAAAAAAAATAAAAAAAACTCCACCTAAAAAAGCCAGAGAGGAAGTCTGTGTGAGTTCCAGATAATCCTAGGAGGAGTACGGGTCATTGTTTTTAAAATTTGGAACTAAAAAAATTACCTTGATAATGTTACATATACACAGGAAATATATATCTGCATTTGATTATAATAAAAATGAGTTGTAAGATCTAGACACTAAACATTGGTCAGGTACTGTAAAAGAGAGCAGCAAGGTGTTCCTTCTACTAGTAAAAGAAGAACTCCAAGTTCAACACTAAATTTTAGAGATGATTGCAAAATGTCCACAAGTTTCTTTTGGAGTCAAATTCAAGTGATCTAGTTTAAAGTCAAAGAAAGAAAATGGCCATCTCTATTCATTTGCAGGATACTGGAAGATAAAAAAAATGCATGAATGGGGCTGATCTGTGGGTTACAGTTTAGGCCTTGCCAGCCATCTACTAGAATGTGATACCACCACCTGTGTCTCTAGAACTACAAAGAGGATAAAGCCCCCCATACACCACATACAATTACCATGCAATTTCTGTACAACCAACTTTTCTTCTACCAAAAAAATCTACCTAATATGAGGACCTTTCTACACATTCCAATCACTATGTATTCTATCAGGAAGGTCACTATACTACATAGTTGTTGGTATGTCTCATGGAAATTGTATGGAGGAATCTGAAGGTGTATGGGGGCCTAACACATGACTTGGAATCAGACAGGTAAAGGTTGTGAGAGCAAATATGACTAACAACAGAAAGTGAACCAAAGAGCTGAAGTCTGACGGCCCTTGCACACTTGCGGGTAAACAAAATCTCACATTAAAGTACTGCGATGTGCTACACCTCCCATAGTAGTGTAGTATGCATGCCCCATAGCGGTACCAGCAAAGCAATGCATCTCATGTGAAAGGGCCCTTAAGGGCTGTTTGGAGAATGAGTGCAGAAAACGTGAACTCTTGTAAAGTAAATGAGAGACTTGGGAGTACCTAGATAGTCAATGTAATATTATATATATTCATTTACACGCTGGCCTTTTCCGACAATAAATTATATGATTTTTAGGGAAACAAATTATCCTGGAAAACAATGAATACCAAAACAATGAATCATCAAAATGCAGTGCAGTGCAAGCACCAGGCTACTCTTTTACAGGTTAAAAATATTTGTTTCAAACTTACATTTTGTAAAAGAAAACACTTTACAACAGATAGAAAAAAAACGACCATAGGAGGTTCTCCAGATAGATACCTTGGATATGTAATTATCTGTCTCAAGCAGAACCTGGAGAAGTCATAGGTGGACTCAAATTTCTTTATGAGAACTATAACCTTCACAGGTACTTCTCTTTATGAGAACTAGTAATAGTAGAGAGTTGTACTGTGTAAAGGTACTCTTAAGCCCCCCATACACCTTCAGATTCCTCCATACAACTTTCATGAGACCTACCAACAACTATGTAGTATAGTGACCTCCCTGATAGAATTCATAGTGATTGGAAGGTGTAGAAAGGTCCTCCTATTACATGGTTTTGGTAGAAGAAAAGTTGTTTGTACAGAAGTTGCATGGTAATTGTATGTGGTGTATGGGGGGCTTTAGGAATCTTTTAAAAGACTGAAAATTACGGGCATCATCATTCGGGACCCGACCGACTTTTCAGCTGATTTTTCTAAAAACAGCATCGGTCGGAAACATTTGCATGTTATGAATCCCAAACGATCGACCTACCCAAACGATCGCATAGGTTGGAAGGGCTAAAATCGCACGAAAAATCGCAACGTGTATGCTTACCTTTAGCATGAAGAAGGGATCTGAGACATTCTTAAGCTTGCTTTATTTAAGACTTTAGTTAGCCAATAAAGGGTTTCACTTGGACTCTTATTATTTAGTTATATTTCATAAATTTAGCTTTCTAAAGCCCCCCATAGACAGGCAGACTCCTCCATGCAACTTCTGTACAACCAACTTTTCTACTACCAAAACCATGTAATAGGAGGACCTTTCTACACCTTCCAATCACTATGTATTCTATCAGGGAGGTCACTATACTACATAGTTGTTGGTAAGTCTCATGAAAGTTGTATGGAGGAGTCTGCCTGTCTATGGGGGGCTTTAATCCTTATTTTTTAAAAACAACTGAAGGCAAAAGAATCATATTTGAGTCTAGTTAATTAAATCTTTGCTTTGATGCATTCATAACACATTTTCGGTAGAAGGAAGCATCTAGCCTTTTTTTGAGCAAATTACTAAGCTAATTTTGCATTTTTACAGCTCTTATCAAGGGTTAAACCACACTTTCCTGCAGATAACAAAGTGCCCTGGTGTCCAAAGCCCATTATAGTGGTATTCAACCAGTTTCTCAACTGCAAGTATTTTAGATATACTTTGATCACTCCTTCTGAACATACTAGTCTTTTGGCTTTTTCATCAGGTCAAGTCACTTCAGTACATTGTGTAGAACTGACTTGGAACAAGACAATCAGGAAAAGCTTGTTTAGGGTAAAAAAATTCAATAAGCAATAAAGGACAACCAGCATTTTATAAAAAAAAGTCAACAATGGCAAGTTAGTTATTTTAATTTGAATTCTATATAAAATATAACAAATTACTGCACATGGCAAATTATTTAGTTTTAATAATAATTTAAGAACATGCTTAATTCAGTTCAAATTTGGAATAAATAAAAATTTGCTTGGATTGGGAAGGTGAAGTGTTTTTTAAGAAGAGATAAAGTCTATTCTGAATAAATAAGTCACATAGTGACAAGTAGTAGTGCAAGTATCATCACAACCTGGCTACTCCTCCTTCTAGTTACCAGATTGCACTGATAGTGTCATCAGAGGTGGAATCTAGGAACAGAAAGTTTTTTTCCCCAGAGATAACCTGCATTGTGTTCATTTCCATATGTTGAATAGTGGAGAAACTGGACCCAGGCAAAATACAGGAAATTTGACATTTTTGGAGAAGTCTGGTTAAATTGCACTTCTGGAAAAATGAGTTTGTATGGGAATGTGTAAGAGGTTTACTTGCTATCTACTTCGACTGGAGTATGTAAATTGCTGCCCCTTCATTAAACAGATTAAACAGGTTTGCATAATCTAAAATGAACTTCTCACCCTAATGGTTACAGAGCTGCAGAGGTATGGTGGAATGAAACATATGTATGTTTATTGAGCAGAGGAATAGTAAATATATATGGTATGTTGCTTTGCCCTGCAGTAAATAATAAAGATACATGCACAACAACGTGAAATTTTTTACATTGCTAACTACATAAGCAATAGTGGCAGTAGGTGACATCATCATATTCCTTCCTTTATGCTTATTTATGCTTTTTCAAAGAACACAAAGAAATTAGTGATAACGGACTATAAAGGGTGTCCATACACTGCTGAGTATCACTTATGTTTTCTCTTTTAATTTAGTGAGTGAGAAACGTTATGTCAGTGGGAGATAAGAATCTTGTGTGACAAAAAGGCTCCGCAGGCCACAATCCCTACATTTTATCATACAGCAGCTACTTAAGCTAGGCATTAGTGATGAGCGGCATAAGCATTATTCGAATTCACAATATTTCACAAATAATTCTACTAATATTCGATATTAGTAAATTGGTTATTCCAGCGTATGGCCATGCATTGGGATAATATATTCCCAATTATTTAAAATGAATGGTCACATGGGGCATTTAGTATTGCATTGTGATTATATTTTCACAATGCATGGCGATAAGCTTGTCAGTGCATAATATCTCGAATATTTGAAATTGATCATTTACGCCGCCATATCAAATATTTGAGCACAACACTGCTAGCCATACAAGGGCTGATTTTTTTAGTAGATTCAAGCACAATCGAGCACTGTGCACATTCATGGCGCTCGTTTGTGCTAGAATCTATTAAAAAATAGAGCTATCCAAGCTCGGTGGAACAGGGAACCAACATGTTGGTAAACCCTGTTCGATTTCCCTAACTTTGGATGGGGACCCTCAAAGTATCGGCTTGCATCGATGAAGCAGAAGTGCTGTAGCATGATATTGAGGAAGCTTGAGTGCAGCGCGATGACGTTATTGGGCTGCGCTTGAGCGGCCCCTCGATCATACAGCCAATGAGCCAATGAGCCATGTATGCCTAGCTATAGTCACCAACAGGATCAAAACTGGTCCAAAGTGGGCTTGATGCACCACAGATGCCTCTCCACCAGGCATGTACCAACATCTTCAAATAACATCACAATTTCAAAATCGTTCAAGTCTATGAGTTGTGGTATGGTGTGCAGTACATTTACATTATGAACATTATGTAGATTACATAATGTATGACACAGTGTTTAGCACCGACTATACATCCAAAAGCACAGAAATATAAGTTACAACACTATGTATAGAATAGAGCACTAGGAAGCATATAATATGCATCACAATGTACAGGTATGAGTCATGTGCATTATAATGAAAAGCATCATCTACAGAATGCAATATAGTGAAATATATCATATACAGTACTATGTATAGAATAGAGTACTGTGCAGCATCATAATGAATAGCATTGTCTGCAGAGTTCAGTATGATAAAATATACGAATACAACACTATGTATAGAATAGAGTAGGTTTGAGTATATAATATATATCAAAGTGAACATAAGAAAGCAGCTGTATCTTGTAAAGCTGGCCATACACAGGTCAATTCTTCTGTGCAGTTGAGCAGTAAAATTGCTTTGAAATGCTATTGTCAAAAAGTGTTGGAAACGGAGTATAAAAAGGAAAGAGTTGGGATTGGTCAGGTGGGACAGTGTCAGTGTATAGAACTAAGTAATACACCTTAAAGCTAGCCATACACGTGTTGATTCCCGAGCGATCGATCAACCATCCGATCGATTCCGGTGAAGCCACAGGCGTTGATCGATTGACCATACAAGTCTGTGCCTACCACCTTAGGCCACCGATTCCTGGACGATTCTGTTACCAGTCGATCGATTCACAAATGTCAATGCCCCTTGATGTGTGCTTAATCAATCAGAAAACACCAACAGGTTGGTTCTCTGGCCGATCCGATTTGGGGGCCATGTTGATCGGGCGGAGTTGATCGGTCAAGGTGGGCTGCACTCGATTCCTCACCAATTGATCGGCGTGCACGCGCCTGGTGATCGATTGGCCAGGGATCGTGTGGGAAATCGACCTGTGTATGGATACCTTAAGATTGATACATCATACAATTTCCATTAGATCTACCAACAACTATGTAGTGCCGGGTCCTCCCTGATAGAACACATAGTGATTGGAAGGTTTAGAAAGGTACTCATATTACATGGTTTTGGTAGAACAAAAGTTGATTGTACAGAAATTGTATGGAAAGATTGTAAGGCTTATGTAAGTAAGTAACTAAGCAGGGTACAGACGGCTTAATATTTGAGCTGTCCGATGAACCCTGCAGCAGTGTGATGACGTCATCACGCTGTTGTCAGATATCGGAGAAGCCAGGCTCCTCCTCCTCAGCCGAGCTTTGCCTGGAGGCCCATGCAAGGCATCGGACATCGCCGTATTAACGGTCATGTCCGATAAGGCTGTTTTCAAAAACAGCTATAGGGGCAGATTATATGGGTCAGATAGATGGCCGTGAGCGTGTACGGCGCTCGAAACGGCCATCGGTTTGACCCACATCTCCACGTCTGTACCCTGCTTTAGAACTAAGAAGTAAAAGCACAAGAAGTATAATGTACAGCAGTACATACAGGATGAAGCAGAGTACAGGAGAGGGGGGGGGGAGCACAGAATATATAAGTTGTGTATAAAAAACAGTAATCTATAAAAAAAATTATGGATATGAACACTGGGTTTTGAACATACAGCAAATGTTTGTTCAACCCCTATTGACAAAATTGGGCATCTAAACAAATATTAGGTTTGTAGTTTGAAAAAGTTTTTGGGCACCATTGTTTTCTCCTTTTATCATGACTTGTAACTTTGTGCTGGAAACAATAACTATTGGAATCTTTGTTTAAAAAAGTTCCTGACAATAACAGGTTAACTTGAGAACACGTAAATGAAAACTCCTGAAGGCTGGAACACTAGAAAATAGTATCCTAAGTACTCATTTCAAGTGAGTCACAATTTTAATTCTGGAAGATCAGAGCAGAATAGGAAGAAGAGAGAAGTATATACTGGAGGGATGGTGTAGGCAGCAATATCATGCTTTCCACTGCTGTCATTACTGGACTAACTAGGCTGTGACAATGGAGGCAACGTGTCTTGTTTGAGTGTTCCAGACACATACTTTCACATCTTCTCACCCAACCCTGGACCACCAGACGGTTGACAATGAATGGTTCACTTTATTTCTCTGCCTCCAAGTTTTCTACTAGTTCCTAAATAGTTAACTTTTATTAGCAAACACACAAAGTTGTGATTCGAATAAGGAAAATGCTCCAATGTCCCTCCTTTGTGTTATATAAAGAAGAGGGTATAGCAGAGGGGCAAGAGAACTCCCCCAGCACCCCGCAGATCGGAGCTTTAAGGACAATTAGCAGCCATAGATCAGATGGAGCCGTGCAGAGCGCAGCACAAAGCAGCCTGACAACACAGGAGGAAACTTGTGTGTGTAGCACAAGGAGAGACACACAAGAAGGGACCCTCACCTGTCTACTCCGGATGATGCCTGCCCTCTCTCACCTCCTGGAGGACTCCCAGCACACCGATCATTCCCACACCGCAAGGATTTAAATCTGTGCTCAGGGGGCGGGGAAAGACCTGTCCGGGGGGCGGGGCCAGCGCTGGACTGTCACTTGCTGCTGTCACTCGCAGAACTTTAACCTGACAGCTCATACAGCGGACATATTCTCATTGTAATAAGTGGGAGGGGCCGGGAGAGGCTGTATGATCTCTATAGTAGAGGATCTGGCCGAACAGGAACCTTAACCCTTCTGATGCCACAGGACTGCACTCTCAACTTTAGTGGAGAAGTAATATTACTGTTTAACTCTTTTTACTTTTATCCCAGATAAAAAGAATGTATTCTATATAAAAACCCTGGGTCTTGCACTGCGCTTGCATCTCCCACTGCGCTGCGCCTGCAAAACTGTGTATCAGGGCATTTACAGTAGAACACGGCATTGTGCGTTACTGTAAACGTGGGGCCAGTGTGGTTTCCTATAAATACATGTGTACCATGCCTTAGGCTATGTTTCGATGGAGCTGATCCACATTACCAGTCTACAGCAGCTGCTGTTCTCACAGCGTTCTGCCGTCCAGAGGTTGACGTACTGCACTACTGTTTCTAGCCTTTTGGGGGCCCTTTGCAAATTTTTCCTTCGAGCCCCCTGTCGACCAGGAGATTTGGGTGCTGTTGGTGGAACTGTTGACCTCCTCACCTCCACCTCGTCAGCCGCTCACACTGTTCAGATCTCCACGGGGAGGGCACCTGTGTCGGGATG
This sequence comes from Ptychadena robeensis, assembly GCA_036250615.1. NCBI lineage: Eukaryota > Metazoa > Chordata > Amphibia > Anura > Ptychadenidae > Ptychadena > Ptychadena robeensis. Next base: position 124,391,292 of record CM070033.1, read on the forward strand.
GGGGCCATCAGATATGCGTGCGAGGGCACCAGGGGCCTCCCAGCAACCACTGGTGGTCTGTGGGGCCATATGCTCAAGCACATTCCGTGTAGCAGTAGAAACAACATCTGTAGCGTGGCTTGTGTGAAAGGGCTCTAAAGGTGTTTCCATTTTTACATGCTGCACTGCATTTAAGTAGCCCTAACCCTAGGTGCTCAAATGGTGCTTCTCCAAAATGAAACATTTTCTGGGCAATGATGTATGATACATATAATGCTATCATTTTAAGTAACATTTGGGCCCACTGCACCACGTATAATCCTCTTTTTCAGTAGTCCTTCTAATGTAGCTTCCTGAGATAATGTGGCAATGATAGTGCACTGCTCCTGAATGTGCACTTCTCTGCTGAGGTCCAGATGTACCAAAAGCGCACCATAGACTTTAATGAAAAAATTGTTGTAGGCCTGTAACTTCCCAAAATATGTCCATAAAAGGGTCTAGTTGACCTGAATATGATAATATGTGAAACATACAACTATGTAAAATTGCCGTACAGGGAGCAGGAAAGGCGATCGGAGCCATCGCAGACGCCAGGGAAGTTAAGATAAAGTTGTGGGGCTGGATCACCGGTGAATGCACTTCGCCCAATGCACTTTTTGCAACATGAACGAACTGGGCTTGTCTCAACCGCTAGGGGGGTTAATCAAAACACTACAGGTGATAAGTGAAAAATTCAATTCATAATTAATATCAACCAAAAGTTCCTGTATTTCAGTGATTCAACTTAATATATGCAATAGACTGATTACATGCAAAGCATTGTTAAAATTTTGATGATCATGGCTTACAGCTTATGAAAACCCTAAAATCAAAATCTCAGAAAATTTTAAAATTACATGTACTGAGTACTTGGTTTGGGCCCCTTTTGCATCAATTATTGCCTCAATGCGGCACAGTGTTTTGGAAGACCAGGATGCTTCAACAGTGGCCTTCAGCTCTTCTGCATTGTTTGCTCTCATGTCTCATCTTTCTCTTGGCAATGCCCTATAGATTGTCTATGGGGTTCTGGTCAGGCAAGTTTGCTGGTCAATCAAGCACAGTAATTCCATAGTCATTGAACCAGGTTTTGGTACTTTTGGCAGTGTAGGCAGGTGCCAAGTCCTGCTGGAAGTCAGCATCTCTAAAAAGCTCGTCTGTGGACGGAAGCATGACATTTTCCATCCTGTAGATGGCTGCGGGGACTCTGGACTTAATGAAGTACAGTGGACCACCCCAAATCAACACAGTCTGTGGGAAGTTCACACTGGTCTTCAAGCATCTTGGATTGTGTGCCTCTCCATTCTTCCTCCAGACTCTGGGTCCTTGGAATCTAAATGAGATGCAAAATTTGCTCTCATCTATTGATTTGGGGAGCCATGCCATCTGATGGTGAGAAATATCTCTCTGTGCATGTAATCAGTCTATTTCATTTATTAAATTCATCCTTTAAGGTGAATTACTAGAATGCAGGAACTGCATTAGAATGCAGGAACTGCATAAGGATGACATTCAAATTTGCAAATCACCTGTATAGATTGTCAATGAGCACTCAACCTCATCCTCATCAACCTCATCAGGTTGTTAAAAGACTGCCGATGTAAACGTTGGTGTGTAGCTTTGCCTAGGGTAACTACTGGTGCAACCAGGTACTTTTTGGATTTCCCTATGCGGCTTGCACACACAAATAGCGGATCGTCTACACAGCTGGTTAGGGGGATAACGATGTACTAAAGGAGTAGTATTTACAGTCCAGGGGCTATACTCCAACAAAACCTAACCAGCTGCTCAGGTAAGTGGCTGATGGCTCTTACCCAGAAAGAGAATGCAAGTCCTTGCAAGAGGTTGGTGGAGGCATCCTCATCTAGACCCTGGCTGAGAACACTCTTCTTAAGGCTGCAGGAGAAGGAGAGCTTCTTAAACTTGGGAGCATAGAGCTCCAGCTTTGGAGTGGGCAACAGCCCAGGAAAAAGACACGGTAAAACAGCAAATAGATACATATATGACCTCTGCATGAAGGAGGTTATAAGCCAGTATCCAGGGAGAGAACTTAACCAAAACAGCGGGAAAAGGGAAAACAGAGCCATGACCTCACTCCTGGCAGCTGCTGTACAGTTTTTATAGCTATATACACATACTCACAGTATGAACTGGTATGTCATGGCCTGAATATCTATATGAGGGCAGTTTCTCTTGCTAGGCAAAGTATGCGGTCACACCATCGGGGCCCCAAGCTTTGTGCCCTTCCACCATCGGGCCCCCAAGCTTTGTGCTTCCCCCTGTAGAATGACCACAGATTTGGAACCCAATTGGCTAGAGACCCCAAATTTTGCATGGTCACTTAGAGATGAAGAGGGAGAGAGTCAAAAATGGTAAGTTTGCCGTAACACGACTTTGAGTTCAAAGATGAAAACGTTCAGGGAGGATTTAAGTCATGCCCTTCCCTCCTGAACCACCACGTAAAACTTGTTTAGTGTGTGTAGTACAGAAGTGGAAGTTTTTCTCATGCAAAAAAGAAGCCACACCAGTGCAAACATTGTAGGGCATGGTTCTCCTGCCCCTTTGGGTCAGACTGTCAGCAGAGCTAGAGAGAGGGGAGAAGTAGCTGATTGTGAGCTCTCAGCTCTCTTTATACCTCTGTGGAATGCACACAATTCCCATACCCTCCCCCAGCACTGCCAGCCAATCGGAAGACTGAGAGAGAGACAAGCAGGAAGCAGGACTAAAGCCGGCTATACATATATTAAGCTTGAGGCTTGGCATTGTCAAGCTAGGCTTGACATTTGAGCCGTCCGATGTTCCCTGCAGCAGCGTGATGACGCCATCACTTCTGTCAGATATCAGTGGAGCTGGAGAGACAGCTCTGCTCTCTCTTCCCAGCTCAGCAGATGCTTTGCATGGAGACCCGTGGTTTCCATGCAAAGCATGGGACATTGGCCGTATTAATGGTCATGTCCGATATGGCTATTTTTGAGGGGGATAGATTGGTCCCGCTTGAAAACAGTGATGGCCGCATATTATATGGGTCAAATAGACGGCCGTGTGCACGAATGGCGCTCGGAACGGCCATCGATCTGGCCCATATCTTCATGTCTGTACCCTGCTTTAGCATCATAGAGTACAAAAGAGGGGCCCCCAACAAGATCTTGCATAGAGCCCCCAAAAAGCTAGAAATGGCCCTGATCTATATACACTATTACTGTATATACAGCCAGAAGTGGATTTCTCTACACTAAAGTGTCCGCAAAGGCGATAATCACAAAAAAAGGAGGCTTTGGCTATGAGGAGGATATGGTATTTGTTTAAACAAAGAGAGAACTTAAGTTACATCTTCGTGTACTGAATATGTACCAAGAAAAAGGGAAAAACAATAATTTAAAGTTTGGACATAAATCATTGGTGTAATCTAAAGCCCCCCATATACCCCTCCATTAGATCACTCCATACAATTTCCTTTAGTTCTACCAACAACTATGTAATATAGGTGCCTCCATTAAGGCCCCCATACACCCTACAGTCTTACCATACAATTTCTGTACAATCAACTTCTGTTCTACCAAAACCATGTATGAGGATCTTTCTAATCTTTCCATTCAGTAGGTATTCTATCAGGAAGGACCCGGCACTACATAGATGTTGTTAGATCCAAGGCAAACTGTATATGGTGGGCTTTAAAGCTGCCCATACACAGGTTGATTTTTCCATCAGATAGACTTAAAAATCTATCTTTTTAAGTCAATCTTGCGGAAATAAATACCTTGTCCAATCAACCTAAAATTGATCTAGCCTTCATCGGTCATGCCCGTAAATTTCGGGCAATTATACAGGTATTTACGTTTTATTAATGAAAAATGTTGTGCCACTCTCCTTGCATTTTTTATTAATAAAAAACAAAGCAAGTAACAAAAATACAAAAGTGTAATTTTTGGTGCGATAAATGTCAAAAAAATTTATTTCTTTTTGGTAAAACAAATTCACATTTCTCATTAAAGTTGTAAAAAGTAAAAAAAAATTCATTTTAAGTCTGCTTGCATTTTTTATTAATAAAACAATAACAACTAACAAGCAAATTATAAAAAATACATTTATGATTTTTATATTTTAGCAGTCAGCAGCATACAGCAGATAAATAAAAGGGACTACTAAGGAGGTAATTATGAGACAGACAGACAAAGCTACTCATGAGTTATCTCTATGCTACTATGTGGGTGCTGCTGACACTGTGCTGAGCTGCTGAACAGGAATCACATTCTTTTACAGAGCATGATGAAGGCAGTCCCGTTATAAATAGAAGAACCTCTGCTTTTACTTCAGCAATATGGGGAAAAGAGATAGGTGACTGCGTATGAATGTTTGAGTATTTGTCTGTATATATGTGTAGACAGTGCATGTATGCAGTATGTTTGTGTATACAGTGTAGGCATGGAGGTATTATTATACATTTCATATTAGAGGGAAGTAGTGAAAGGTTAAGGGTGATCTGTACTGGGCTGTATGTACATCTGACCTCTGCACTCAGTACATATCACTGACTCCAGCCCTCAGAACCCTACATACACCTGATTCATGGATACTGACCTTTACCTCCTCCTGACTCTTGCATTCATTATGTTACATATACCTGACTCCAACTTTTAAAACTCTAAATTCTCCTGATCCCTACACACTGTACTTTTAATCCTCCTGACCTCTGCACTCAGTATGTTATATACCATTGACCAGGGCCGCCATCAGATATTTCCTCCTGATCGCTGCACACTGTATTTTACATATACCTAATCCCTGCACACTATACTTTACATACACCTGATCCCTGCACACTATACTTTACATACATCTGATCCCTGCCCAC
>CM070033.1:124398927-124409764 GCA_036250615.1 Ptychadena robeensis
CCCCCCCCCCCCCCCCCTCAGGCTCTCAACCTATATTTCTAGCATTGCAATGTTGCGATTTGGCTCTTTGGTCAGATACGCTTGCCTTCCCCTGACTTTGGTTAAGGAAAAAAATGTCATGGTTTATTAAAACTTAAGCTGGCCATGGACGGGTCATTTTTCTGCTTGATTCCCGAACGCACGCTCACTGTGTGAAATTGTGGGGATCGTTCCGTGATCCAACAACTGCTTCTTATATTATATCTGATGATATCAATAAATATTATATTATAATTCTCTTCTTATATACAACTGTGTATTCTTGTGTAAAGTGCTTCAGCATCAGCGCTCCATGTGTGATCTGGAGTCTGGGGATGATTTATGGTGACATCACTGTTTGCAGTCTCAGCTGTGATTGCAAAGCTCTGCTACTATGTACACTGATTCTTCTATTATAGCTCATACAGCAAATCAAAATTTTCCACCTTATGTGAATTTTAGGCCTTATGCAAATTTTTGGAGTGTTGTATGCAAATTTTCGACTTTAGAAATTTCGCAGTAGAATTTTATTAATTTCGACCATCTCTAATATAATACACCTAACATTGAGGCCTGGGTCTCCTGTCTGTGGTTTGAAAGCTCCCCCCCCCCCCCCATCCCATAGTCTCGGGTGAGGATGTGGTTTCTCCTCCGGCCACCTGGAGAAGGGGCTTGGTGACACTAAGTTTGTAAGGGCCTACCACACTCTGTTGTTGATTGTTTTTTTACTTCTGTTTTCTGACCTTGTTAATTGACAAATCACACTTATGCCTGGCAAATCTTGGTTTGTCAGATGCCAGAAGAATGTTACTCACCTAACTTCATTCTGCTAACTGTAAAATAGGGTAAAGGGGGATTATGTTGTGTGGTTGTTCTTTATGGGTTGGGCCTGCCCAATAATTCCATTGAAATGAACTGTCAATGCTTTAGGATACATGTTCACTCCTTTGCAAAGTTTGGAAATTGTGCCTTTCCATTCCAATATGACTGCACACCAGTGCCCATAGCAAGGTCCATAAGGAGAGAAATGAGTTTTTGGTGTGGTTGAACTACACTGGACTGAATAGAGCTCTGACTCAACTTGAAGCTGTTACAGCTGCAAAAGAAGGGCCTCCCAATACTTATGCCAATTTAATGAAGTAGTTTAGTTTAAAAATGTTAGAGGCTCTGTGTTAAGAGTTTCTTTTAAACTGCTTCTTAAGATTCTGACATCTTTAGCAATGCAGATTGACGATCTAGCCTCCTAATGCAAATATAAACTCTAGATAGTAAAATTTGCTTGATATATCAAAACATCGATCGAAAAGTGATCAGGTTGGAAAGTTTTCATAGATTGTACAAAGATCAAACTAAGAACTACTTTTGTACCCCTTTGGGTTCAATTACGTTCGATGTTCGATGAAAATATCAAGATCTAAAATCGAATCGAAGATCGATTGTGCTGAAATTAAACGGTGTATGCCTAGCTTTAATGCACATTTAGCATGTATGCAGTGTATAGTAAAATATTTCCATTTGGCTATAATGGATTTTCTTCCTTTATGTCTTCCCCCCCTGCCCAACGCCATAGAATACTGAACTCCAAGTACTGTATGTAAAACACCTTCTAGTGAGCCTGAGGCTAACAATCACTAGTTCAACTGTGGATACTAATAAAATGAATTGTAAACATTTGATTAAGCAGAGTACAGACGTGGAGATATGGGTCAAATCGATGGCCGTTTCGAGGAGCCGTGCGCGCTCACGGCCTCTCCCCGGCTCTGCCGATATCTGACAGCAGCGTGATGACGTCATCACGCTGCTGCAGGGAACATCTGATGACTCAAATATTGAGCCGTCTGTACCCTGCTTAACTCTTCAATTTCTGTATTGGATGTCACAAGGAGAGATAAAGAGGTCCTCAGGAGGAACACATACAAATATCAACACTGACTTTCCCTATTCAAAACTGAAAAAAGGATTTGGCTTTGGAAAACATGTTCACACTATCCATTTTAACACATGTTAATAAAACAACATTAATATATGTCACACTATATTTTATAAGTTAGTTTACACTTATCTGTTGTATTGTGTTTAATGCAATGGATAGATGTGATCCCAGCCCAATTTATGATGGATTAAAAAAGTGAACAGGAGATCTTCTAATTGATAAGAGTGAGTTGTAAAATGTATTGGTGCTTATAATTGTTAATTGGCCTTTATGTTAAATTTTTTTTATTAAATACAAACGCATCATTACTTTGCATGCCACCTCAAGGTTGGTAACAGTGAGTGTACAGTTGGCCAACCACTGCCATGTCTTGGACCATTTATAGGATGTATGTTTAGTGTCTAAGTCGTGTTACTATCTGGTAATGTGTGTTGAAAAGAGACAAAGGTTGCATTGAGTAGTATGTGATCAAATTTGGACCCTTCGTAGTGTGGCGACAAAGGGTCTTGAATATTGTCCAGCAGTTTTAAAACTCAGGGGGGTTGGATTGTTTTTTATAAGCGTCTCGTAGGGCGTAAATCTTTTGTTAGTAATGTAGTTGCCTATATTTCAATAGTAATGTGGCATAATAGTTATTAATAATACTAGTGAATAAGAAGTGTCTGTCGGGATCTGTGATATTAAAAATCAACTATATTTTTTACAGCCATAAGCCCTGATGTTCTGAAAAGCAAAACTTTTGCATTTCCTGATGAAGTTGCCAGACCTCTGCCCACACGTTCCTATTTCCAGTGAGGCAGCTCATCTTAATGATGGGTCAATAGTAATGTGAGGGGGTAGAGCTTAGCAGCACGCTTTTATACTACCTGTGAAGTTGTGTGCATATGTCAGATCATAGTCAATGGGAGTGAGCTTTTGTGATTGTTCCATGCTTCACTTGCTAATACATAGGTCATTTCAACAGTTTGGTCCTTGCAGTAAAGAAAGCTTAAAAAAGTTACTTATTCTACTGAGTATATTGTAATTATAGGATGTGTGATTTTGTGTTTAGTTTCCAATAGGCATGACATCAAAATTTTTACTAGTTTATTTTAGATATAATTGCAAAGCCAATGATCAGCAACAACTGGAGGTGTAAAGATGAGTTGTGGAAACATTACACACCAAGTATTGCTCTAGCACATGCATTTGTTTAAATAAATTAAGTTCAAAGCTAAGCCAAAATCTCAACCTAAAAAAACTACATGGGCTATAGCTATAAATTCAACTGTTTATCATGTTCCCACGGCCCATCTTTACAGTAAAATGTTGCTGATATCAAGTTCAGGGGCTTTGCAATTATATCACAAACTCTGCTATTCCAAATGTCAATAGAAATTGTAGTAACTCTGTATGGCAGATGGGTTTACTGACATTTTTAGTGTTGGAGCTTTGCTTGTCAACATTGAGCTGATACATGTATAAAAAGTATATCTAAATATAAAGTATATAAAAAGTATACACACCCCTTGTAAAATGGTTCCTGTGCTGTACAAAAATTAGACAAAGATAAATCATTTCAGAACTTTTTCCACCTCGAACGTGTACCACTCTGAAAAGACTGAAATAAAAAAATAATCCAAAAGAACACCATCCCCACGGTGAAGCATGGTGATGGCAGCATCGTGCTTTGGGGCTGTTTTGCTGGAACTGGGGCCTTAGTTAAGATGATGAGTTAAGATGAGTTAATTATCATCAGTTCCAAATACCAGTCAATATTGGCACAAAACCTTCAGGTTTCTGCTAGAAAGCTCAACATGAAGAGGAACTTCATCTTTCAGTATGACAATGACCCAAATCATACATCCAAATCAACAAAGGAATGGCTTCACCAGAAGAAGATTAAAGCTTTGCAATGGCCCAGCCAGAGCCTAGACCTGAATCCGATTGAAAATCTGTGTGGTGATCTGAAGAGGACTGTGCACAGGAGATGCCCTCGCAATCTGACAGATTTGGAGTGTTTCTGCAAAGAAGAGTGGGCAAATCTTGCCAAATCAAAATCATACCCATAATGTGCCATGCTGATACACCACATACCTGCAGCATTTTTTGTGCCTTGTGGATTTCACATATATAATAATATAAAGAGTTTATTGTTGTGGGGTGCCCCAGACGTGCCCATTTGCAGTTAGATGTGGTAAAATCACTCCAGGGAAGAGAGGGTTACTGCAAATGGGCACATCTGGGGCAACTGAGACTTGATTTTGGCAAGATTTCTTACATAGATGCACATCTATATAGAAAACTGCTTTCGTGCAATTTACTTTCACATTTCCTGCCGCCTCCCTGATGTGACGTCATCACGTCACTCGGAGGGGGGGGATGAGCCGGAGGATCCAGCAGCCAGCATGTCGCATCGGGGACACCGGGACAGTGCAAAGCAGTAAGTATGCACTGTTGGTGCCCCCATGTTCACTGGACGGCACCATCTCGTCCAGTGCAATAGTAAGAATAGCAGCGCTGGATGAGATGGTGCCGCCCCGACCGCTAGGGCGGTTAAGCTGCATCAGAGTAATGGTAGTTGTGGTAATGCTACAATGGAATTAAGTTCAAATTCGAAATTTCGACTTAAACTTGAACTGTATTTATGCAAAAACTACAAGTGCTAGAGCAGTACTTTCTTTTCTCCAGGCACCCCTAGATGGTCAGTCCATGACAGGAGTGCCCCCTGTCCCCGCCTGACGGCAGCCCTGAGTAGTTTTATAGTGTTTTTCTTCCCTACTTTCTCTTCCAACATGCTACACAGCATGCTATTTATATTTGTAAAAACTCTCTATGTATGGATTGGGCATACATCTCTGGAAATAAATAGAAACCAGTGCAAAAATGATAAGTTTCTCTGGTTTTAATTTTTAGAGTGGGGCTACACTATGTACTTTATGAGCGCAAGCCCCCCTCCCGTAAATTAATTGAGGTGATTGCCTAATCAATACCTTATGAAAAAGAATGAGGTGTGGTTGTGTAGGAACAGACCCTGGCATGGAAAAGTTGTCATACTCATAAAAATGTTGAATTAAAAATAAATTGCAGTTATTTTTTTCCACATCGGCATGTCAGCATTAGAAATGGTCGAATTTTAGTCGTAAGGCCATCTGTCTAATTTAAGAGTCGGGCAGTTTGTCCATGGACACATGGTAACCACCATGATAAAAAAAACAAGCAGTGCCCTCTTTTTGACTAATGAGTTAATTGTAAAGCCCCTGAGCATGGTCTCATCACCAAACTTACATGTAGTTTTGGCAGAAATTTAGTTCAAATGTAAGTCAAAATTTTGAATTTGAACTTAATTTACACAAAAACTACATATGCTTTATGTTGTTTTAAATGTTCTCACATCCCCTCTTTATATTTTGGCAATTTTGGTGATGATATCATCAGGGGATTTGCAATCAGCTCACAAATTTAGCAAGGCAGAAAAATTCCACCATCTCTAGTCAGCATGAGGTATTGTACTCAAGAATGTACTAGCTATCAACTAGTATGAAGACACACTGGTTTGACAACTGTATTCAGGATCATCAGGAATAAAACCAGTTTATCCAACATAATTTACCCACTCAAAGATCTGTCCTAAATACAAACACACATTTTAACCAAAGAAGTATTTTTTTCAGTGACTGCATATTTAGAATTTGTGTTTTTGCTATTGTATTTAATGGAGATTGGCCACCAAGAAGAAGGGTGGGTTAGTTAGCAGGTTTAGTCTACCTTACTGCTGTTGGTCCCCATGTGCAGTATATATAAATGCTAAAATGTCTTGTGTAATGTTTTCAGTATTAAGTTGTATAGCTGCAGCTCAGTAACAGATATTGTGTTGAATGCTTACTACCAAAAGCAACTAAAATGGGTATATAAGCAGACTAACTATATAGTCAGGGGTTCACATAAGTGGTACTCTGGTACTCAAAAGGGGCCAAAAACGAGCTATGCGTACCTGCATTATAGATACATAACACCTTGAAGGCACTCCGTGTCTGGGCGGCCTGAAAAAGATTGGACTTCTAAGGGTGTTGGTGATCTGGGGGATGAAAGTCAGATTAGGCATATGTATGGGTAAAATCTGACAAGAGAAAAAAACTGTGTGACAGCTGGAATGTGACTATGAAAGGTTGACATTTGGACTGCAGGTATTGCAAGTCTCAGGGGTTAGTTACAAAGCCAGAAAATTTCAGGGTTGCACTGCTGAGGTATGAGATCTCCGAGTTCAAACGGTATTGTACTGTGAGAGCTACATGTGACCCAAAGCCAGCTGGTGACCTGTGGATGTAGACAGCTAATCGTAGGATCAATCAGGTACAGGGAGGTCCCTCTGCAGCAGGACCTCATGCAGGAGGTTGACACAGAGGACAGCGAGGGAGACAGTGAGGAAGACCATCCTACATATGGGGTGAGTACCAAACACCATCTCCTGGTACTCATCTGAGGAGTTTACTAAAAAAGTTATGTGCACCCCTGTATATAGTAATAAAAGATGACCTGTTGTGATATATCCATACCTCAACAGGCCGCAGCTATTTGAAACATAGGGGTATTACTTTTAGGCAGGAGCTGTCCTAGCCTCACTGGCACCTCAGGTGATCACCCCTCCCCCCCATTTTGGACTGGGGCACCAGGCTCTTATAAAGCCCTAAAAACTGCCCAGCAAATGCCCCATATTGCATTTGCCAGGTGGTTTCTCTAAGTGTTTGTTTACCATGCTTTTTAAATACTTTTAATACAATACTTCAATACTTTTTAAACAGAAGTATTGGCACGCACCACTTGATCAGTGAATTGTGTTTTACATAGACCCATTGGTCTATGTACAATTAGCGGTGCATTTACAAACATTTGTGGAAGAATGGCTAAGCCGTCCATGAACACTTCTGCAAATACCCGCCATTCTCATGTTTGCGGCGTACTGCATTCACTTCTCAAAACTGCAATTCTCAAAACTTTAGATCGTACTTGTACTTGCTACTTTTAACCAATTAAAAAAAAGTGTCACGTGTGCAAATCAGAAATCATAAAGGAAAAAAACATCCCCAAAGCATACCAGACCCCCTTTTTGTACTTTTTAGCTTTCATTTGATGAGGGGTCTAACCGGGTGGGAAAAATACATAATTTGGTGTACTGCTATACTGCATCATCTGACTGGTGTGGGAGACTCTTTGCTTCATATTAAGTATAGGAGGGGATCGAACATTAAAAGTGTTTGCCCGGTTAGCGGACCGCGACGTACTGCCAGGCGAACTATTTGGCCATCTCTATTTATTTATTTATAACATTTCTTGCAGGTTTAATGGTCAAGCTTTCCAAAGCCTTTGTCCATGCAGTGTCTTATGGCCATGGTGTTACACTTTGCCCTCATGCCCAGTCCTTCTCTATAAATAGTGATAGGTGGCAATCTAAGTCTAAGCAAATGTACATTCTTAATATCACATCACATGGAACTAGTGAGATCCCTGAATAGGCCAACTGATAGCAATCTGCTAAACCGCAGAGTTGATAGTGATAAAGGATCATTTATCACTCGATTTCTCAGTTCTTTATCAGGTTTGGGTTGGGACTGGACCTGTGACTGCAAATGAAGTCCATGTATGTATTTTATCTGTGTGTTTAGTGGTTTGTCTACCGTTTAGTTATCTAAAGGAAGGCCTACTGAAAATGATTCCTTATCTCAGTTCTGAACCGAATAAGATATCAGTGTCTTATCAAACGGACAAAAACGGGATGTTTTAAGTGACACGTCTATATAGATTTAACAAATATTTGAATATTAGACATGTTAAAGGTTTATACAGAGATGACTTGTTATAGATTATGTTACCCGATCAGCAAAGCATTTTTTTTGGTCAGATTCATGATAAATTCTAAGTGTTAGGGGTAGTGGGTATATTTCACTTTAAGATACATGTAGTTTTAGTTCATATAAAAAACATAAAGCAGTGTGACATTATATAAAAATCACAATAAATGTTTAATCATTTATGATTTTATGTTTTATTTTAAAAAAGTAATAGGGAGTTTCCAGTTCTAGGTCTGCCTAATAGCAGCTACACCTGGTAAGACTTGCCCTCCTCCCTTTTTCCGGTACCCCCCCCCCCCCCCCCCCCCCTCCCCTTGGTCTCTACTCCTTCTTCTTGCTTATCTTCCCTTATTCCCAAGTCTATGTTCTTTCCTTTTTTTCGGGTTGGGACCGTGTAGCGGCGGGGCCCCTTCCTGGTGCCATGGTCGTAAGCTTTGTGGTCTTCATTTTATGGCAGAGGTTCTGTTGGCATGGGGGGGGGGGGGAGGGTTTTGGGGCATCAGTATAATTATCTTGCATACCAACCAATGTAACCTTCTTTTCTTTGCAATCCTTTTTTTGTATTGTTTGTGATGCTATGTTTCAACTGAAATTCATATATCAGTTCAATAGGGCTGAATGATCCAAAACAAAAAATCCCAATGTCCCTTGTCACCCCTCCCCTTCTCTGTGATAAAGCTGCTTCATCATCATGCTGGACATATATGAAAACAACTATCTGCTGACCTCTAGTGGTCCATCATGATATTGTACTTCATTAACCCCCAGCAGGCTTGCAGTCTATTTTGGAATCTCTCATAAGATTTCAGAGAACAGCAAGTAAGTATATTTGCAGAGTGCTACACCGTCATCAAGCTGGTTCAGAGGTAAGTTGTTTCATTTTATAGATATTTTTTTATTTTGAATACACATTCGATTTAAATGGGCAAGAGGTGTGCAGCATTTATATTCAATAATAGAGATGACAAGATTTCCAATACATTAGGATGCAAATGGCATGCATGAAATCTGCATGGAAATACTGACATCACATTAAGCACCTCTATTAATAAACCATGGGCTTAGGGCCACAGGTGGACCAAATCATTGGGCTCATAAAATTGTGTAATGTGTAACACTGAATGCAAATCTGTTAACAAAAAGGGCCTTTTTAGAACACAGTGATGAGAAATTGCAAAAAGATGATTGAGGAAGTTTTACATTTTCATTAAATTATGATGTTTAAGAAAATTGCTGTATTTTTTAAGGGAACAGAACTATTTTTTACATAACATTTATATGACTTAAGCCTCCCATACACCTTACAATCTTACCATACAATGTCTGTGCACCAAAACCATGTAATATGAGGACCTTTCTTAACCTTCCAATCACTATGTATTCTATCTGGGAGGACCCGAAACTACTTACCCTGTTTGCCCAAATATAAGACACTGTCTTATATAAATTTTAGGTGCGGGCTAGGTCTCATATTCGGGGAAACAGGGTAGTTGTTGGTAGATCTAAAGAAAATTCTATTGGGGGCTTAAGACAAGGCTAGAAGCTGTTTTCTTTTCTATAAGAGTTCCCATTGCAAAATTCAATCTAAGCAAATTCTGTGGCGGGTTAACTCTGGTTCGGAGATGTAATAAAAATGAGAACTGGAAAACCAAAAGTTAAACAGGAGATTTTAGAACCAGCTAAAGCCCCCCATACACCTTAAGATCACTCCAAGATGTGCAGTCAACTGTAATTGAAATTGGTCAAGTCACATTTAAAAGATACACAAACAGTAAGAGGTGACTAAAGGTCTGATATTTCCGTTAGATCGACCCAAAATAAAGGTTTGCGTTGATCGAACAAGAATCGATTCCAGCCCTTGAACAGAAACAGGATGGCAAAGTAATCGTTTGCATTTACATGTAAATTTTTGGTTTCCTGGCGCCCTCTTGTGGCAGAAAGCGTTAATGACGCTTTAAAGAAAGGAATCGGTCGTTTGTAAAATCGATGACCCTGTGTGGTGTTATAATCGATCGATGTTCAACTGATGAATGACCAACATCCCCATCCAAAGTAAATGCCAGCACACAAAGGGTGGGCGGTTGATTCTCTGACCGACCGGCCATGTGTAACAATGTCATCATGCTCGGTCGATCTGCAGAGTCTATGCCCAGCTTCAGAAATATGGGCCATTAAGCCCTGAATTACTGGATCAGAACCTCAGCTGCACAGGAAGGCTGAGATATACCTGACATAGCAACGTGAATCCAGGAAACGGAGAACAGCAGCTTTCCAGCTTATTAGTAAAACAATTCGAAGGCTAAATGTAAGGCAAGGCTCAATTTTAATTAACCCCCAAAGATCTGGTAGCAGGTGAAGGTCAATAACTTTGAGAGATGGAACAAAATCCATTGTTGTGGACTCTATGCCTAGTCATTGTCTAGATAATAAGTTGTCTTTCCTTTAATTTCCTGTAACTATCTTACCTCCTCCATTTATTGTAGAGTTTGTCTCACCTTATCATCAGATACTTCCTGTACCATCCCCTTTGGCTTTACTCACCTACAACAAAACAGTTGACACCTCCTTTGCCAATGGGTCCACCTCAATACACAAAATGTCAGGCAAAGCGTCTAAGTTAATAAGTTAATAAAGTACGTACCGAGTGGGGGCCGACAGAGCAGGACAGATCAGCTCTGAAATGCAGCGTGATGACGCCATCACGCTGCATTTCAGAGCTGACAGCCTCCCGGTCTTCATTGAAGTTAACAGCATCGGCTGGCATCGGCCAGAGAATATCGGACATGTCCGTTCTCTAGCCAGCCGAGCTGTGCACATGCCCATCGGTCGTCGGCAAAATCGACCGCCGCTCGGTGCGTGTATGGCAGGCTTTACTGAAGCCTTATAGCAGACAGAGGCCCCTCCAAATGTATCATTTCTGGTGATTTTGAAGATTAGAGATGGGTGTCAGTTACACCGCAACATCCTAAGCATCCTTTATAACCCAAAAATTATCACCCTAAAGGCCCCCATACACATCTAGATTTTTCATCCAATCAACTTAATTCAATAAATTTTT
>CM070033.1:124412087-124431944 GCA_036250615.1 Ptychadena robeensis
AAGATGTGGACAGGACCTGACCAATAATTTGAAACAGGAAAATGCTGCATTAACAAAGCTGTTTTCAATGCTGGGTACCGCATTCATTGCAGTGATGCTAGGGGTTGCCATAAATGATATGGGGAGGATTTATTAACTAACAGACACTTCAGTGGAGGTGCAGAAAAGCCATGCCTGTCAAGCATCTGGGTAAGGTTTTTTCCTATTCAAATTAATAGGACGGGTTATCAGCGATGCAGGTGTAATACGCCTTAAACAGAGAGCAATCCACTGGTTCATCTGTGGAAATTTGGCCTCAGGATGACAGGAAGTCTCAGCTGATTCTCAAGATTTAGGGGCCTTAAAAAGCACTGAAGAGAGGGCATCTCCCAGTCACTTTTCAGCTTCTGCCAGATGCTCTGGGAAAGGGAAGCAGCGATACGCACACCATCAATGTAAATGCTGCATTAGTGTACCTTGCCTGCAAAATTACAAGCAATTTGAAACAGGTAACCTACTGGGAATTGGTAGAAACTGGTCTGAATTTGGGGAATGCTAGGAGATTCGTATAGGCCTGACTAAAAAGATTATGGTAAGGGGCCGAGTTTCAAGGGTCGTGTTGGTTCCCTGGCTGCAAACAATAAACTGAGAATACCAAAAGGTATTTATTAACTCAATGGTCCCAACTCTATGGGAACAGTTAGGGGATAAATGAATTTGGCATTGAAGGAAGTATACTGATCTGTACAGATCCCAGACTTCAAACCGACAGAAGACCATGGAGCTAAATTTGTGTCTGTAAGCAAGACCTTCATCCAACATCAGTACATGACTTCACAAAATGCTCCACTGGAAAGGTACTTCACATGTCATTGATGTTCATTGGTGTAAACAGTAGAGGTCCCAAAACATTTGGAGGAACACTGAGCAAAGTTGCTGCTCATACAGACAATTTAAGCTGGGGCAAAAATTCTATCACATTTAAAAATAGCCCTACGTCTAGGATTAAGTTGGGAAATTCCATGAGACTTTAGTCTAGAAAAGCTGGTAAGCACTCTTACTACTGAAAGATGATCTAATGAAACTCTTCCAGACCCAGCCAAATAGGAGCAAATGGCTAGGGTGTTGGAAGGGCAGGCAAACAATTCCACTCCCTGAATGCCATAGGCTGCATAGGAAAGGTTCTAAGGAACTTGGGCCCAAAAAGAATCCTTTCTAGAAATTGATCGGGATTAGAAGGAAGGTAATAACGCTGTAAGCATGGACTTCTCAGAATTTAATAGTGAAATAGACTAGGCTCAAACAATGGTGCAATAGCTCTGATACAAATAACCATAGGCAGAGTAACCTGGGGTGCTTTTCCAGCAACACACACCAGTCTAACAGTGGGAAGCAGAAAGCAACATTGATGTGTGCATGGGTAAAAAAAATAACAGTAAAAAGAGCAGAGAAGTGATACTATAACTCCCTTTGCTATAACCTCAAACTAAAGCAAATTGAACCAAAGGGGATATATTTAAATCGCCCAAGTTGAATGACTAAGTTAAAACATGTATTGCTAAATTTATGTCAGTAACAGGGGGAAGTATATATTGGCAGAATCAAAATGTCTGGAAAGCACAATGTGGTTTAGACACGCTAACAATTTTTTTAGTAATTATCCACTTGTTTGACAGACACAGACCTCCAGTATTTTACACAATTAACCTCCTTAGCAGTAAGGTTGTTTTACAACGCAAACTCATTCCAAGCTAGACTCTGGGTTACTTTCCTGCCTGCGGCGACTCCGCAGCAGTGCTCTACACTTGCAGATTAGCGGTATCGATGATGCCCAGCACAAAGACAGGGGATGTGAATGAGAAAAGAGCACTACCATGTTTTAGAATGGGGAAAAAAAAAAATAAAATAAAACCCCAGTAGAGGCTGACCGCTAGGGGGGGGGGGGTTCATTTATAAATAGAAAATCAAATAACCATATTGTGATTTCTTTTAGATCTAGCAGTACATTAATACAAAAGGAGACTTGAGGTAACCATTAACTTTCATTTTTATCAGATGGCTTCCAAAAAAGTTACAAGTTTGCTTACATCAGGTATTCCGACAGTATTCAGACTTTATATACATATCTTCAATATGTGTTTACGGATGACATTGCAAAAGCATTTGGTGAGAAAAACCAGATGTATAAGAAAGGGTTAACATAAACCCAGTTCAATTCCTGCAACAAATTTTGTCAGCACAACCATGTACTACTCAGAGCTGTGAAAGCACATCTAAACCCTTACAAATGTAATATATTGCAGCCAACCAATGTGGTTATCCATTAGCTTCCTTTGTCAGGCTAGAAACTTTCAGCAGAAAGGGAGCTGAAAAAACATCTGTTGGTTTAAACCACTCACCCAATCACTCCATCATGTAATGAACAGAATGAATGTGATTGCACATTTCAAATTGTTTGCATCCCACTGATCATCTCTAGTAGTGAAGATGACTAAGGCAGAAAAGGGAAAGTCCAGTCAGGCAAACCAACATGGTTCTTTCTACAGATTGAGGCAAAAATGAGCATAGCTATGGAAAAGGCTAAGGGATAGGAAAGGCCTTTAAAAGGAACAATAGGCTGCAATATATATATTTTGTGGTTTGGTTTACATATGCTTTAAATTGTAAAAAATAAGAAAGAAGGGAGACAGAATTACAATACAAAACATTTTTATCTGAAGCTGAATGAAGTAGAGTGTTAAAATGTTCGATAAACAGAAACAAAAAGAATTAACAAGTTTAACATATTGCCTCAAATAGGGAGGCACATCCAAGGAAATTGTATGGAGAAAACATCCCCAAAAAACTTATGGTTGATATTTCACATGCTCTTAAAGGGTCAAATAGGCAACTAAGCCCCATTTATAAGGATATTAGTCAACAAAACTGTTGTAAACTGTCCAACAAAGTAGTACACTCCAAATTGTGCATGTGACAAAACATTAAAATATAAATGTTTGGAAAACATGATAAAAATTTGGTTTTAAAGTTGGAAAGTCTAATAAGGGAATATAATCAAAATGTAAATAGCTACAAAAAAAGAAAGCGGTCTGTTTTCCAGATAACCAAACTTGGAGGGTTTTTCTTTAACCAGCAATGTAAAAGCAGGATACCAAGAAGGGGGAAAAACACACAAGACAGACAACTTCGTAATGCAGACATAGTAAAAATGTGCATGGCTTTATTCAAAAACAGGTGATGAAACCACCGAATGAACACCCCATAAAATGGTATCACCTTCAGCTGGATTAAAAAAAAAAAAATAAAGAGGAAAAAGCACATATAAATGCTCTTAAAACAAAATCAAAAGACAGTTGGAGGTGAATAAGTCAAGCAATAGCCTCATGTTCTATACCCCATCTGTCTTTTTGAACTTTTGGTTTTTTTTTTGTTTTTTTTTTTAATAAAATCTCCCCAATCACCCTTACAGCCTCCCTCCCAACCCACCCAAAACACAAAGTTTAGTCTTCTGTAGACTGAGCTTCTTCATCTGATGCTTCGTCATCAGATTTCTCCTGCTGAGGGCTTGCACCTTTCTTCTCCGGTGGTGGCGTCTCTGGTTCATCATCTTCATCATCATCATCCTCTTCTGGTTTAGGTGATGGAGACTTCTCCTTGGAAGCCTTTGAGGCCGCAGGTCGGCTCTTGCCTTTGGCCTTTGCTGGACTTGGGGTTACTGTAAACAGATTATGTAAATTCTTTTTTTTAGAGGACTCAGGGTATGTTTACACACTACATAAACACATACTGAGCAACGGCATTTATAGTAAAGCTTGTTCAAAGTGGTTTGCAGCATTTTCCCAACAAACCTATAACAAAGATACAGGTCAAACGTGTCCAGACAATTTAAAAAGCTTTTTTTATTTACAACTTCTCAATTTAACCATAGCACCCAAAAATTTTCCTTTTACTCTGGATCGTATAGAGGTACCAAACATTTAAGAATTTTGAATGTGTGTGCACACATGGAAGCGATCTCATTTAAACCATTTAACACATAAAAGGGGATACACAAGTGATCGGGTGTGAAGATTGGTTCAAAATTTCTGAATGGACAGCCCGAGTCTTGTAAAGACAACTTTAAAACAGAAAAAAAATCTTAGATTATAGACATTTCTGGGTGCAGGGAAGTGAGGTAGAATTAAGGCAGCACTGATCATACAGCACCAGCAACCTAAACTATTGCTGCTAGCTTCTACATTTTATTGTTAGGCAAACCCCAACTTGGCAGTATGTAAACTAGAACTCTGAAATACATAGGAGTGAGAATTATTCTATGGCCATTGGTTGACTGAACTGGAGATATTCTCAAAGCTCCTCAAATTTCACAGACTTGAAGCTTATACAGATGCAAGAAAGTGTAGTCACCACTGGACAGTGTAGCATGCTGTTTATGGGCCAGGAACTATTACATTTAGATATGTTTTATACAAGTGCCTAACAAAGGCTTAACACTGGTAAACAGCATTAAATGTTAAATGTGTGTTTTTTCCTATTGCGATGAAGGCTTATGTCATGTAGAAAGCACAGTAAATTGCAAAATGTAGATATGACCGCTGCTACATACCTTACAGAAGTCATCACCAGAGTTTGTCTAATCTACCAGAGAAGCAACACTTACCTGTAGCTTTTAGTCTGGGCTTGGGTACTTTTTTCTCTCTCTTTTCAGGTTTAGATTTTTTAACCACTTTTTTCTTCTTCTTCGATCGACCATAATCACTGTCATCGTCATCTTCAACCATGAAATCCTCATCACTCCCAGAATCCTCTAAAGATGCAAAAAACAAAATTACTTAAAAATCATGGGTTAAAGAGCAGACCAATTGCACATCAGTAGAAACATGGTTTTTACAGTCCTTATCTTTCCTAGTTCAACTGGAATAGAAAGAAATATAGGTTTAGATTTTGGGTATTCAACAATCAGATAGTCCTTTCAAACTGAAAAATATATCTACCCAAATTATTTCCACACCAGAAAAAGTAACGGGTAAAGTGTCCAGGATGTAAGAGAGATTCTCCTACTCATTCGAGATATCAGTTACCATTCTTTATTAAGGAAAACCTTTTGCCAGTGCTACACTAAGAAAATCTGATGACCGTGCTGATCATTTTCCTTGTGTCTACTGAAAGCTTCTACCAAAATGGCTACTCTGACTGCAGAATGAGATATGGGCAAGATCAGGGAAAAAATCGTGACAAATGCCTTGACAGCCCAATAAAGAGATGTGTGAGAAAAACTCAAATTAAATAGCTATACAATTTCACTTTATGCATGCATATATGTATACGCTGTAGTAAAAAAAAAATATATATTTTGAAAAAATTCTGTTTTCATCATTCAATGTAAACAATTTATGTTCCTTTGATAACCACAGGGAATAACTGAAAGGTTGCAGTTTTGGAATGTAAATTAAAAAGGATAGGACTTAAGCTTGTTGGTGATCTGGAGGTTGAAAGTCAGAGAAGTCCTATGTAACGGTAAAATCTGATGAGAAAAGCACTGTTGGGAAGACGGCACTAATTAAAACGACGCTACGTATGCCTTCCATGGATCCTATAGAGGCAAAGGTGAGGTACAGAAAAACTGGAAAGTAATCTTGCCTTGTAGAGTTAGGATTTTTCAGTACCCAGTCTTTGTTTTTCTAAGAGCTAATTAAACATTATATAGAGATGTAAATAAATGGAGGCCATAACAGGGCCTTGTTGGAGACCTGTTGTGTGTACCAGCATTTGAAGCAATACAGCCAAATGCAAGATTGAAGAAACAAGCCATCTAGAGACCAAACTTAGTCACCAAGTTGATTGTCAGTGTAATTTGATCCACTTCTGAATTGAAGTATCTGAATGGATTACAAGGAAACCATGTACTTTACTATTTAGGCTTTGAGAGCTTAGTTAAACCTTTAACACAAGAGTGCTCAGAATAGGCTGAAGTACTAAGAAAGGCTTTATGTAGAGAGATAAGCAAGCAAAAAGTTAAGGTGGTACCTTTATTACTATGCAGAGGTTATTTGGGATTTACCAGTTTGTTCTACATTAAAAGAACTGGCAAAGCCCAAGAAAAAGTGCAACTTGCCTCTACAAGTCAATGGAGGTTCAACTGTCTCTTCATATCCAAGTCTAATGAAGAACTAAAACCTTAATGTTGCAAAGTAAGTATTCATTAAAAGTACTGCCTGCCTTTAGTGACCAAAACTGCCAGATTTAATTTGATGATCCTTTCTCCTACATGCCTCTGCTTATCTACCCCATTGTGCATGCATGCAGTTAGGAATATGTGTACGACCAGGCTCACAATTTTAGAGGATAGTAGAAGGGTTGGCGGTCTACAGTCTGTGCTAGAAATGTAGAGAACTCCTATCACCAGATCCACAGACATAAAAAACCAGTGCATGACCAGGTACAGTCTTTAGAGAAGTATTCAGTCAAGAAAACAATAATGTGGAACTACAACAGTGGAAGAGTAACAGCAAGGAATCATCAAACTGACAAATCAGAGCTACAGTAAAATGGATAAATCCAGGAAAGCCTCAGCAAAAGAGGACTACTGCAGAAATATAAAAAAAAATCAGACCCCCCAAATAAGGATCCAGAGAATTTTTCCATTGGATGGAGAGACTTTTGTGATGTGCATCCAACAGCTGCGGGTAGATTTAGATTGAATAGTGTATAAGGACTGAGGGCACAACATGAACATTTAAGTTGGCAGTATGCACCGCAGATGAAAGAGGGACTCGCAAGGTCTAAAAACTACTGAACAGCTAGACAGTGGCCAAACTTTACTTTTTAACAAAGAGAAATGGCCAAGTCAATAAAACCATGTAGGTAGAGCATTTATCTTCTGTTGCCAAGAGGTATTGTAATAGCACCCATTGTGCCTACTGTTGACTCATCTAGAAAACAAAATATGCATAGGAGCAAGTTTGTTAAAATCATGAATGAACATTCTGAAAAAAAAAAAAAAAAAAAAAAAAAATAGGACATTGTTGTGACAAGGCCAAGTGTTTTCCTCACTTCGGGTCTTGTCCTTTTAAATGCGCTTTGATCCACCTCACGGTAAACTATTGCTCCTAAACTCACTTTCCAAAAACTGTGCTTCCTCTTCATCCTCCTGCTCCTCTTCTTCACTTCCACCATCACCGATCAGCATCTCTCTCTGCTTGGAAACAGCCTTAGATGCAGCTTGTCTTTGTTGGCGCACATTTTTACGTTGTTCCTTCTCATCTTCACTGTCATCTAAAACAAAAATTGTTGAAGCTCAACGAAGACTGGTATCAGGGCACATAACGAGAATGCTGGCGCAGTAAGAATAAAATGGCGACTCCAACATCATATGCATATATACATATTTTTTTTTTGAAAATGGTTTTAATAGGGTCTGCATATATTTTTGAAGAGTGTGGACCAAAAACTAATTGTGGAGAAGAAAACAAAATGTGGAAAATCATCATGGGAGCATATAAAGAATATCTGTACTCCTACGCAGAAATGTAGATGCGCAAATTAACATAAATGATGGTACAAGTCCTTAAATTCAAGGCTTCAAAATGTACTGCCAGCAAACGCTCTTCCATCAGCATGTTTTTATTGACTTAACCTCACATTATGTTTCTCCCTCTTCAATTACACTCCTTGTTGGTGTTCCCCAAAGCTTAGTTACTTTGGTATGTACTCTTCTCTTTATCGCTCCTTCTTTGGCACCCACATTTATGCTTTGTTTGTACGAATGATCAGCATCTCTCCATAGATGGTCCATACCTTAAACTCAACCTGGGTAAAACCAAACTAATTTCCACTTCATTCTCTAAAGCCATCCTGATATCATATGCAAGATATGCTCATTCTTGTTTTAGAAACCAATTGGTACATTCTCCAATTGTTGACAGAATCAAATTCAAACTAAGCCTTTAAACATACCATTCCTGTACCACATACATTTTGAACCATATACATAAATACATCTTTATCGCATCTTGCTCATAACATTTCAGTGAGCAACAGTTCTATGTCCTCTACATCTTGTCCTTTAAAATTGTGAGCCTTATTTGGACAGGGTTCTCTGGGCCCCTTCCTAAATTTTTTGTCTAGTTCGTATGCTATATTATCTTTGAACCCCCTACTTAATCTCCCCAGCATTCATGGGGTGCCCATCTCATCAGGAGTTTGTTTGAAAAAACTACATACGAGCTGGGCTCCCATGAACACTGCATATCCCTGTAAAACTGCAGCAATGTTCTTTCCAGCCACAGCATTTCCGATGTTTCAGCACTGCCCCGATCATGCCACAGACATCCATGTTAATGGAGGGTGGTCTGTCTCCTAGCGGAGGGAGGGGCAGGCATTTCAAGCAGTGTACTGTGTACCGTACAGGCAGAATGCTAGGGAGGTTAACGAACCATATATATTTAAGTAGAAGTCCAAAAGGTGCTACTAAATTTTAATTAAGCTTTTCCTCAAGTGAAGGTGAAAATCGGTTTGTTTTGTGGACTTGGGGCTGGACAATAATTCTATATAGCAATATATTTTTTTTCAATAACTGTTTACAAAAATGTAAAATGTGTTTACAAATTGTATTTGTCACTGAATGACATTCAGTCAGGGGTGGTCCTAGGAAGATAGTCTCCGTAGTGGAGCACTCCTCTCCTGATCTCCATTTGCTGGGAGGATATGAGCAGTGGCACAGGGGAGACTGATCTCAAAGGGTGTCCTGCGTCCCCTCCCCCCTTTCTTGAGAGAGATCATGGTCCATGAGAGGACCATGGTCAGGGGCTTTAATATTAAACATTTCAATAAAAATAAAAAAAATTGCTTTAGCAAACATAGTTTTTGAATAAGTTAGATTCAAAGTCAAGCCAAACAAACCCACTGCAGCCAGCCTTGCGCATTCCCGGCATTACCACTAATGCATACAGGCAAATGATGAAGGGACCTCCCTCTGCATCATCACTGCTGCCAGGGAGGTGAATACAATTAAAAGAAAGCAGAACGCCATCATTTAGAGAAGGCAGAGGCTCCCTTGGAAAAGCCATCCCAAGGGTCAAGCTCAACAGTTTTTTGAAATTATAGATGACAAAGGCTTAAATCTACTCAAAGAGCCTTTCAATTGAGGCTATATGCACTGCAATTAGTTCTTCGTCTAAAAATAAAGACTGAAGACCTATAAACTTCATGACTGTACAACACTACACGTTCAGATGTGCTTTGCAGTAGGAGCTTCTCATAAATGCAGTTTAGCTGAATAAAAACAATAACATAAATGAAATTTACCCGCTGCAGATCTTTTTCTAGATTTGGAAGACCGCCTCTTATCTGGGGTAGCTTTTTTGACCTTTTTGCTCTTTTTGGGGCTTTCATAGTCACTGTCAGGCTTCCCATCTCCAGTTGCCAAGTCATCTTCACTGCCAAAGTCTTCTTCTGGAATA
Organism: Ptychadena robeensis; assembly: GCA_036250615.1. Taxonomy (NCBI): domain Eukaryota; kingdom Metazoa; phylum Chordata; class Amphibia; order Anura; family Ptychadenidae; genus Ptychadena; species Ptychadena robeensis. Next base: position 124,421,528 of record CM070033.1, read on the forward strand.
GATCACATTTTAACCATGATTAAGTAAACTCATGTGTAAAGCCCCCATACACCTCAAGATCGATCCATACAATCTCCATTAGATCTAACAACTGTGTAGTATAGTGGCCTCCCTGATATAATACATAGTGATTGAAAGGATTAGAAAGCTCCACATATTACATAGTTTTGGTAGAACAAAATTTGATTGTACAGAAATTGTATGGAAAGATTGTAAGGTGTATGGGGGCCTTAAGACATGAACACCACACAGAAAATCTGCATTGAATATAGAAAACAGAGCTTTAACTCTAAAACTGGACATAGATTTGCGGGCGATTACACAGGAGATTGACCGACATGTGCTCTTAATCTGCCGCAAATTAACAAGCCCACCCTAAACCGGGCAATAAATCAATTGGCCAAAGAACAGACATGTCCATGTTTTTGGACAATCTCATAAGTAAATGACGGCACACAAAGGGTACATGGCTGAACGACTGGCCATACATCTAATTAAGTCATTACATGTGGTCGATCTGCTGAGAAATTTTCTGAAAATCTAAACATCTATGCATAGCTTAACCAATTTCCTATCTGTAGACTCAGGAAAGGAGGATCTCTTCAACGACCGGGTTTTTGCATCTGTAATGGGAAGAAGCCTGCTGAAAGATATCTTTCTATGCTTTTTTTTCTAGGGGCAACTTTAAATTTTGGATTTTTGGATGGTGAATAGGACAACTTTACTTAGTAATGAAAGAACACTGGCACTGAAGAGAATTTAAAAGTTCTATCATTGAAATGCCTGTGTACATTGTATCATGTTTGCTTAACTTCATTTCATGTGCCTTTAAATGCTGTGGATCCTGCTTTAGGGACATATTGAGCTTTATGTGCTGGATAATAACTAATAATAAAAAAAAACAAAAAAAATCCTGATGGCAATGCTAACCCCTCCACTTTCCCCTAAACAAAAGCATGCTTTTACCTCCTGAATTGCCCTCGTCTTTTTTGGTTTTCTTCACATCCTTTTCATCAGATTCCTCACTAAAAAACAAAACGACAAACCTTTAAATGTTTAGTTTGGTTTGATCTTCCATACATACAGACTATGCTCGCCTCCTGTTTGCATCTCCCAAACCACAAATAACTGCAATAGCAGTTCAGGTCTCACACACTGGTGGCAGCCTATAGGCGCACAATGGGAGCAGATGACCCCTGGGAGCTACACATACAGGTGAAGATATTCAAGCAGACAGTCAGGAAATGAATATCCAAAAAAAACTACATTTGCAGACTAAAGCTAGCCATACACTATAGCATGATCAATCTTACATTCTATCATGTTATGCATTTTTACAATCATGCACCAGGCAATAGATTGTTCCACCAGTGTGATCGATTAGCATGCTATGAAACGCACATAGTAAAATGTGACTGAAAATAAATACCTAGGAAAAAAATGTAAGATATTTGTACAATCAAGGAAAATTTACCATGAGATCTGATCACTTCGATTGATTTTCTCTTCAATTGTACCAGGTGTGCAAGAATACATTTCCATCCAATCGACTTTAAAGTCAATCTAACGGAAATATCGAACATTGTATGGCTACCTTAAAGCCACTGGTAATGATACAGAGGCAGATGCAAAGGGGTCCAACGCGTGCGACACAGCACACCATGCAGTGCACACAATAGACCTCTTTGCATTATGCCATAACTCACTGCTCCAAATATAGTCATATCATATTTAAAAAAGGTCTTTATTTGATCCAACCATAAATATAAAATGTCTTGTTGATTTTTAAGAATAATTATATTCATGGTTGGATTACAGGCAAAAATGGGAAACCTAGGGAGATCTATAATATGTTTAAGTTCATTCATATATACTCCGCATAGGTTTAAGCAGTATGTGCAAAAAATGAATTTAGCTGCACCTGTCTTCCTGCGAATCTTTTGCAGGTCGTCTTTTTTCTTTGCTCTCTCGAGTCTCTCGAGTCTCTCTTGTTGATGCCCGGGATTTCTTAGCTGGTGGAGCAGATTCTCTTCCATATTCTTCATCTACATAAAAAAAAAAGTTTATTAAAACCTTGCAAAATCTTACCTTTTTTATGCCAATCCAAGACAACTAAAAAAAAGTACCCTTTGGCATGTCAGCTGGTAATCCATAGAACAACTAGGACAGGTTGTGTGTCCAAACAAGAAGTGTTAAGGAAATGGCTGATGAATATAACTAATCTATCATTAGGTCCAGTAAGGCAAATATTACACTACAACTGGTTATATTTGAACAAATTTGCTCTCCCTTGAAATTTTTTCAGTTCTCTCAAAATATTCAAGTTATTTACAGTTGTTTATACAGTTATTTACAATATTTACAGTTCAATAATTTGAGGCTTTCAACTCAGGTGAAAACCCAATACATAGGCAAAATTCTGAGTGCTTACTTTCTCCTGTTTTTAAAACACATTAAATCACATTTCAGGAAAAACTTTTAAACATGTATAAAAAAATACGTTGAACGCGGGCATTTTAATGCAGTGCACAAGCATTGACGGCAATTAGGCTATGACGGGGCTGTCCCCACAGATCAGAACTCCTGAACACAAACGCAACAGAGGGTTGCGCAGACATCAGAGGATCCCAGTGCATAGTGGAGCCCTTTCACTAGTCACTGATTTATCTCTTTGCGCCTACACTGGCAACCTTGTAATACATTTTGGGCCCTCCGCCCTTAGGGCTTGTTTCCACTAGTGAACCGACCACTTAATTACCACTACACCAAAAAAAGTCAACTCCTGTCACGCTGCTGTAACAAAACTACATGTTAATATCCATTTCTTTAGCAGTTATTTCCAACTAAAAAAGGTCACATGTATAAAATACATACCATCCGAATCCTGAAACTGTGAATAATCAACCACTTTTCTGTTCCTAAAAAATAAGATAAAAAGTCAGCAAAATATGACAGAAACCATCAATATTATATCTTACCAGGCAATGAACACCCCCCGAAGCATAAAGGGTATAGGGGACCTACCACCATAAATGCATCATTGGATTAATGACACTAGAAGTGCCGCAAATAGGGATAGACATGGAAACCTCTAATCTCAGCTCTGCATTAAAAGAAATGAGACACAATATTCCACCTCAAGTTAACAGATAGAGCAGATAAACATTGAATCTCTCATATGATTCGAGGGTTAACAGCAGGTTAGTAAATTTCGATGGACAGTTTAGGTCAGCTGCCTTCAATGTCCCTATTTGCAGTGACAGTAAGGGCTTGTTTCCACTGATGCAGAATCGTGCGGATTGCTGCGGTTGTATGCGCACGGCTGCCGCCCCTCCGACCGCATCCATAGGCAAAGCATCAGCCAGGCTCCACTGGTGCGGCCGCGTGCGGATGTGCGTGGATGCGGTTCTGACCGCTCGCTACAGCGTTTTCGTGTGGATGCCGCAACCGACTGCATCCCTTAACATGGGGCATGCCCGAAGTCCACATCCTACCGCATGGACGTCCGCGTTCATCCGCATGCTAAACAGCTTGGGGTGCGGGCGAGAGCGGCAGCCATCTGCATCAGTGGAAACAAGCCCTAAGAATCAATGTCCGCAGCTAGACACATTCATAACCGACTGCGCAAACCAGACTTTTCCCCACATGCCTTCATTTTTCCAATGGTGAGATGATACCAGAAAATATTACTGCATTCTTTACCAAGACTAACTTGCAAAGTAGAGAAGAAAACAGGGAGATCTAGAAATCTGTTTTTGACAAACTAGTATTCTAATCACTTCATAAGTAGGCACAATTTATAAATGTAAGAACACACTGAAATATGTCAATTTTACTGATTAAACCATTGATTACCAGTTTAAAGTTTAAAAGAATTAGAGGAATATTTTATTTACAAACCTGATTTGATATATTTAGCAACAGAGTTATTCAAAATGAAGAAGTTGCCTCTGACAAGGTAAAAGAAATGTATTTTCTTTTATGGCCCAAAGCAGCCAGTACTAGGGTCCCCCATACAAAGTATGGAACAGTGCACATCGATTCGCCGTTTGATTGTTAATCGCTGGAGCACATCTTGAAGTCACCACGTCCCATATGGGGACCTTAAACCATTTGACACCGACAGGCATGATTATCAAGATTTATTCAATGTTTTTAGAAGAGAAAAAAAGTTTAAAAGATGAAGGCAGGATTCACATATGCAACGGTCAGCAGTCCAGAAAGTACTGGGGAGCATTTAAAAAACCCCAGAGTAATTCATATTGGGAAGATGCCCAAAACGGGACCATGGTTCACCTCATGAATTTTTCTGGCTTCAGCACTTCTTGGGCACTTAAAACACAGCATTTTCCAGACACCAGTGTGAATGCTCCCTATGACTTTTTATTGGGTTATGTAAAGCCCATGTTTATCACTCGGTCCATCTAACATTACTCTGACATTGATACTGTAAGGAGTCATTCACAGCGCCAGAAAACGACGTGTTGTCAGTGTCAGGACACCCCAAACGCGCTGCAGACGGGAAGATGCAACATGAGTTCACCTCTAGACATTTGTGGCATCTGCCCAATATAGATAACATGAGCCAATTCTGCACGTTTTGACTACACTGTGTGCAGTGGCCTAAACACAGGGCAGGGCGGGCACTTTCCAGATGGCTGCTAACTGTAAGCAGCCCAAAATCACCCATGTGAATGCTTCATTGATACTGTTAATGAAGTGACCCCACTAAAACACCACAACCAATACAGTGTTCTCCCCAGAATTTTTTTTCAGCCGGGCGGCGCGATGACGTCATCGCGCCGCCTGCACTGGTCCGGCGGCCTCTCTGATAGGCTGCCGGCCAGCGGCAGCACACAAGTCCTCTGACAGGCGGCGCCTCCCCATTCTTCAGGAGCGCACCGCAGCAACTGAAAGACTCCGGCCCGCGGCTCCGGTAGTGTGCCGCGGGCCGGAGTCTTTCAGTGGCTGTGCCGCGCTCCTGAAGAATGGGGAGGCACCGCCTGTCAGGCTGCTCGCCGCGGAGGACTTGTGTGCCGGGCGGGGACTAAAATCTCCCGGGCGAGCCGCCCGGCCAATCTGCTCTGGGGAGAACACTGCAAAAAATCTAGTTTTTGCATTTAAAGAGAATAACCTCCTTGGGGAGAAAACATGTACAATTTGTTCTTAAAAACACCTGTGTGAGCCCCCACCGATTCTGCATCGGTGATTCAGTGATCGGGGCACGGCCATTATAGACCTCAATGTTAATGGAGGAGGTGGCAGCACCTTTCGCGGCCCACTTCATGTAGAAAGGAGAGGGTTGGGAACTCTGCCATGATCGTGCATACAGCACGAAAACGCAGTAGTACGTTTCCGCAAGCACTGACAAATGCATCCAAACTTCAATATAGTTTCCATTGGTGCGTTTGCGCGCGGATGCGGTTTAGGGCGCGTTTGTGAATGCTAGCTGAAGCGTTTTGAAACGCATCCGCGTCCCAACCGCATCGCTCGATGCCCATTATAAAAAAAAAAATCGCGTCGTAAAAAACCCACGAAAACACAAGCCATGCGTTTTTGGCCTCGCGGTAAAAAACGCACGCATTCACAAAAAAACGCACCAATGGAAACAAGGCCTCAGACAGCAGCAGCACTGTCAAGCTGAGTCTCTTCTACATGAAAGTGCCTTAATGGCTTCCCAAACACCCCCTAAAAGCACAGTGATAATGAATCTAGCAATTTTTTATCTCTTTTTTCCCCCCAACCACAGCTCATAGAAACACACATGGTAAAATGTGAGAAATGCAGGGCAATTTCACACTACAAGGACTAGCAGTAGTGCATATGTTATGATTTGCTGCAGTTCCCATAAAAAAAACCCCCACAAGTTCTCTGAAAGCATAGGTTATAAGAAAAGGTAGAAAACGCCACACAATACATGGCAAAACGTTTACTATGGGAAACCAGTGTACCATGCACAGTGCGTACACGAAGGGGCCTGTAAATAGTAAACTCAGATGTTTTATCCTAGAAGAGAAAAAACCCTAACTTTTTTGCAACAATTTCCAAGCAACTATTAACATAGTTCCTCACCAGATTAATGAATAAATGATCATTGTGAATAGCGGGTATAGACCAACGTGATCACTACTCCAGGTCAGTTACTCAGTACTGAGGAGATGCCAAGTAACATTCTATGATGGAAACATCCACTTCCAACCAGTACACAGTTCAAGGCCCGATAGGTGGTCTCCAACAAACTCTAAAACAATTTGTGGACATAGAACCGTAAATAAAAAGCAGCACATCAAGGCAGTGCACGGCAGCGGCGAGGGGCCTTTGTTCGCACGGGCACGCACATAGCAATGTGTTGTAGGCTGTGTGTACACAATTCTTGCCCTTCCCCCAGAAACTATTAGTAGCCCAGCCCACTGTAACCTTGTATACACGACGAACACCCACATTTACATATTCCATGCAGCACATGCTTAGCAGAACCGTACAGTAATGAAAATGATTACAAGGCACACACACACCTATACCACAACCGATTACTAACGATTAAAAGCAAACACAATCATAAGCAAAGGCAGCCGGACGCTTGCAGAACCACACAACCGACACAATACCCAGCAAACGTACAACCACGAACGGACACACTGCCATTGCAATTACAAAATGAAAGTATATACAAGTATATGGAAAGCATGATAATACGCGAGGCCGGATATTGTATATCGCCTGCACTGCAATGGCGCTCTCGTCAGCCGTGGCATGCAACAGCCTATTGCCCGTACCGTGCCGCATATGAAGCCGTGCAGCACATAGGCTGTGTGCACGGCGTCCGTCTATCTGCCGGGCACGTGTGAGTGAAGTGATGGAACAGGTGACGGAGAACTACACAAGGCCTATGCTTCCCCCCGGCCTATTCAGGCCCCCCGGTACTCACCTCACCGGCCTAGACATGATGCCTTCGCGTACCAAGCAGCAACGAGAGATGGGAGAGGTTGTGGCTGGGGTGAACGGCTGCCTTCGTAAAAGAACCCCCCCAGGAGGCCGCTCTGTAGTGGGTGGGGGATATTCAAGGAGGGGGGGTTGGGAGAACAGAGGCCCAAGCCTAAATGTTCTCGAACAGCAGATGCGCAGGGGGGGAAATGGGCTTTTCCTTCTTCCCCGGGAAAAGCTCACATTAATGGCCGTCTAGGCAAGGAGCAAAAAGAGGCGGGAAAACCGGGGGAGGCGGAGCCCGAAGCTGAATCTATCGCTTTGAATAACACCCGGCCTCTTCCGAACACGTTCCAACTGTGTTCAGCCGCTTGTCCTTCTAGCCCGTCCCTTCCAAAGCAAACCCGAAATGTAAAATTCTAACTAAACTACTGTATATCCACGCTTTAACTCGTAATTCCCCCCTCCCCAACCGCCGCCTCAAGCCCCTGAGCCAAGGGAGCAGCCTAACCCGCTGAGTGTACGCCTCGCGACTTGATTGGGCGCGGCAGCGTTTGCGAATGTTCATTGGCTTATTCAAAACATCACTCTCGTAGTTAATTTGCTCCGACTAGGTTTAGGTAGGTGGTGGGGAGTAGTGCGAGTGAGAGGTCACGCTTCACAGTGAAATGGAAGATGGAGTCGTTAGTGTGATGATAAAGCAGCAGATTCGACACGTTTTTATTTTGTTTCCGTAGCACGAGCCGTACCTCATTACATTTAACGGACGTGGCACAATAAAAGTTAAAAACCGATAGACTTATAAAATTATATTTGTTACACCAGCCTAACAGGTGTAAGGTGAACCTGTCCATACTAAAGCAAAGCGGTTTGCTGAGTCGGAGACATACTAGGAGCGGTGCTTTCTGTTTCCTCATTCATCTATTACTAGACTTCATGGAATCTCCGCCAATTTTTAGTTTCATAATGCACAGGATAACTTAGGGCTATGCCTGTCCTGCCTTAAATGGTAGTGCTAATATGGGAACAGCAAGGATATAGTATTTTCACCACACCTGGAACTATTGTGTTTTGGGGCTCATTCATGCTAGTTGTGCTGCGCTTGTGGCTGCAGTTTTTGCCAATAATAGATGGGGTATCGGTGACGCTATTTCATTCATTACCAGCAAAAAACAAACAAACAAGCTACATATTGCAATGTGCTGCTCTTGTGTCGTCCATAGAAGTCCTATGGAAACATGTGTACCTTGTATTTAACTTAAGCCGTACTGCATTGTTTTACTGATGCGGCACAGCTAGTGTGAATGAGCCCTAAGGACTTTGGGGGAAATTGCTCAGTTGTTGCAATTCCAGAGCCTGGTTGCCCAAAAAGCAGTGTAGCCTGGCAAACCAACATGTCGTTTTTCAGATGAAGCTCATAGCGCTTGCCATTTTTGACAAATGCTCGCACATAGGAGCGGCATGCACTTTCTGGGCTGGTGCCGACTGTCTGCAGCTGGAAAGAGTACAATCAGTTCAATGCCTTTTAAATGTAAATCAAGATAATATTCTTCAGCAAACACAAGATCGTACCTTCAAAGATACTATATAACTCAGTTTTGCAATCATCTGAAAAGTTGTAAGAATTTCAGTATTGACAGTTAATAGGCCTCTTTCACATAGTGTTACAACATGAATATTAGTATTAACGTAAACATGGTGGTAAACAATGCAACATGGCCCTTATCTTCATATTTACAAAATCAGCTTGTTGCTGGGTGTAACCTGCTGTGAACCATGGCATGTTGCATTCACCACCAGGCAGTTGCCCAAAGGCATTCTTTGGGGGAACAATTGGGTGATAGACAACTGGCCACCAACGGCTGCAATACACATCAAATTGTAGAAAAAAACAAGTAAAGCCCCCCATAGACAGGCAGACTCCTCCATGCAACTTCTGTACAACCAACTTTTCTTCTACCAAAACCATGTAATATGAGGACCTTTCTACACCTTCCAATCACTATGTATTCTATCAGGGAGGTCACTATACTACATGGTTGTTGGTAGGTCTCATGGAAGTTGTATGGAGGAATCTGAAGGTGTATGGGAGGCTTTAGTTTTCTATGAGAAAACGTGCACGTTTAAAGAAACGAGAAGCAACATATTTTGTCTGAAAGGGCCCTAAAATAACTACATACACTATATTGAGAAAAAGTATTTGTTTACGTGCCTTTACACTGGTCTTTATTGGCATACCCATTTTCAATCTATATAGACTTTAATATGAAGTAGGCCCACCCTTTGCACCTATTAAGCCCCCCATACACCTTCAGATTCCTCCATACAACTTTCATGAGACCTACCAACAACTATGTAGTATAGTGACCTCCCTGATAGAATACATAGTGATTGGAAGGTGTAGAAAGGTCCTCCTATTACATGGTTTTGGTAGAAGAAAAGTTGGTTGTACAGAAGTTGCATGGTAATTGTATGTGGTGTATGGGGGGCTTTAGAGGTTCAACTGTTTAGGAAAGGGTTTCCGCAAGTGTCCTTATTTAGGACGTTTTACATATCAGGCACTGGCACTTTTGATATCAGGCACTGTTGTTGGATGAGAATTCTCCACTTTAATTCATCATCCTAACAACCAACTACCTTAACCACATACCTAGTAAAAACAAGGTCTTTATTCATGAACAACATAGTTGACCGACATTACGTAAAATATATTAAATAAAAGTATTTTACAAATAGATAGACCCATCTTGGTTAAGGTAGTTGGTTGTTTGTACTGTATTTAGAGTCTAGGGGTGCAGCACAAAAAACATTGTGTTTAGATTATTGCCCAGGGGAATATCAACTCTCTATGTTATACACACACTTTTAATTCCTCCATAAAGCCCCCCATACACCTTCAGATTCCTCCATACAACTTCCATGAGACCTACCAACAACTATGTAGTATATTGACCTCCCTGATAGAATACATAGTGATTGGAAGGTGTAGAAAGGTCCTCCTATTACATGGTTTTGGTAGAAGAAAAGTTGGTTGTACAGAAGTTGCATGGTAATTGTATGTGGTGTATGGGGGGCTTTAATGATAACAGTTGACTTAAAGAGAAGCATCATTGTGTAGTTATAAATGGAGTGCATTCAGAACAGAAACCAGCCACTATTGTTTTGTTTAATGTATTTGTGAGTGATATAATGGAAGGTTTGGTGGCAAGGTCTGTTTTTTGGCTGATGAAACAAAGGTATGTAATATGGTGGATGTCTGGGGTGGGGCAGGTGTCAAAACGGGGGAAACTACCATTTAATGTATCTAAATGCAAAATAATGCACTTGGGGAAAACTAATCCTCTCACTGAATATTGTGAATGCATTGTTTACAAAATTATATAAAATAGAGTTAAGAGACAGGTGAAAAAAAAGGTCAGGGATAAAACAATCAAGTGAGACTAAAGCCCCCCATAGACAGGCAGACTCCTCCATGCAACTTCTGTACAACCAA
>CM070033.1:124442720-124455118 GCA_036250615.1 Ptychadena robeensis
GCTGCACAGGACTTAATGACTGAGATGGCGTGCAGGGGGCAACTGGACACTGCTAACCCCTGGACGGCTCTGGTTCATGAACTGTGATGGCCCTGGAGACCCACTCTGCCCCATCATCTGGCCAGCCTGTGCACCAGCCCACATACACGTATGGACACACAGTAACCGAGGAGGGGGGTTACAGTTACCAGCAGCTGTGAAGCACCCTGTGACTGTGACCTGCAGCTTTGTTTCTGGGCCATGATGTAATGGCATTCTGTTCATATATTATTTTGTTAGACAAACACAGCACAACTGTTATTTACCAGAAATATTTATTTTGCCTGACAATAAACAGGTTTGAACTTAACTCAATGGCTAATCTTTGTCCAATCAAATGGGGTGCATGGGAGACATCAGGTGGTCATGTTATTCTGCCAGGAGACAGCCCCCACACCATTAAAATGGGCTACATAGCCTTCACGGTTGGTCTGGGCCTGCAGGGGTTGTCCCTGAGGTGGAGCTGGCTCATGGCCGATCGACTGATGGTGGGAAGTCTGATCGATCGGACATGGAATCGTCCAGGAATCCGTGGGCCAAGGTGGTATGGCGCGATCGGCCGCACTTAATTGGCCGATCAATCGGACATCCGATTACCGCTGACATCGCCGGAATCGATCGGATGGGTGATCGATCGGCCATGGAATCGGTAAATGTATGGCTAGCTTTAGTCATCTCCAAAGGCGTTCCAAAGGCATCCACCCGGCCTCCCAACCACAGACCACACACCAGCCCAGGACCCCTTTATCCAGCATGTTCACCTCCATGATTGTCGAAGACCAGCCACCTGTACCGCTACAGCAACAATCGGTTTGCATAACCAAAGAATTTCTGCACAAACGATCAGAAACTTTCTCAGGGAAGTTAATCCGCATGCCTGTCTTCCTCATTGGGGTCTGGACCTGGTTGAGTGGGCAAATGCTCACATTTAATGGCAGACAGTGTGTGTGGCGTCATGTGGGTGAGCTGCTCCTCGAAATGCGTCCTATTGATCCTGCTGAGTACTCCAGCACCTGTAAACAGTAAGTGATCTAATCCGTAACCAGGAAGTGATATAATCCTGGTAAGCACACGGCCCTGGGAGATCAAACCTACTAAATCGCAGCGGCATTCAATATGCTCCACCGTGATTGCCTGTGGTGTGCTTTTTTTTAAAAAAAAAAAGTGTGCACCATACACATCGCTCAGGAGGTAAATGTTAGTGTTTTTGTTTTTGCTTTTGTTTTTTTTACCATTTGGGAGAGGGCCCTTCTGGCTACTGACATCACTGTAACTGTGTTAATGCTGCTGACAGTTGTGCACAACTATTTATTACCTTTTTTTACCTTGACGTGCCACACCTGTAAGGTGGGATGCATTATCTGAGCAAAGGAGAAGTGCTCACTTATGCCTGCCATACACCCACAGACGGATGCAGACAGACGAGCTCCGATGAGCTCTGGAATGCAACATGATGATGTCATCACGGCGCATTCTGGGGCTGCTTTAATCGGCCGGGCACCCTTTGTGTGCCGGCCATTATCTTCAATGAGGAAACCGGTCTTCATTGAAGTTAATGGCATCGGCCGGCATCGGCCAGAGAACATCCGACATGTTTGGTCTCTGGCCAACCGATCTGTCGCCCCATGTGGGCACACGCCGATTGGCAGCCGATTTTGCCACCGACCGGAGGCGCGAGCGCGCACACCGTCGGTCAGCGGCAAAATCGGCTGCTAATCGGTGTGTGTATGCCAGGCTTAACACAGATTTAGACAGATGTGTGAACAATATTTGAGAATAATGGGTCTTTTGTGTATGTAGAAAATGTTTCAGTTCAGCTCATGCAAAAAGGGAGCAAAACAAAAAGTGTTGCGTTTATTTTTTGGGTCAGTGTATTAAGCAAGAAATGTGCTCAACACAAGATCCCTAACTATGGTTACATTGTTGAGCTGTGGTCAAGGTTTTTTAATGTCATTACAAACTATTAGCTAGGCTTGATTGCCTAATTAGAGGGGAGGACGAAGAGAACCCCACAACTAATGAAATTCCCGCTCTTCGCCTATGGCTACCATCTGTCTCAATGATTGGTATTTTGATATCTATTCCATTTGGATAAAGATGTACCCTCTGAAGAAGGCTTCACAAAACGCGCGTCGGGGTTAATCTTGCTGGTGCAGGACCTTTATCCTGACTTATTCATTGTAAATTTTTACGCATGTATCTGTTTAGCACATGTTTATGTATTTGCCACCTATGGCTGTGTTTAGCACCAGAATGATAATACTGTTATATTTACCAACATCGAAATGCCCTATGTTTTTAACAATTACTTTTATTAAATTATTTTGAACAGTTTACTTATATCGTACCTTGTAACTTGTTACATATTTGTGGCCCTTAAAGTCCCCTCGCCCCTGCGGTTTCCGCAGGGGGAATTTCATTAGTTGTGGGGTTCTCTTTGTTCTCCCCTCTAATTAGGCAATCAATATTTATTTGGGATGTTGGCCACATTACTTTAAATAGTGCAATTTTGTTTCATATTAGCTAGGGTTGTTAGGTTTATTTTAGGAATATCCGTGCAAAAATTTTGGTTGTGTTCCCATTGATGAACTAAAGCAGTAACAGCAAAAAGGACAATGCATTGTACATTTTAACATGATAAAGGGAAAGCAAGCTATTTCAAAAATGCATCTTATAATATCTGTCCGTGCCAAAGTATATAACGTCATGTAAGTAAATCCTATTTTAGCATTCAACCACCAAACTACATATTAAAAGGCAGGTGCCAAAAACAGGAACACATGCATAGATATGGGCCAGATTGATGGCCGCTGCGAACGCCATGCACACTCACGGCCTTCTATCTGGCCCATATCTAATGCGGCCATCCCTGAATATCCAGGGATAACGGACATGACCGTAAATCGTGGTCAATGTCCATTGCTTTGCATGGGGACAATGGGGTCTCCATGCAAAACATAGTCGGAGCTGGAGACACAGTGGTGCTCCTATACTGAACAACTGTTGGTAGATCCCAAGGAAACAATAACAAAAAATGCATGATGGGCTCAAGGTATAATTTCAAGTAAATATTTGAACCAAAATACATCACAATGTCTCTACCAAAAAAGAAAAGGATAACAGAGAAAAAGAGCATAGGTGGATGAAAACAGAAAATGGAAAGTAGGAGGAATAAGGAGAAAAGAGCAACACAAATATCTGTTTAGGGCAAAGGAGGTCACACCAAATGTAAGCCGTCCCTATCCATATGTGGATGGGCATAGCACAATCATGGATTCCAGATGCTCAAGAACAAGTCTTATCTGTCTTCCAGGAGACCATGTAGTCTCTCATTAAGCATTTAAGTACCAATACGGTATTTAAAGGCAGGATTATTTTCTTCCAGTTTTGCGCTATAGTCAGCTGGGCTGGCACCGAGTTATGATGAGTTACAGTGCCGTGGAGTAAGGGCATATACATTTTTGACAAAGGGACTCAACGTGCATGAAGGTCCTGAGAGGCAAGCCCCCCTGAACGGCCATCCAAGCCAAGCCCTTGTGGCTATTTGTAATCCTCCGCGATGAAAAGTTCTGCCAGATGTACTGGCAGGTTGCAGAGGGAAGCCCCGCGACAGTCTCCATAACGTCCTTAGAGCGGATCAGTTTGTAAATGGTCTTTGGCTTCCACAAATCCGGTTGTACTCCAGTAAGGCCCTGCTCCTTGATAAACTTGAACAAGTCCAAGTAATACCAAGGGGTGTCCCAGTTGTAAGGGATGGAAGAGTTCCAGGTGTCCCACCCCAGGGACCGCCACGACGGCAGGAGAAAAAACCTTGACATAGAGTTACCGGCCGAGGCAACCAGTTTGTCCGTAATTGTCCTGCGGATGCTGTTTCAAGCAAAGACCACTCTCAGCATGGTTGGGATGTCTGGAACACCTTTCCCGCCCTTGAGAGGATCCTTGTACATCACACTCCACTTCACTCTGTCCATTTTGGATCCCCTGATGAAGGCGAAGACAGTCCGGGTGATAGCCTTTCCCTTATTAGGGCGGGGAGGCCACGCCTGGGCCAGGTACTGCAACACAGGGAAAATCTCGCTGCGGAGTACAAGCGTCTTGCCCTCGATGGTAAGTTCCCGAAGTCTAAAAATTACGTTATGTAGTCAACTAGTTATGGGTAAATGGTATGGAGAGAGTATATCATCTGCGAACAGACATTGCTTATGCTCCAACCCAGCTATCTCAATTCACTGTTAAGGTTAGAATGCAGCATGGCTAAGGGCTCAATGGCCAGAACAAAAAGAATAAAGGAGAGAGGCAACTGCTTGGTGCCTCCTTGAATGGGAAAGGAATAGAAATGTAGCCTAAATATTGCACAAGCTGAAGGTATAGCCTAGAGGGAAATCATGCTAACAAGCCCCAAACCCCACTTACATATGTATGTGCCTCTGGCTGATGGGGCGAAATTGAATAATTTGCATGGCTCCGCCCACTGTCCCAAAACGAGGGCTTCCACCTAAAGGTTTGGGATTTGTGCTGGATTGGGCCGTGTAAATACCTTCTGTTTTAAGAAGGCTTGATTGTGCTATGCACTGCTCGAGTTGAGGGCTTTTTGATTCCTTTCATCCCTTCTCACCATAACCTTCATGGGTACTTCTCTTTGTTCGGCTTCCAAGCCCCACACCATAGAGCCATGGTTTCCATGCACTGCACTGATGATGGCCAAGTAGCCTGAAACAGCTGTATGCAGTTTGGAATAAGTGGCTCTGTACCAAAAAGACTATATTTGCACTGTACACCAGCGGTTTCTGCATGTGCCTCTGGCTGATGGGGCGAAAAGGAATAATTTGCATGGCTCCGCCCACTGTCCCAAAACGAGGGCTTCCACCTAAAGGTTTGGGATTTGTGCTGGATTGGGCCGTGTAAATACCTTCTGTTTTAAGAAGGCTTGATTGTGATATGCACTGCTCGAGTTGAGGGCTTTTTGATTCCTTTCATCCCTTCTCACCATAACCTTCATGGGCACTTCTCATAGTATAAATATGATAAAGAATCAAAAGCCTTCTGCAAATCAAGTAAGAGGACGTACTCTGGGATTCTCCTTGCTTGCATAAGGAGGATAAGGACATCATTACCTGCTTGCCCTCCTGGGATAAACCCCACCTGATCACGATGCAATCATTCTTGTGGCCCGAATTTTAGCAATTTTAATATCTACATTGAGCAGTGAGATTTGTAGTTATTATGGTCAAGGAATTGTACCTGATTTAAAGAATTTCACATTGTTTGAAAATGCCCCCCAAAAATTCCTAGTGCTCAGTGTGGCTCTTTCATATGGAAACTGTAGCTATGAGCCAAACCAGGCTGAATGGCATACCTCAAATATGTCACCACATAAAATCACACCTTTTTTAAGTAAGAAGACCTGTTCCCCACCACCTGGCTGATGTTGTGGGGTCTGTGGGTGGCGGTGCTCATTTAGCATCCCAGGATCCCTTTAACAAGGGACCCCCTGATCCCAACCTACACCCCTTTGGAATGAGTACAGGTTCCCTAGAGGACCTTTCTCATTCCTAAAGAGGGCTAATAATGTAGAAATAATGACACAAGCATTGTTTGTAAAAAAAAAAAAATAATGATTTTGTCATTTAACATACCTAACTGCCACAGGAGATATTGTTGCATGCCATAATACTCTTCTGATAGCGATAGCAGCATGTTCACATAATGAAGTCCTAACACTAAATGATCGGAAATGGTAGTGAAAGTTATTTTACTTCCATGTATTCATATGTAAGAGGTTACCTGAGATAATGTTTACACTCGGTACACTGAGCAAACTGTTATACTGTATGCAATCCGGTTCCCTGAAAATCTACGTTTTCTTGCTCAGCTCCAGTATCTCATATGTAAACATCACCTCAGTTAACCTGTACATAAAATATCCGGTTTGAGCAAAGTTAGTTGCACGATCCTATTCCATTCAGTATAGGTTTTGTCTGGGAAAGTCACATTTTTTATTAGACTTTCCTGGACAAATCTCAATTTCAATAAATCCCAGGATTTTGAAATCGGGTTAACTTAGGAGGGTGGGGCATTACTCTCCCTCCTAAAGCTGGGAACACACATGTAGATATGGGCCAGATCGATGGCCACTTCGAGTGCTCAGGGACTACACTGCCTACATGGACCTCATTAAGATTGATTTCTAGATGCCTGGTAGTTGTGTCTCTTTACATGGATTGCTTTTATTATTCAAGAATCCATGTAGGTAAGTAAGTAAATATGTTTTTTTTGGTTGTTTTTTGCTTAAAACTGCTTTAACATGGCACAGGTCCAGAGCATCCATAGACACTAGGAAGTTGGAGCCAGGACACAACTCAAACGTTAGGATTTTTACACACTGACGATAGCCTTTGCTGATCTTAGCTCATTTACTGCCTATCTTCCAGGATATCGGCTACAATTCTTTGTGCTAACCAACCTGTATTCTGCCTGGACTCAGACTATGAGACTATACAGATTGAGAGGCCTGTATCCCACTATGATTTTTTTATTGAAATCCAGAAAGCATGGAGTTGAAGTGATGCCATTTATTAAATGAATTTTTATTTGAGTTGATTTTTGATTCATTCAATTATTAATGTAATGAATTATTTTCTTACAAAACTGTGTGTTTCAAACATAATTATAGTCGGGATGTCTATTAAACCTTGTTTGGATATATTTCAGTAAGTTACAGGCCTAGAACACACAAAGAAAATATTTCATTAAAGCCAATGCAAAGCTTTTGGAACAGAAATCTCAGTGGACTGCTAAGGGGGTTAAATAAATAACTTTTGTTTTTAAATTAGGTTCACTTAGCCAATAATTATATTGAGAGATGTTTTAGGTACTTAGTGCGAGTTTGAGGGGCCCGCACCTGCAGAGCTAGTAGGTGACCTGGACCAACAGATAAGGTACTGTAAAGTTTTTTTTTAACAATGGTGTTTGGTACGTTTGATCAAGAGTATGTGCTGGTGAATGTGATCTGCAAAAAATCTTGTTAAGAGAATAAGGGGTTAAAGAGAAACCAAAATGTACATAATAATAATAGAAATCAAACTTCTTTTTAGGAGGGGCAGGGTGATTTTTCTTATTTAGGTTTTGTGATGCTGTATATCTGCTGTGTGTGGGTGTCATTACATTCCTTAAACAACCAAAACCTGAAGGCATGGACCTCTGCCACAGTGAATGCCTGCTCTTTTGTTGTGGTGACCCAGTTTTTCCAATCTGAATAAAGGTTTATATTAGGATCTGTAATCTGTAAGAAGATTAGGACTCTTTACGCATACATGCAGAATCTTCACACTTATGCACGTCATAGGAGCAGTCTGCCAGGTGTCAGTGTGTACAGACTGCAGCTCAAATTTCCCAGATGTACTTTTCTTTTCGAGAAAAATCGTTTTTCTTGGTAATTTGATAATTTGTTATGCGCTTTGTTACTATTACAAACTTAAATCCTGCATAACAATTTCACCACAGAAGCGTGTACCTCTGCCTTCTTTCTTATGGGACTTCTATCATTTGTTAAACCTTGGATCGCAGGTATGTTTTGAAATGAGTGCAGATTAATAGAGATCATCAGTGCAGTCTCTTAATGCCTTGTCCACTCTGCTGGTATCAGTGTGTCATTACCATGCATTTGCCAGGTGGGGAAAAAAAGTATTTAGTCAGCCACCACATGAAATTGAAAATTACAGGCCTCTCTCATCTTTTTAGGTGGGAGAACTTGCATAATTGGTGGCTGACTAAATACTTTTTTTGCCCCACTGTACCTTTCTGCCTCAACCAAAAAAATACTATATAAATATTTAGACCGCCAACGTCCAAACCAGCTATACCCGGTGGGGAGCGGAAGCACAGTCTAAAACAGTCCATGCAACAGCAGGTTGATTTATGTTACAATGGGATGGGTTGCCTTCTAGTTTCCATACCTATTAACTTACATAAGCCTAAAGCCCCCATTCACGTTTAGATTTTGACACAATTTTTTGGCCAATCGTACATAACGCCATCATGGTCAATCAGCCGTGAAATCGTGTCACAATCAGCCAGCCAAAGTATTGAACCGATCAAGGAGGACAAACATGTCAGTAATGGCTTAGATTGACTTGGCGGGCGATTTCGGCCCTTAAAGCTTTAGATCGCCACCCGATTTTTTTGTCCGACAGACCGTGAGTGCGCACGAAATCTAAGCGTGTGTAGAAGCGTTAGAGGTGCAGAAATAGCAAGATTCCCAATCTGCGGCCATCCTTCAATAAGGTCTGTACAACATAAGTAACACTGTGACACCATTCTCTAAAAAAACAAAAACAATGTGATATATATAGATGTAACGGCTACCAATTAGATCTCAAATTGTCTTAAAACTTAAGTCCAACTAAAAATGATAGACTTGTAAACCTCCCATTTAGGTAATACAATACATAGTGTTCTTTTTTTACAATACATAAGAAAGTGTGTAATTAATTGATAAACATAGGTATATAGTAAAAAAAAAACCTAAGAGAATCAAAAAAACTCACATTTATTGAGTCCAGCCAATAGAAAATTGCCTCTGATGATGGCATCCATGGTAGGAGTATGGTATGTAGCTCTAATGCTGCAGTCAACCCTATGATGTAATGGAATGTCTTTCAGTCTGCCTTAATTATGGGTTTTTAGTTTTTGTCTACAAGACAGCAAGGAGAGAGGTCCATTGGCCTACAACCTGATTATGTGGAAAGTGGAAAGATGAAGGCAACACATTGAAAAGTTCTCCACCGCCGGGTGTCTTTAAAGAAATAGCCTAGGATCAGGACAGAGTGGTTCCCCACCTTTAAATTAGTGCCCTGCTTCAGTGTTACTGTCTATGGATCCTCCGTTTGGCAGAGCTTATTGCATTGGATATCAGATGCAAACCACAGTAGTCCATGAATACAGTGTGTATATGTATGTATGTATATATATATATATAGTGCATCCGGAAAGTATTCACAGTGCATCACTTCCTTAGAATTCTACATACAGCACCCTATAAAAAAGTTTACTCGAAGTTTTGGCAAATTTTTTAAATTCCATCAGGTTTGATGAGAAGTGTCGTGTACAGCCGTTTTAACTTCTTCACAGACATTCACAGAGTTGTCCTGAATCCACTTTGATATCTTGGCTGTGTGCTTAGGGTCCTGCTAAAAGATGAACCATCACCCCAATTCAAGAGCCCTCTGAAGCATGTTTTCATCCAGTATGTCAATGTCGCCCAGTTCCTTCTGCTGAAAAACATCCCCACAGCATGATGCTGTCACCACCACGCTTTACTGTAGGGATGGTACTTGCCTGGTTTCCTCCACACTTGATGCCTGGGAGTCCTTCAGGTGCATTTTACTAAGTCTTTAACTCCAGGTGGGCTGCCATAGGCCTTCAACTTAGGAGTGGCTTCTGTCTGGTCACTCAACCCTTCCAGATTGCTGTAGAGATGGTTCTCCTCTCTCTACAGATTGACCATCGGGTTCTTGATCATCTCCCTGACTAAGGGCCTTCTCCCCTGATCACTCAGTTTAGATGGCTGGTCAGTTCTAGGAAGAGTCCTGGTGGTTTCAAACTTCTTTCACTTATGGATAATGAACGCCACCGTGTTCATTAGGACCTTCAAAGCCGAATAATTTTTTGAAACCTTCCCCAGATTTATGCTTAAAGACAATCCTGTCTCAGATGTCTCAGATGTTTCTTAGCCTTAACTTTTTGCCTTTACCTGATAGAGGGTATCCTTCTTATTTCCTAAACTTAAACTCCTTGAACTTTTAGAACTGCCTGATTTACTACTGTAATTTTAAAGGACCTAGTATATTGCATTGGTCATTGCTAAAATACCAGGTAGTCTGTCTATATCGGCCCATCAAATATTGAATTTCAACTGGAGATAATGTCTAAATAATAGACTTTCTCCACCTTCTAAAGAACCCCGTAGCTTTTTTTTTTCCGGGCCATTGCTGTCTCCAGTTGTTCTATATTAAATAGGTTTAATAAAGCCAGCTAAAGAAAGGAAAATGATGGTGGAGTTTCAGCCACATTTTCATAATGCTGCACTGCGCTGTCAATCGATTGCCATCATGATAGGCAAACAATAGAGTGATCAGATTTTTACTTATCTTTTCATTTGGAATCTTTTCTATATAATTGTTTACCTCCTGACAGAATTTTTTATTTCTGGGCAGGTCCATAGACTGTGGCTTACTGCGGCTTTTAATATGCCACATATAGGACATTTCCCTGATATGATAATGTCCTCCTTCCTAGAAGAAGAAAAAGGGGAGAACCTTTATATATGCATTATTTTAAATTGGGGTTTCTGCCTTTGCTCACTGACTACGAGCCTTCTAACCGACAAATAGCCTGTTAGTATTTTTTTCATAGCTCTGGAACATTGAAGTCCTTATACCATGGAGAAGCAAGCCTTGCCTTTTCTTTTGAGATATATGCCTGATTCAGGAAATTATATAAATTGGATATTGTTGCAGGCCTATGCGACAGAAAGCTGTTGATTCCATGTGGTTGGAATGCTCTCTCTGTTGAGGACCCCAGTGAGCTGAACTTCACTGCTGCGGATTGGCCGCGGTGCAGTGCAAACATGTGTCCACACTGCACCGCGGCCAATCCGTGGCTCAAATGCGGGTTTAAGTCCATCGACAACCAATAGACTGTCAATGTGCTAAAAAAAAAAAAAACACTGTGAAAACTCGTGGGGAAACTGCCAGTACACTGCGGGGAAACCAGACAGAAAAACACATGCTTCCCTAATGTGTTTTTCTGTCCTCCGTAGTGAATCCTTACCCTTAAGGTGGATTTACATGTGTAGATTTTTTTGTTCGACCAACGAAGAACTGATTGAACAAAAATCTTGAATGGCCAATTATGTTCGACCTCGAACAAAAAATCATTCAAAAGGTCATCGTACATGTTGGTAAATTTTAATCTCTAATCTCGAATGTATTTTCATTTGATATTGGTGATGAGCGAACAAAAAAATCTAATGTTACATTCGATAAATGAACGAACGATGTTCAACAACGGCATGGATCAAAAAAACGAATTGGCAGTACACGTGTAAACCCAGCTTTAGTTGGTCATATGATAACATCTCATAAGTAGATTTGTGAAAAAAATTGTGCTATTGTTTTTAGTTGTTGTGTTTCCCATAGCTTTTAAACTCCGCATTCAGAACCTTGAGGCATACTCTAATAGGAAGGTATTTTGATATTGATGTAGAAAGTCCTAAAAACTTTCTTGCCCCTTCCCTCCTGGCAACTGTGTCCCGAAATAATGTTATTCTTTAAAGGTTCAGGAAAAAGATATGGAGAGTTATGGAGAAGCTGCCAATTTCCAGGGATATGCCATCTGTGTTAGAATATCTAGATCTATTACTTAACCAATGCACTGCATGACACAGTAGGCATGCTATGTTATACGATCCTATATTTGGAATGTCCACCCCCCTCAGTCTTTGGTAGAGTTACCTTTCTATACGATATTCTTGGCTTTGCATTTTTCTATATGCATTTTATAACTGCATGTTGTATTATTTTGACATCTTCATGTCGTAATAGTAGTGAAGCATAACATGTTCATAAGGTGAATTCTACCAAATAAAGTTAACGGGAGAGATGCCCACATTTCTTATTGCAGACACATGTCCACTGTTAAAGGTAAAACATTTAGTGTATATAATGTTGACGGTGTCTTCCCTATTTTTATTATGAGTAATTAGGAAAGATGTATCTCCAGGCCACATTCCCTCCCTTTTTACAGTCAGAGGTAATATTATACTTTTACTGTAGTTTATTCTTTATCCAGAAAAACAACCAAATTGCTTCAAAATATCATAGGTACATCAAGTTGCGGTTCTGTGAAAAGGATTATGTTGTCTGCAAACATCACTATTTTTAATGTTTCGGTGTTTATTGTTATCCCTTGTAATCTTTTTCCAGAAATGGCTAAATTTAAGGCGGTTATGTTAAATAATAGCGGGGATAGAGGATATCCTTGCCGCGTTCCCTTTTTCCCCCAAAAATTTATTTGACAGTGAACTCAACTCATCGTATTTACTTTAGCTATAGGGGAATTTATACATTTCTTTTATAAAATGAAGGGCAGATCCCTTGAATCCCATTTTTTCCAAAACCATAAATAACCACTACAGATTAACATTATCATTGTTTATTTTGTTTTCTAGGGATATCAGTACGGTATCACTATTAGCATGTATCCTCGCATATTATTATTATTAACATTTATTTATATAGCAAATTGCACATAAAGAAATTATACTAAAATGGGTTTTTAAGGCACAGGAATCAAGAAGT
>CM070033.1:124455218-124482957 GCA_036250615.1 Ptychadena robeensis
GGTGTGGCACTTTATTATGTATTGATATTTTTCTTTGGCCATTATACTATATTTTTTCATTTATTTATATAGCGCCAGCATATTACGCAGCGCTGTACAATGCATACTCTATTGTCACTAGTACTTCACATAAATTAGAGACTGCAGATCTACTCTACAAAAATTCAGTTTGGATCGGGTCAATTAGACCCAGTATCTTTGCTATTATTCAATTATTTTTGAATTTTTTTTTGCATCCACATTTATTAACCTCCCTGGCGGTTCACTGAGGTGCAGATTTCTGTACCAAAAGTGATACAGTGTTTTGCCTTTCCGCCCCGTCGGCGTCACGGATGACGCCGATGGGGGTGGAAAGGCTCTGTTTGCCTGCAGCTTAGTAGAAATGCTGCAGGCACACAGAGAGCCAGCGGTTGCGCCTGATTCCGGCACGTGCGCAGTTTGATTCATGATCAGACTGCGCCAGTACTTGCTTCGGGCGTAACGCTAGGGAGGTTAAACCAGCCATAGACGCTATGCTTGGCGGGCGTTTATCGAACAATCGGCCGCAGCATGATGACATCATCATGCCATGGTCAATCGTTCGAAATACACCATTTACGATTTGACAACCAATACTTTGGATGGGGATCCTTGTCCCCATTCAAAGTACTGGCGATCGACCAGAGAAAAATGTTTGTTCTCTGGCTGATCAAAGTTTTGTGCGGGTACGAACGGTTTCTCCAGGTGGGCGCGTTCATTTTGCGATTGATCACCAAGCGATCACCCCGAATGCGTACAGAAAAAAAATTCTTTTTCTGTAAATTATTTTCTTTTTTTTTTTATAAGTTTACACTTGTTTTCTTTTGATTTGGATTGGATAAAACATTTATAAAACATTTATCCAATCAACATAAAAAACAAATGTAAAAAAAAAATCTAAGAACATTTTTTTTTCTGTATCTTTAAATCTCCCACCCGGCGCGTGACGTCATCAGGACCCGAGTGCCGATCACGGAAATAGCTGGAGACATCTGCTATTTCCAGATCGGCTCGGGTGCAGCCGAAGATGATCCCACTAGCAGAAACGCTCAGCGGGAGCGTTTCTGCTAGTTGGATCAGCTTTTGAACTGGATTATTGAAAGTCATTTCTATAATCCAGTCCAAAAGTTTAAAAAAAAAGATTTAAAAAAAGAAAACATTTTTTTTTCTATAAGACCGGGTCCCGCCTCTGTGACGTCGAAGCCGGCGACGGAGGAAGATCGTGATGGTGGCGGACCAGGTGAGCTCCCACGATGTGCCCGAACCCAGTTCGGGCGTATTGCTAATTGCAGCGTCCCTTTGCCCGAACTGGGTTCGGGCATATCGCTAGGGAGGTTAATGAAATCGGACGGCCTCCTGACCTCCTGACCTGTGCAAAATGCTTTTTAATTAACAAGGATCTCTATAATCTGTCACAGTTTACACTTACTTTTTTATATTTTGAGCTGACATGTACATTGTCACTAAAGGTAGCCATACACAGACAGATACCTTCCCAATTTCTCAGCTAATCGACCAGTGTAGGTGTCACCCGGCGGTTGTTTGGCCAAAAATCAGGTGCGCTCACCTGGCAAGATAGATCAGTAATCTCCTGCATGTCGGATCGCACGGTGATCCCTCATGTTAGTAGATTCCTGGTCGATCCCATTACTGTTGATGGGGACGGCAGTCAAATGTCCGGCACACAAAGGGTGCCCATGGATCCTCTGAGGGGTTAGCTGCAGCGTGATGCCGTCATCATTTCATCATGCTGCATTCTACTCCTCATCTATTAAGGGAGAAACTGCAGATCTATGGCTACCTATTGTGATTAAAGTTACTCTATGGCAGTGGTGAGCAACTGAGTTGCTATGGAGGGCCACAAGTGCGGCCCTCGGCATCACTTAAGGGCCGCACATAACATTTTCAATCTACACTGACTAGTATAAGCATTTTATAATGAAAAGAGGACAGCAGGCAGAGCTAGATGACATTATGTATCATTTTTTAAATAACAGCATTTTTAAAAAAATGATACTTCAAGCATTAGGGAACACTGTAGTATGGTAATGCACATTTTGTGTCATATATATCATCAAAGGTTATGTGCTTCAAAGACATTGATGATATCGATGGGGAACATAACCTTTGATTAGGCAGACAGGTGAGTTTCTATGCCTTATGCATTAATAGCCACATGCTGGGCACCTGGGCCCTACGGAGTCTCACTTATTTACCCTGCTCTTTGCAGATGAGAAAGTACTGAGTTAGTGAGCTGATTGTGCCTAGTGTTCTGCCCACCAATGCTCTACTGGTTGAAGGAAAGATGCCAGGGATGGGTGAACAGACATTAGATACAAACCCTCCTTCTGCTCTATTCCTGCACTGTTTTGTGTATTATATGTTCTTGAATGGCGCTTTTTTATGAGCTTCTGTCTGATCTCCCAGCCTGACTACATTAGGAATTTTTGGGAATACTTTATTAGGGGAGGAATGACAGCACTAAATCCAATGTGGGGTTTTATAATTATGGCCACAGGTGCTATTGTTAAATGTTATTGCAGTAAATCGCCACATATTGAACCATAACATTGCTGTCACTACCCTAAAGCTGGGCAGATATAATCACTGTCACTCCTCCTAATCCCTTCCTTATTTAATTTTTATACATGACTTTTATTGATGAGTGAATTAGGATTTGAATAAAACATTTTAGTTAATAGTTAATAGTAGAATATAAAATTTTTGTAGTAGTAAAAATAAAGGGAAGTAATGAAATCTGAACCTATGCTGCCAGGGGATGGGTGAACAGACAGAAATAAATCCTCCTTCTGAAGAAATCCTACAACTGTGGGTTGGAAAGCATATGACGAGCAAAGTTTTCCGTTCCCTGCTTTTCTTTACAGGAGCTTAAAATATTAAAGCTTGGGGGGGGGTGCCCGATTTTTATATATCGGAAGTGGTTGGATATTTTCATATGGTTTATGTACTTGGTGAGGCTTAGAGGATATTTATTGTTGAAATCATTTTAGTATTTTATGGCACAAGTACTAAAACACCCATCCCAGCAGCTGTGTAAGGAAGGCTGGATGTGCATACACAGTTCTCGTTTGCTTTTGCTAATTGTTTTGCCCTAAACCCTAGTGCTGATATTCATACTTTATATATTTATACAGCCAAGTTATGGGAAATCAAAGGGTGCCCATAATTATTCATACCCCTGGCAAATTTTGACTTAAAGTTACTTTTATTCAACCAGCAAGTTATGTTTTGTTACAGGAAATAACATAGGTGTCTTCCAAAAGATAATAAGACGATGTACAAGAGGCATTATTGTGGGAAAAAAAATCTTTCATTTTTACAATTGAGCAAAAAGTGTCATGTGCAAAATTATTCACACCCTTCTCAATAATCAATAGAAAAGCCTTTGTTGGCAATTACAGCAATCAAACACTTCCTATAATTGCAGACCAGCGTTTTGCATGTCTCCACATGTATTTTTGCCCATTCATCTTTAGCAATGAGCTACAAATCTGTCAGGTTGGAGGGTCTTCATGGAATCATCCTCACCTTTAGCTCTCTCCACAGATTCTCAGTTGGATTCAAGTCAGAACACTGGCTGGGCCACTCCAAAACATTAATGTTGTTGTCTGCTAACTATTTCATCACCACTTTTGCAGTGTACTTTGGGTCATTGTCATGCTGAAATGTCCACTGGTGCCCAAGGCCAAGTGTCTGCCTGATGTTGCCATTGAGAATCCTCCCTTATTGCTATTTTTTCATGGTGCTGTTTACTGTGATTTGGTTCCCTGGTCCATTGGCTGAACCCCCCCCCCCCCACCCCAAAGCATTATATTCCCACCACCATGTTTGACAGTGGGATGGTGTTCTTTGGATTGAAGGCTTCTCTTTTTTACGCCAAACGAAGGAAACATCATTGTGACCAAACAATTACATTTTTGTTTCATCTGACCATAACACTGATCTTCTTTGTCCAGATGAGCATTTACAAAGGCCAAGCATGCTTTTGTGTGCCTTATCTGGAGAAGTAGCATTCTCCTTGGTCTGCATCCGTGGAACCAGCAGTGTACAGTGTCTGTTGGATTGTCTGCCTTGAGACATTGCCACCAGCAGAGCCCCTGCCCCTCCCCAAAACCATGGCAGCAATAACTGGATCTGAGGTTCAGTACAAACACATCCAAAGAAAGATGTTTAAAATAATAAAGGTACACAAAATATATTGCTTGATCAGTTCAATCTAATATAGTTTAAATTTGTTTAAGGTGCTCATGTAGTGTTCCTCTCTACCCAGTTAATGCTCTTGTAGATGTTTAACTTGGGAGATGGTCATGATTTAATTGCTCTGAGGCATATCCATTATTGAGTAGTTAATTTAATCTAATATAGTTTTGTCCTTCTGTTCTTTTGTGCGCCCCTATTTTGTAAATTTTCAGATTATAGTTTTTAAGAATGTTTTGTATTAAATGTAATAATTTTAAACAAAACAAAAACAGTAAAACAGCAGTTTACGGCTTGAGCCATAGAAAACCTGTATACCTTTTGCACTAGCCAAGCACTAGAATCAATGCTCTGCAGTCTTCATTTTGCTGGCAGAGTGCAAGCATCTCCCATTAACTTGTATGGGAGATGCAAAGGCAGCGCAGAGCAGAACGCGCTTTGCCCCTGCACTGCCTAGTCCATTATTCCCAAAAACGTTATTTCTGGTTATTTACCACGTTCATTATTGGCAAAGTGCACATAGTGTGAAAGGGCCCTGAAACAGTATGGTTACAACTTTAACAGATAGTAATGGTTGTTGCAATCCAAAGAAGCGCATTAAAGAATAGAGATACGTAACCATAAACCTAAAACACATGAATAAAGTCTGCATGTTCCTGATGTTGGCAACGTGTAGTTTTATGAATTAATTAGGGGTTGGAGAGTGCTATCTTGGGAAGAAAATATAGAGAGAGATCTCTGTAAGGAAAAGAATCATCTCTAAAGGGGAGCTGAGAGATCTTCTGGAAATTAAAGCATTCATGCTGGAATAACCTGTACTTGTCATTACTACAAACTGTCTGTAAATCTTCTTATAAATCACTAGATTGAGAATTCAAGTTGCTGTGGAGGTTTGTGCCATAATTTTGTCAATAAAAATGCTTATACAAGTCAGTATAGATTGAAAATGTTATTTGTGGCCCTTTAGTGGTGCTGAGGGCCACACTTGTGGCCCTCCATATCAACTCAGTTGGCCACCACTGATGTATACCCATCTTCCCATTCCTAACATTCCCACCATGCCAGTTCCATCTCCCCTACTTAGTATATACCCTGCTTCCCAACCTCTTAGATTGTAAACCTGATTGGGAAGGGGCCTCATCCCCTCCTGTGTCATAGTCTGTACCTGTGTATTGAGTTGTTTTTCAATCCCCTATATATATCTAATCCATATCCTCCTATCATAATAATGCAGTACATGTATTTGTACAAAGCTAACTACAAACGCATTTGGGGTGGATAAATTGTGCCTTCCGTATAGGTTACAGTTTTAATATAAAAATATAAAAAAGTTTAAAATGCTAATATTTAGTTTACTCTTCTTTCCTTCCTTACCAACATGATAATTGAATTACAAAATGCCATAACATACCTTTGTTTAGTGACATGACCACTATTTATCTGCAGTTCAGAATGATCATTGCTTTATCATAACATCTGTAGTAATTCCCATATGTGGTGCTAAGCCACCAAGACTGAAATTCAGTAAACAAGATGAAAGGGACAGTTCTAGAAAATTATGTGACATGCTGCTGCATTGTGGCTATGTGTATATTTACAACATGAAAGCAACCTGTGCAAGACTAAAGGCACAACTAGAATTCAGCTTTTATTTCAGTCTAGAACTAGAACTAAAAGAGAATTTGTATTAAAGTTGTTGTTCCAAACAATCAAATAGCAAATTTGCAACTATTGATCTAAACCAGGGGTGGGCAAACTTTTTGACTTTGTGGTAACATTGACTTCTTAAATTTGATAAGGGTGCCGGACCAACAGCCTGTATTGGCCAACCCCTCATATGTGTGCCAATTCCATGCAACGCCGGCATCACTTGGCTGTGATGTGTAATAGGCAATGTGTGACAGAGCGTTGTTATATTTTTACATTTCCTGCACTTATAAAGAAATGCTCATTCATTGCAATGAGCAGAGATAATTCCTAGAGACTGTCTGCTGTCACCATAAGGATGCGCCCACAGTGTCATGATCAGGTCACGTTCGGACACCTCTAGGCATTATGTGCACTCATTGCAGAGAACAAGCAAAGGGGACCATCTTTTCAACAATGTGACAAAGGGCCAGAAAAGAAAGATAAACAAGACGGATCCGGCCATACACCTATAGATCCGTGGTCGATTTCAGCTGCGCACATGGAGCAACCGATGCATGTGGCCCAAAAATCACAAAGATCTGGCTGATTGCATTTCTTGGGATGGGGGCCAGGGTCTTTATCCAAAGTATCGGACGTCATCATGCTGCAATTGGCCATTTAAGGAGCGCGCAGGGATCTCTGCAAGTATGGCCGGCTTTAGTTTGCCCACCCTTGCCCTAAATTTACATAAGCAACTTGTGCTCAGGTGTCTCAAACCAATCTGGCTGCGTTTCAAGACAGCAAAGCTTCTGTAGTGTCGTGGAGGTGCATTGTAGTGTGCAACTTTCACGACCAGGTCCTTTCGGACAGATGTCCTCTGCTTAGTCACCAGACACACACTCCGAACACATGCAGGTCCACGCAGCTGGTAGGGGCTATGTACAGTTTATTTAGGGATATTTACAGCTTCACCAACTTCTGAGGGCAGAGCTGGGGTCCAAGCATAGGGAGAAACAGTTCCAAAGTGCTGCTACCAGCTGCTGAAACAGGTGGACAGGGGTGCTGTTGGCTATCTCAGATAGGGTAGGGAAGTTCTGTGGAACTTGTATTTAATATCTCTGCTTGGGGGGGGGGGCAGTAGCCAAGTCTCCAGGCAGATTTTGATTGCTACAATTAAGTGGAGAGCCAAAACAGCAGGAAAAAGATGATTTAACCCTGTCCTGTAAAAGGTTTCAGTAACTGTTATACACCCAGTGTAGCCCTTAAGGGACAAACACCTACTATATACACAACACAATATATACATTTATAGTTAACAGGGTAATATATACATTTTATTGGCTATATACAAATTAAGTGTTAACCTCTGTCACTACACTTCCTTTCTACCTTATTTGCTAAAAAATGGTAAATAAACTGTTAAGGCAGTGTCATGCAGACTGCTAGTGCTTATAGTAAAGTTGGACATCATGTATAACATCAGCACTGACCAATTGAGAGCAGGATTGAGAGCAGAGAAAAAGGTCAATAGCGCATAACTAGATCTAAAGGACCACGCCATAGTATGCACCCCATAGTTTTGAAGAGAGCCTTATTCCATATGTAAATAGTTGCTCATGTGTAAGTTGTTACTGCCAGTTTGTAAAATGTTTCTCTCCATACGTTGGTCAGTTTGTTTAGAGAATGGGTACTGATAGCGCTTATGCAGTTAAGATTTCACACCCTGCAGTGGCCTTGGCCTGAGGGAATGGAACAAATTGCAGCCTCGTGGCATGCAGGGCGATTGCTCCCAGGATGGTGGAACGTAAAGGTTTTTTTACATATTCTGTCATTTTCCCATTGATTTTAAGGGGGAAAAGTGCGTCTTATAGTCTGAAAAATACAGTACATTGGCCATTTGTTTTCATGAATGTACAGCCTATAAATACACAAGTGGAAAGTGAAATTCCAATTCAAGCATGTGAGAAAAAGGCTTACTTTAGCATTGCCCTGCAACAAAAAAAAAAGAAAAAAAGAAAATATAGACCGTTCAGCTTTTAGAAACCCCCGAATCATGCAGCCTTTGCAACGTTATGAAAGTGTTTTCCAAAATGTAGTTCCTATAAGTAACACTGGGAGCAGAGCTGAGAATTTTCAGCTGCGTCACAGAACAGATAGAGAAGAAACTGTGTGTCGACAGGTCCCTGAAAATCTGCTGCTGCTGCTGCTGCTACAGGAAAGAGAGCTATGGAAGTATCGTAGGTTAGGCTCTCCTATAACCAGAACATCTTTGCATGAACCTGTACCTCATCTCCAAATTTCTTTCCTTTATTTGAGATCAACTGGAAAAATCATGACATTTTTATCTGGCAGGGTGAAGAGGCGAAATGGCGATGTGTTCGGTGTGGGGGCACAAAACGTCAGCATTCGGAAATGCGAATAGGGGTTTACAAATGGGTTAATGGTAATTCTGGAATCTTCAGGAGGTCAAATGGTTACCCGAACCTACGCAGCAGCAATTGGGGGTGAGCCATATGATATTTAGAGAGTCTAGCTGTTATTACAGACATTTACAAGAACCCTGGAGGTATTGAAAACTGCGTCACTTCTACTGCGACGATGCAGATAATATAAGGTTAAATCTTTTTACCCATAAACTTAACTTAAGGAACCAAGCTGCCCTGTTTTATTCTCATTCCTGAAACCGGAGAAGCTAAAAACACGTAAGATGTGTATTATTCATCTCTTTTTTAGAATTGTTTGTAGTTTGTTGCTAATTTGTATTCTTTATTCTTGTTTTAATAGCCTATGTTATATGATGATAGGATGCTGGGGATTCTTTACAAGTAGAAAAAGCGGTACTTGGTCCAAAGGCTTGTAGGGAACTAGGGTTACAATGTCAATATAACAGACATGCCACTGTAAAAGTTTAGGACATTGAAACTCCACTATAAGTTATTCATGTTTCCATGCATCATTACATGGGTTAACAAAAACATAAAGATAAGATAGACAAGTTAGCAATTGTGAAATGTCATCCTTGTTACCTTCCTGGTTCCCATCTTTCCCATCAGAGTTGCAATTTTTCAGCCTCAATACTTTCCTATGTTTCTGCTTTTACTTAAAGGATGATCTTAAAAAGCAATGAATGTAGATGGAATCCACCTAAAACATATCTCATTGGTAGGACAGGGTCACTGACAGGGGAAATTACAAATTTCTGTTAAAAAATTGCCTCCTATGAAACTATGTTTACTGTTATTTTTTTTTATTAAGGGGTATAATTTACCCAATGGTCATTAAGATATTTGTTTTCATTGTAATGAAAATGATTGCTAGAAGGATGTGAAAAATTATATACTTAATAAACATATAGGATTGCAATTGTAAAATGTAATTACTTTCTGTTATTGCTTAAGATTTGTTTTGTTGTCTGTTAAATGGCTATATAGTGCGCAGCTTGTCTTCATTACATGACTGCGCAATTCATGGAAGTTGTGCTGCTGTCTGTATTGGTTCACAAGTTAACGTGTGCTGGATTAGCAATAAAATATGTAAGGGGATAGAATGGATATTGAATGCCAATCAATTGAGGAGAAATAGATACAGCCTATTGTTTTTAAAGTTATAGGTCTACTCTTTTAAGTTAATACTTGTCTTCAGAATTTCACATATTGGCAGTCTTAATATGCATTGGTAAATCAGATATGTCAGCATCAGGTTCCTTGCTGCAAATCTCATGTCCCTTCTAGGGATTTTTTTTTGTAGTTTCTATTCCTATACATAAAACTATGTTTTAGATTATTCATATGGACCTGTGCTTGACAAAGGAAACTTTATTCCTAAAATTAAACCTTGTAACCCAGGACAACTCTTACTGCATAAAATTACAACGTGTTTAATTTGGCCTTTAGCTTAAAAGACTCTACCCTTTATCACCAATGGCAGAGCAGAGGCATAATAGCCACTGGTTGAGTTCAAACCTCTGTGTGGAAAACATATGTTTGCACCATTATTATACATCAAAGCTCAATTACTCTTCATGGAATTGTAAACATGCATTATAGTTTAATTTAGCCTATGGCAACTGGCCTTTCAGTGCATTGGCTGGGATATATAAGACAAACAATGCATACAAAACAAGAAGGCTTGTTAGATCCTACAGGCACAACTTATGATAAAAATGCAATTCAAAAGATAGGTGTGAACCCCAGTTACATCTGGAGACTTAAACTGGAGTCTTAAAATTCTGCCTCTCTCGGGGTCAGCAGCAGTTTCAAGTATTCTGCATTTTTGCAGGGGTTTCTCTCACCAATGGAAGATTGTGCTTCCAGCCAAATACATGCAGCGTCTGGAAAGCAGAACGGTGACACATTTCACAGGAGAGGTAAGTACATTTTAGTGCCCTTTCTTCTTACATTAATGGACTTTTTTCTTAAGGGTCCTTCTGGTGGTACAAGGAATTGCATGCAGTCACACATGTGCTTATAAGTCCTGAACTAGTGCTTCATTTGACCAAGTGGGGAATATAGTATTTCATGCTTTTTGATGGATCTTTACATTTAAATTCACAAATTTAAATGATGTTGGATTGTATTTTAGATAGAAAGTCAGACTTAAACTGGTTCTAAAATGTTCTATTGAATTCTAATATATTTTTGGACTTTCAGAAGAGTATGTCTGCTGTTCATGACCTGATATGTAAACTGATGGAGCAAGTCAAGAGGGTCTTAGGCTATGTTCCCACATCAACGTCCACATGCGATCAAAAATCGTGTCCATTCAGGTCTATGGGCACGATTTGAAAAAAAAAAACACACACACACAATCACTGCCATCAGTTGAGTGGGGACAAGCCCATTCAACTGAATGGACACGATTAATCACCTGTGTGGA
Source organism: Ptychadena robeensis (assembly GCA_036250615.1). Lineage (NCBI taxonomy): Eukaryota > Metazoa > Chordata > Amphibia > Anura > Ptychadenidae > Ptychadena > Ptychadena robeensis. The sequence continues at coordinate 124,465,959 of CM070033.1, forward strand.
AACATAGCCTTAAGGTAGATACATACTGGCTGCTATGTCTCCTTTGCAGCTTCATCATTCTCCTCTTGGTATTTGTTTTGATTTCACCCTGAATTACTCATACTGCCACCTAGTGTTGTGAATGGTTTATTCAGCCTATAATTATATCTAAGACTAGATAGCAGCCTGAATCATTTATAGTGAATTTGATGCTTACAACCAACAAGAGCTGACAGACAAGGAGAGTGCAGAAGAAGGCTTTAGTTGTAGAAGAAATGAAACTGCTTGATCTAGGAGTGATAGGTAGGTAGTTAAGATTTTTGCCTTTTTCAAGGCAAAATATAATTTATATTATAGTCTAGATGCGTTTGTTCTAGTCGCAGATGCATGCCATTAATCATAGTGGGCTATCCGATGGTGACAAGGCAGAAGATGCTGACAGAACCTTCATTAATATTCTAACTTGTAGTCTCCAGTAATGATCAGCTGGCAAACAAAGACCATTAAATAAGAAAGAAAAGCATTTTAATGGTTGGATCGCCAAGTAAGCTGGTGAAGCCCTTCTTCCGGGAGTCATGTGACATGACCCTCTCTGATCATGATACAGAATCCTGTCTGCAGATTAACATGGAGAACTAGAGCCTCAACAAATTGGGAGTCTGTGTACGTAGTTTAGTATCTATAAATGCCCCCACCAACTCAGGCCTTGTGCAACACAAATAGGACCCTTAATTTAGACATACATTGTTCTCAGGTAATAGTTCTCACAATTATTTAAGCTATTTGCAGTACAGAGATTTTATTATTTGAGATTATGTGTCTGGTCTGTTTAAGTAACAACTGCAGCCAAGTTTTGGAGATTCAATTATGTACTGCATTGCCCCTAGCAATCCTGACAAAGAAATGAGATTGGGTAAGGCCAGAACCAAGGTTGACCAGCACGGCCCATAAGGCCATTAGCCCTTGGCCCAAAAGAAAAACCCCATAAGGGCCCATAAGGTCATTAGCACAGCCCAAAAGAAAAAGATACATGCATATGCAATTGTTAAGCAGCTTTCGTTTTTTTGTTAAGTTAAAGAGGTAGTGTAGCTATGAATTAATAGTTTACATACAATAGCATTAATACCTGATTATGTTGTGTTAGCAGTCTCATGAATCCGTACCTGATCTACGATTTGGACAACTCCTGGAGAGGGCTTGTATTGCTTAGATGAATTGTAGTATGCAAAAATGTCCGGCCTGTCTGTGTTGTTTTGCAGAAAACCTGTGTTACAAGGCTTGCGGAGCACAATGAGAAATCCATTGGCAGGTAAGAGTTTTTGTATATGTATAAATGTATGTGTACAGCTGATTTATATATATATATATATTTACCTTTATTTCACAAGCTTTTACTTAGGGAGAATGGACATTGTAGTTTTATGGTGACATAATTTGAACACACATAAATAAATGCTTACTATTTCATTATATTAAGTGTATGAAATATAACAAAACCTTATGCTAGGCATACACATGCCGATAAACGGCCGGATTTTAATCTAACCGACGGGCATGCGCGCTCTCGCCGTCGGTCAGGTTAAAAATCGGCCGCTAACCGGCATGTGCCCACATGGGGCGACAGATCCCTGTCGCCCCACTTTTCGGCCGGCCAGAGAGCCGACATGTCGGAAAATCTCTGGCCGGCGCAAGCCGATGGAAGCCGATGCCATAAACTGCAATGAAGACGGCGTCTCCATTGCAGCTTATGGCCGGCACACAAAGGGTGCCTGGCCGATTGAAGAGGCCCCAGAATGCAATGGGAGGCTAACGTGATGACGTCATCACATTAGCCTCCTGGAAAGATATCGGAGGAAGATATCGGATGAGGTCTGTATGTGTATGCCCAGCATTACAGTCATATACACAGACATCACATTCTTATTTGAGCTAATATGCAAACTATCAGACACCAAACTGTTTTCCTTTCATATCATTCTAATTGCTATTTACATTATTGTGATTTTTGTTTTTGTTTATCTATTTTATATGCATTATCTTTTATGGGTTTACTTTTTTCTTCTTTGTTATGGAATGTTTGTCTTGTAGTTGGGTACAATCTTAAGCAGGGAACACACGGCTTGATATTGGAGCCGTTCGAGGTTCCCTGCAGCAGCATCTCCATACAGAGCAATGAACATCGGCCATGATTTACGGTCATGTACGATATGGCCGCATTTGATATGGGCCAGATAGATAGCCGTGGGCGCGCACGTTGCTTGAAGGGGCCATTGATCTGGTCCATATCTACATGTGTGCTCCCTGCTTAACTATGCAACTTTCGTGCAATCAATTTAATTTTTCTGCATTATCCTGTAAATCAGTATGCAAATAGGGAGGTCCCTGCACTATATAGCTATTGATAGATATAATCTAGGAAATTGTACAGAGGGGCTGAATGGAATACATCAACCAGCATTACCATTTAACAGAGGGAAGTGCTATAACTAGCAGCAGACATGCCAAGGGCTGGTTGCTAAGCTGTGCTCCCTCCTGTATTTTAAAGAACAATAACTTCTAATCAATGTTCAACTCAATTATCGATTGAGTATTGATCAAGAATGACCCAATTTTCAATCTTCGTGTATAACAACCTTAACTTTTGCATCTAAATCCTCCTTTCTCTCAGTTCTCTTCAAACAAAATGTTTTACCTCTGACATATAAACCATTACGAATAATTCTTCCCTGTTATTGTCTATCCAGTCCCTGAATAGAACACTCTTGTTCAGATCAAACACGATAACTTATATGTTCATTCTCTTTAATTCTTATTAATACTGTTCACGTAATTAGGTAGACTTTGATTGTTTAGAATAGTAGACGTTCTGAAGTCTTTTGTAAAGAACTAGTTAATTAAATTAAGAAAACACATCATAAAGCTATTTTATAAAAAGAAACAGTAAAAGAAATCATGGGAACAAATCAGAAAGCTATTTTATAGAAAGAAACAGTTATAGAAATGATGGGAACAAATCAGAAAGCTATTTTATAGAAAGAAACAGTTATAGAAATGATGGGAACAAATCAGAAAGCTATTTTATAGAAAGAAACAGCTAAAGACATGATTCAATTGTCCAAATAATGTTTCCTTGTAATGAGTAAGCACTGGTTTACATGATTGCTTTCCCTTTCTCGTCTGTTGTATTAGCAGGATAAGAGATGCTGCTTTAAAAACCAAACCTCAGCTTGTGTAACCTTGCTGCGTACTTCCTTTGCTGACTCATGCTCACTATGATGCAGTCATTTCACTACCTTCCTGCAGGAGATGTGTGATATAATATATGTATCAGCAGCATGCCTCTTTCTTTCTACCTAGCATTATTTAAATGAGCTACAGTGAACAAGGAAATAACTTCATATCCACAACTGTATCATCTATGTACATTATTTATACATATATGTGTATGATATTTCAAGCCAAGTCGTCCTTTTCATGTTTTAAAGCAGAACTAAAGTATCATATACAGTGCAGTCTGGCTCCGGCATTTACAATAGAAGGTTTTATTTTTCTAAATCTCCCCTGTAACATGGTTATATTACTTTTAGAAACAACAAGCCAGTATGTCTCAGACTGAACAACATAAAACAAGTGCGTTTTTGGTGGAGATCCAAGTTGTTATGCGTCACAGACGGAGAAGGACGAATAAGTAGTAATGGACTGCGCTTGACATAAATCCCTGCATTCAACGTGAGTAAAACGCAGGAATTTTTATGCAATGGAGGATAGGTCTGAGTCCTTAAAACACCTGCTTGCAAAGACTAACAATAACAAGATGGAAAGAAAGAATTAATTACACAGAAAATAAGTCTACTTAGCAGTTGCCAGTTTTGCTAATTACTATGTGGTATAATTGAGCCAGCATGCAATAAAAGACTTTCACCCCACCCTGCTAGATCCAGAAGTTAAAGGGTCATAACTGATTAGAACATGGCACTTTTGTTGGACATTATATTATTATTATCATTTATTTATAAAGCGCCAACATATTACAATAAATTAGAGTTGAGACGACACAAGATAACACACAGGAACAGGTTATGACACAGGAGGAGAAGAGGACCCATGCCCGATCAGGCTTACAATCTAATAGATTATAGATGAGAAAATAATGTCAGCCCATTATTGTTGTGAGTTACATAGCTGAGATGTGATTTACATGAAGAATGTGTACTTGATCCCAAGGGAAATTGTTTATGTTGCTATTGTCATAGATGTCAAAGGAAACTACATCTTCTTGCTCAAAGAGAATCTTATACCTTACAATAATAGGCTGATGTATCTATCTGTGTACCTTAGTGTATAATAGCTATAACCTGCCTTTACGATATTAGCCACCATTAAGTCCTTTTGACATTGCTGAAAGAGAGACAGGTGTCTACAATACAAGCCTGTTATTGCGGAGTCTTACCAATCAGCCTTACCAGCCGGCTGTCTCACACTCAGGATCCATAATGGATTGCTCTTCATTTGTGCAACCATTTCAGGATTCCCCAGGAAACAACAGAAGGAAAGAACACTTTGAGCCCATGTGTTTAGAATGATGTCCTTGCTCTCCCCCTGCTGCTTTCAAGGGAGAAGTGTTTTCCTGAGGTTATGTCCAAGAAACTAATGTTGATAGTGGCTAAATTTTACAAATATAGGGCTTGTTTCCATTATACGTATACGCTTAGCTGGGGTCCCGACGTATCTCACAGCCTGCCGGCGGATGGTCTGTTTACACATCCACCGGTGTAAAGGCTGAACGTACTCGACTACGTTCAGCCTGACACCGGCGGATCGGCTCAGCGCAATAAAGACAGACCCGTCCGCCGAGCAGGTAAGTCTATCTGTTACGTTGGGACCCCCCGCTAAGCGTGTATGCTTAGCGGAGGGGTCCCAACGCAATGGAAACAAAGCTATACAGGGACATACAATATGTATCAAAACCTTTAGGGATAATCCAGAAGTCCAACTAGCTGAGTTTAAAAAAACTTAACCTGCTTGACCACACTTTGTTCTTATCAATATCTTTTGCAGACATAATGTCACATAACCTTAATTCACTGTAATTCAAAGTTGATATTTGACATTTCCAAATATATTTGATGCCAATATGTTGGACAATCCTCCAGGGGTTAAATATGTTTAGCATTGATTGGTAGTCTGATGATTGATTGGAAGTCAGTTTGAATACCTTTGAAATAAATCTCCCTGGGCTGTGGTTACAGCAGACTTACCACCAGAAAATGATCTACCCATGAATGGTGCTAGAAGTGCCAATATTAGGGAGGAATGCATTAAAAAAACTAAACTCACCTGTAATGAGTGATTTAAGAAGATCCCCCACAGCCTTCTCTCACTTCCTGGCGGCGATACATGACGAGAACAAAGCATTTGCCCGGTGATTCTGTGATCTTGGCACTTCAATGAAAGTCCATTGTGGAAAATTCTAATATAAAAGCATTGAGTGGCCACCCGCGATATTGCACCCTGGGTTAACCATCAGAAGCCCGGCGAATGCAGATAGAATCGCTTATAGGATTCTACAGAACAGCAGGTAAGTATATTATTTTAGGATCGTGGAGCCCTAAGCCATAATCATACCAACTCAGAGGTAAGTAAAATTTTAATTTGCTTTTTTAACATATTGAGTGTACATCTGCTTTAAATTTAGTTGCTATGCAAGGCAAAGCCTTGCAGATCCAACAGCTTTCCAGACATCTTTCATCTGGTAAAAATATAGATGGTGTGTAAAGGTCCCCTTTTTTGAAACCGGACAATACCCAAAACAGCATTCCCAATTTTAGCAGTTAACTGAATCCATTTATTACAATAAAAAACAGAATATCCATTAGTTAATGTTGGATACATGAAAATATAGATGGTTAAGGGCAAACGCGTTGAAAATAATTCTACAGTCCGTAAAACCCTTCTGTATAGCAGGAAATACACTTTTTGGTTCAAATTATTGATATGTTTTTTTAAAAAGATGTAATCATGTTAATGTGTATATTGTATATTTTATATGTTTGAATTATGAGCAATAAATTAATGATTTGATCATGTGTTATTAAATAGTTAAATCCATCCTAAACTCCATTAAATATACCAGGGGTGGAGGGTACCCAATTAACCCCTGTTGGGTGTTTGAAGAACCCCAAAGGGGAAAGGTTTAATTTGTTTACATAAAAATATATGATTTCCTTTTCATATAATATATAAGATGGATGACTTCATATTAAATATAGCTACATTTTCAGTAATTATGGAGAACTGATCTGCATATTAGAATTCCTCATTGGTCCGAATTCTTTGTGTAGGACAGATGCTTGAAGTTTGCAAGTGATCCACATGTCTATTATATATTCTGTTTTATGGCCAGAGGTCCATTTGTGGTCATGTTACCAGTTTGTATCATTCTTAGCACATTCCCTGATCAAGAAACAAAGGTAATAAGTAAAGGTGCCATACAGTAGTTTATAATAGGCCCATGCTATGGTTATGGTTAATGGTCATATCTGATGGAAAATGGTAGTAAGTTATTTTTTTAAAGGGCTAAAGTTTGTTATTTGATGGAGACTAATAATCATATATATACACATCTGCTCAGGTTACCTGAGACAAATGTTTATCAACAAACATTAGCCTCATGTAACCTGGACAGACATGCATAGTAGCGTGGGAAAACACTACTGCTCATGCCCAAGAGGTAACTTGAGGGTGTGTCATTATTCAGCGACTCCAGGCCAATAGAACAGGTGATATTGCAACATGAAAAGATTAATAAAGAAGGAAAAAGATTCAAGAAGATGAAAAAAATTCAGAAGAGGGTAATGGAATACAACACAGGAGATAGGACTTTGGGCATGTATGTATTTGTGTTATCTTAAGGTAAAATATGTTTAGATTAAAATTTATAAAGATTTTGTGCATTTTTTATTGTGTGCTTTTATATGCAAAACAGTAATTGATTATGCTATGGGGGTCAATATGACCCCTATATTTATTCCATTTGGAAATATATTAATTGATTTATTTTTATTATTACATATAAAAGTATGGGGGATTAATCTAAGTGTTTTTCGCTTTGCTGCAATTGTTGGGTCAATATGACCTCTATATTCATTTCATTTTTATATATAATAATTAATTTTTGCATATAAAGGTTTTGGTTTTTTTTGTAAGTGTCTATGTTTTATTGTTGTGTAATGTTGGGCATGCACTTTTTTGAGGGAGTTTTTTAAGTGTATTTTTTTTTTTTTCAGTTTTAACCCTTTGTGAATAAATATAGGAGTCAATACGACCCCTACATTCATTCCATTTTTCTATGTAATAATTTATTTAGTTATTATAAGTATTTTTCTGGTTTTGGGCTTGGTTTGGATTAGTTTGAAATTGATCACACTGTGAGGTAGATGCCCACATTGGCATATCGACCTGATAAGCCCCGCTAGACATCTAAAGTATCTGCCTGCAATCCCATGGGAATCCCTGTGTTAGTGGCACACACAGGATTCCGTTCAGTTCTGCAGACTACTCATCACAGAGTGGTGACGTCACCATGCTTTAATGAGTCGCCAACAAGACGGCCGGAAATCGCGTGCCTATGGCTGGCTTTAGACTGAAAAACTATTTTATGTGTATGGTTAGCTTTAGATATTCTCTCTTTTCTACAGACCAGTTGCAATGTTTTGCTAGATAATGTGAAAAGAGCTAAATAGCAGACAAATATAGAAAAGTTATATTATTAAAATGTCATAGTAAAAGCCAACCCATCCACAAATATAGCCCATTGGATGTTTTGCATGGTACGTGTGTTTTTGGTGTATGGAAGTGCTATTTTAAATTTAATTGCAAATTATGCAGCCTTCCATTGCTAACATGGTTTTAGAAGCCATCACATGCTTAGTTGGAGTTTTGATCCTTTTGCCATAGAAGTTTGAAGCACAGCATGTTTATTGTTGGAAATCAAGGAACTAAAGCAGGGAACACACAGTTTGATATTGGAACCATTCGATGTTCCCTGCAGCAGTGTGATGACATAACAGCACAGCACTGCTGTGTCTCCAGCTCAGCCAATGCTTTGCATGGAGACCCCGCGGTCCCCATGCAAAGCAATGGACATCGACCGTGATTTACGGTCATGTCCGATATAATGTCCGATTTCCAGCGGGATTGATCCCACTTCCAACAGGGATGGCCGCATATTATATGGGCCAGATAGATGTCCGTGAGTGCATACGGCGCTCAAAGCGGCCATCGATCTGGCCCATATATACATGTGTGTACCCAGCTTTAGGGCCCCCATACACCTTTAGATTTCTCTGTCAGATTTCCCTTTAGATCTCCTTTTGTTTTACCAAAACCGTGTAATAAGAGGGACTTTCTAAACCAGTGGTGGGCAACTGAGTTGATATGGAGGGCCACAAGTGCGGCCCTCGGCCTCACTAAAGGGCCGCACATAACATCGATCCAGACTCCACCCCCTTCAACATATCCTGTTTTCCCCGATCAACTTTGACAATTTTACTGATGTAGGAACGCCAAAGTTGATAAGGAAAGTTGTGTCAGCATGTGACCACTTTAAAGTTGAGTTGCTATGCCCTATGCATTAACAGTTAGGTTTTAGGTTTTGAGGGGCCGCATGTGGAGGACCAAGGGGGGCCGCCGAACAACTCCCAAAGGGCCGCATGCGGCCCCCGGGCCGCAGGTTGGGCACCTAGGTTCTAAACAATCAAGTCTACCTGTGTTCAATTGCAGAGGACCCTATACTACATAGTTGTTGGTAGATCTAACGCATATCTGACAGAGAGATTTGAAGGTGTATGGCCAGCTTAAGTGTTAGATCAACTTTTTGATGTTTTGAATTAAATAAATTAAATATTTTCATATGATTCCAATTAAACAATAATTTTTACTGCTTGATCAAACAGAGAAAGAAACCCATGTATGGCCAGCTTTGCACAGTATGGTACAATTGCATGTGTTTGTTCTAATGCAAGTGCTTGCATCTTGGTTGAATCTTAAACTGATGCTGGTGATGGATGCTTAAATTACACAATGAATGCTCATCCTTTACTAACCAGGCCTATACATGTCAGCTTTCACCAAACTATTGGCCTTGGACTATGTTTGAGATAAATTACTTCACTTTAAAAAAAGTTTGTGTTGATCTCTTATTTTATCGTATCGTATTTTTTGGACCATTAGATGCTCAGTTGCCATGAGCAGGGAGACTTGGGAAGAGAGATGTTATTGCCTTAATGGAACTCCATTCCAAAGCCTCACTAGATATTTTTTCAGCATTGAAACAATTATCAATTAACAATGACTAGCAAAATTGCAATTAAAGAAATGAAAATTCCTGAAACTTGAGGGAATAGCAGGTAAGTATATATATTTTTAGGGTTATAGAGTTCTTTCTTTCCCATCCTGTTGGCTCAGAAATAAGTAAACGTTTAATATAATATGGTTTTTTTCCTTAAGTATAGGTCCAATTTAGGCAACCTGCCATAGATGCTTAAAGTCCAATTTAGAGCTTGTTTTTTAAGTTGGCTGGTTACGAACTACCGGTAACTTAAAAAAACAAAGTTGTACACAAACTGTTAGTATTTTGTGAGCTTCATATTTGCTCCAAAAATAAAATATATTAGACTATAGTTATTTTTCTTTCAGAGATGCATGCCTTTATACCCATTAACTTTTTTTAAATACCGTAAATTTCAACTTATTTAAATTTGCAGAATAAAATTTTTATGCAATAAGGGCAGAGGCTGTGGTACTTCCAATTTGTCGGGGACTATCCTGGTCTTGTAGTAATGAGCCAATCTGTGGCTTCTGTTTTTAACGAGAATCAGACAGATCTTGTCTGATGCCAGACATCTTTATCCTTCCTAGTCCTATCCAGATGTTTGCGCACAGCCTTCTTGATCAGATGATGGAGGCCCTCAGGGTGGTCAGGAGCCAATCCCTTGGACTTCAGGATGCGCAGGATCTTGTTGCCAGTTACAAAGTGAACCTGGGCAACACCATGAGAGTCCCTGAGGATTACTCCAATCTAGGATGGGGGTCTTACTATTTTTGGCCAACTTGTAGATCTGTTCCTTCACATCATCAGTTTAAGCCAAGTGGTGACACTGTGTCTGAATGGGAATGCAGACTAGGACAAACCCTTTCCCGAAATGTGCATGCGACCCATGAAGGCAGCTGGAGAGAAAAGAGAAAAAGGATGCATGCCTACACCCAATGAAATTATTTTCCCATTCACATGTGGAGTTTGCCCACCATTTACTGCTATAACAGCTTCAACTCGTTGGGAAAGACTTTCCACAAGGTTTAACAGTTTATGGAAATGTTTGACTATTGTTGCAGAAGAGCATTTATGAAGTCCAGCACTACTTTTGGAGTAGAAGGGCTGGCTCACTGTCACCACTCTTATTCATCCAAATGGTATTATTTTTGTTGAAATCAGGGCTCTGTGCAGGTCAATCACGATCATCTTCACACCAAACTCACTTATCCGTGTCTTTGACCTTGCATTGTTCAGTGGTGTTCAGTCATGTTTGAAAAGGAAAAGAGCAATCCCCAAACTGTTCCCACAAAGTTAGGAGCAAGAACTTGTCCAAAATGTCTTGGTATACTGAAAAATTACACTACAGAACAAAAATCCCCTCTCCACCAAACTGTAGACTTGGGACAACGTGGTCAGGCAAGTACTGTTCTCCTGGCATCTGCCAGACACAGCCTTCAAAATGCAAAACAGAACTGCATGACTGTCACTCCAGAGAGCATATTATTTTTCTTTTAGTCTAAAAACATGTGACTACACAGTCAAAAAATAAGCACTCCACTAATGAGCCCCTTCCAATGTCTACTCCTATCACCACAAAGGAATACCCTCAAAATACCTGTATTGCCTAGGAGGTTAAACTGTTTGCATTTTGCAAGAACAATGTAATTGTGAATACATGTGCATTTATAATACATACTGTATTTTCCGGACTATAAGATGCACCAGACCATAAGACACACCCAGTTTTTAGGGCAGTAAAACCAGAAAAAAATATGTAATAAGTTTTCACATCAATTGGGATCATGCAATGAATTCAATGAATGCAATATTCAATTCAGCCAGTAGATGTCACTAGCAGCAGTACACTCTCAGCACGACACGTCCTTCTCCACATCGAGAGAAGGGGGGCCAGGCTGCACAGGGGGTCATGCATTCAGGCCATAAGACTTAGGCACTTTTCCCCCCAATTTTGGGGGTGAAAAAGTGCATCTTATGGTTCAAAAAATACGGTACATTTCCATAACAAATGTATTTTAATTTATTGGTACAGCACAGGTTACTTTAATTGAAGCTGCCATGCATCATAAAGCAGGCCATACACCTTTAGATCTCTCTGTCAGATATTCTTTAGATCTACCAACAACTATGTAGTGCCAGGTCCTCTGCAATTGAACACAGGTAGGCTTGATTGTTTAGAAAGTCCCTCATATTACATGGTTTTGGTAAAACAAAAGGAGATCTAAAGGTAATCTGACAGAAAAATCTAGAGGTGTATGGGGGCCCTAAGTTGTAGTCCAAATAGAGTATTTTATATAAAGTTTGTTAGGTTGTTTTTTCATATTAATACAAATCTCATTGATTCATAATGTTGTATCTTTCTTTTTATGCAGGATTACCCAATACATCGATCTGCTTAAATTAAAGAAGAATTAAGTCTATTCCCAGAAGCTGGTTTCTTGTGGTGACTTAGATTTAACAATTAAAGTATCTAGCACCATTTGAAATCAGTGTTTTGGGAGTAAGACTCACATCTTTTTAAAACACAGCAACAAATTGTATGGCAAGCATTAAAACTTTATATATATTTATGTATATGATGTCGTCACGCTACACTCGAGGGTTCATCAATTGAACAAAAATCGACCAGTGTATGCCCACCTTTACAGGCTGGAGGACAGGATACTCCAGGTATGGTGGCATGGGAGCAAGGAAGAGGGAAAGATAAGTATGTGTTTTCTATTTTTAGGAATCAGTTTTTCTTTAGAAAGAATACGTAAATATTGTGTAAATGTTTAATGTATTTGTACCGCTAAAAGAAAATTCTCATCACTTTCTTGTGGCTATGAACCTCCTTCAAGCTGAACCAATATTAATGAAAACTATTTCATTGGCTAGTCTTCTAGGTAGCAGAAGTTTTTGTCATCTTATTCAAATGTTTAGGATTTATGTTTGGAAAGAAACTAAAGATAGTATATAGAGGCATGTGTTGTCATTGTTATTAGAAGGACTTCTTAACTCAAACTCATATTTATGTTCAGCAAATTGTCATTCATTTAAGGATACATATAATTGTATACAAAACATTTTTAAAATAAAGATTTATTCTGTTCTATCTCTGACGTCTAAACCAAGTGCATTTCATGACCACTAGTTTAATGTATTAAGAAGTTCAAAAAGGCAAGGCATGTGTAATACTCACTCAAATTAAAGCTCAACCAATAAGCACTAAGCACTGGAGCACTGATAAGATAGAATTATTACAGGCAGATATAATCGGCTTACACATGTGCCTTGAGATGCATTTCAGGGATTTATTTCTAATGTTGATGCCTCTGGATTATTAAATCGTGGATCGATTAAGCAAAAGTTGATGTGCATATGCCATACTGTAATGTGGTGCTATGTGGGCCCATCTTTGCAATTATACTATAATATAGGATTATACAATAATACAGAAAGTGTTCCATGTAATACATATCTGCACAATATGTATTATTTCCATTAATTGGTGATGTTAATAGGTTAACACCTATGTGCCACCAACTAGGCCAAAGTGCAGAGTCTAGGAAACCAGCATGAAAGTAACCCTTAAAGATGATGGACTTTGCTGAGGATGGCTCCTTGGTTGTAGCCTGCAATTGCAATGACAACTGTGTACACTAAAAAGGTGAAACATGTTAGGGCTTGTCCCCACTGGCGAAGCTGGCCGTGGGGCACTACATGCCAATGCAGCCCCTAGCGGCTGGCTGTGCCCGTGTTTCAAATCGCGGCCCCCCGAGCAGTCGCGCAAGTGATGACAAGCCCATTGAAATTAATGGAAGAGGCTCAGAACCGTTCCGCCGCACAGCCAATTTCGCCGTGGGGACAAGCCCTTAGAAAACCAGCAAACAAGATTGTGATAATAGAAGCTAAACGTCAGGTTAGTTAAATAACAAAGATCATCAATCTTTGATTATGTTAATTGATAATCGAGTTAATTGATAATCCAGGGTCATTCAACAACAAGAAGAGGTTGGTAACAGAAATCAGCACTGAAACAGAAGTCATATTACAGGAACCTGAGGCTAGATATTGAACGTAATCTTCTCTAAGGCCAAGTGCCCTACACAAAGTTTTTATACTTTTCTTAGACATGACCCAAAGGGTGTGTCCTGGGAGCACTTGCTAGAAACCAGCAGAAGTTACAGAAACAGCGAAAAATATGCTGGTCACCAATGCTAACATGCCTTCATTTTCTTATTTAAATGAGAAACAATGCTAACAATGTTACAGAAATCTGAAAAATAAATACAATGCTACAGAATCTACAAAATGAAACATTACAATATGAGTTTCAAATTGGTGATTTAACATTAGAAGCTCCTTTTGTCATTGATTGTACCCAATAAAAAGAGACAATGGCAAGTTAAACTGAATTGTTAATGTGGTGTCTAAAGTAAATAATATAATACAGGTATGTTTATCTCAAAGGTGTTTTCTATCCCTTTCTGACACGATATGTTAAAAATGTCATGGTGTGGTTTACCAAGCACTTGTCAATTCAAGCCCTCAACCCACGAATCCATGGTCATTTCCCCACCATATATGATATAAAGTGCCCAGAATAATTGCCCAAAAGTTTCAGAAAAAGGCTAAGGTAGTGTACTTCCCAGGTGCCCATCCTGCTCCCACTATTCAACAAATGAACGGGGGGTGATTGTATAATATATATTGTGGCACATAATCTGAGAATAGGGGCACATAACCTTTGAATCAAAGTTTATGTGCCCCATACAAGTCAGTATAGATGGAAAAAAGTATAGATTCAAGTAAGCAGCTTGATGTTCTCCTAAATGTAATTCCATGCCTCCTGCTGCAGGCTACACCCTGGATATAAATAGTAGAGAAAAGGCCTTTGGAAGTGGCAGAATGAAAAGGAGCATGCTAACCATTTTGAATGCTAAAAATGAGGTGGATGAGGAAGGGAAAGGATGCAGAAAACTGAGAACGATGTTTGCTGGAGGGGAAGTGTCAAAATAGTGGAGTACATCAAAGAAAGCATCATCCCACAGAAAGTAATCAGGTGATGTATTCTATGAAACCCACGTGGGCACACCAATGGAAACAGATTGGCTCCATAAAACCAGTGGGGAACAAAGGGTCTTGAAGAAGGTTACAAAGAGGAGCTTATAGAGATATCAACCTATTCCAGTGCTTTATGGTGCTCCAGCAGCCTTTTTGCCCTTATGACTCTTTGTGTCTCAGTGATCTTAATATCTCCGTAAGCCACTAACCTTCCAACTTCCTTGACCCTCCAGCCTCAGTGACCCTTTATGTATTCATCTCCTTCTTCCTCCATTACATTCAACATTCAACAGTGACCCTTCAACATTCACAATACTTGCATTCTACCATTTCTGCATGATTTTCTTCTGTGGTGCTTGTACCTGACCACACTTGCACACTGCCTGTCCTGACTCTAATGTTTGGTCCCAGGACACATTAAGCAATCTCCCTTGGACAACATAAAAAGAATCTCAAATCTTGAGATAAAGTCTGACTTCCCTTTATGACTCAAAGTCCCCTCCATTAAGTCCACTTTTTATCAGTCCATACATGATCTCCACTAAGATCAGTCCTGTGTGGTACAACCTCAATATGGCATACTAGTACTTACTGGGTACTATGCCTCTAGTTCTTGGGATAACTAATCTCTTACGGGTTTTACAACCCAACCTTCTGGTTTTGCCTTGTGCTTCTTTAACCACTTTAAGTTAGTGTAAGTAAAGCCCCCCCATACACGTTCCAATTATTATAGTCGGTCGGCTGGCACGAAAAATCTGAATTCAAATTGATCCATCAGCCTGACACTATTTATTAACAGCAGATCGACCAAAAATTTACAGACAGGTCTGAAGCGGTCCAGACCAATTTTTCGGCCGATTTTGAGAAATCGGGATCGGTCGGGTACATAATTCCGTATCCGATTAATCTCCCGATCGATTAATCTCCCGACCACGTTGGTCGGTCGGGCAAAATTCGTCTGAAAAATCGGAACGTGTATTCGGAATTAGAAATTTCTCCTAAAAAGGCTTCAATACATTATTAATTGGAAGTGCTTAATTGGGGGTCCTGAAGAAAGATCTACAATCCATGCATTTCATGCACTGCAGAAACTCCTCTTCTGGTAACAAAATACATTTTTCTTCTGTGAAACCAACACATTACCATTTGAGAAGGCATGGCAAAAAAGCAGGTAATGTCTGAATTATTGCTTTCAATATCTGGCAACAGGTCCATTCTCTGGTGTGTGGTTGCTGGCTTTCCAAAAGTGCTGGTGCCATGACCAGTTAGTAGATTACCAATCCGAAGGGATCTGGTCTTGTTATGGCTCTTATAGGCAAGCTACACATTACTGCTGCAGTTTTTCTTGTGCTTTAGTAACCTTCTTCACCCTTTGCACTTTAATGACTTCAGTGATTTTGTGTCTGTCTGCTTGCATTTTAGTTTCTTTAGGTATTAACCTGTGCTTGTTCCTGAATATGCCTGCTGGTTGTCTGTTCTTAACCTTTGTCCCATGTCTGGCTTTGCATTTGCCTGTTATCAATAAACCCTAATAGCAGAATTGTGTTTGAGGGAAGCAACCTCCTACGCTGAACAGTAAAGTAAATCATTCGTTGCTGAGCACTTTGGTGAAGTCCTGGTACTGAGCTTAGACTAAATGCCTTTTTAGGTCTCACAGTCTTGTACACTTGTGGAGTTATATCTTATGTCTATGATACAAATCATCTGCCTTTGCCAATTAAACTTACATGTATCCCTTCATGAAGATACTGACAATTTGAGAATTGAGGAACATTTTAGATAGATGAGATAGAACGTAATATTTTAACAATAGACTCTACAAATAGAAACACATAACTGTGAGACAGCCAGAGCAATGAAATCACTTAAATAGAAAACACTTCCAACATATTCAAACCGAAGGTTTTGGGGTCTAAAATGATAGAAGCATATTTAAGACATATTTAAGACAGTTGTGTGATGTTACATATGTATCACGTAGTCCTTCTCAGGCTTCATTTCCTAGAAATGTATAATTGAAGTAATTCCACATCACAGCAATAAAGCAAAGAGATGTACAATAACACATTCTGCAAATTTGGTAAGCTGACCTCAGACCATGGAGTCTGAAAATTGGGGATTGACTGGATGGCTAGGTTTGCTTGATTATTTTGACTTTTTCATTTTGATGGTATTTGCTGTGGACAACTAATCCTAGTTATTGCAAATGTTTAATATGTATATTGGCTCTTTATATTATACTACAATTTTTGTTTTACATGTTAAATTATTTACTCTAGTGACCCTGTATGGCATAAATTATTTATAGTACTGTAATATTTATTTTTATTTTATCCATACTGTAATATACAATAGATTCATACTGTGATATTTTTCAACATTAATTTGTATGAATAAAGGCAGGGGTAGGCAAAGTGCAGCTCAGGAGCCACATGTGCCTCTTTAGCCACTTCAGTTCGGCTTGTCTTTCCTGCTACCTGTTCTGTATTATTTTTCATTCATGTCTGCCCACCCCACTCCCAACAGCTAAACCCCGCGCCATCACCAACAACCCCTAAATATGTCTGTAAGGGGGGCTTTGGAATTACCTGTAAGGGGGAGCTCTGTGGCTACTAATAAGTGGGGGCTTTCTGTTTACCATTA
>CM070033.1:124484370-124505261 GCA_036250615.1 Ptychadena robeensis
GCACAAACAGTGACCATGTCTGGAGGGTTCACATACTTTCAAGCAGCACTGTATATAGCAGTGTCTGAGTAAAAAAATTGCAAAGCCACATGTTTAAAGTCAAGTTTAGAATTGACAATTTTGACTTCACTAGTTATACAGTACACAGTAGTTTTACAGAAACTACATGCATTGGAGCAATATATATGTATTTCATTTTCCTACAACCCTATCCTACATTGTCAACATTGCAATTAACTAGCTGGTTGAAATTATGTTTGGAGTTGGGGGACTTTCCTATTGTGCTCCATGCCACATTATAGGTATAATCTAAAAAAAAAATCTATCTTGATTGCCCCATATTTAATAAATAGTCTTGTGCTTTTCCCTCTGTACCGAGCATGTAATGTCTGTGAAAATAGCTTCCATCACCCCTCCAATTAGAGGCAGAAACTGCATGCATGACACTTAACACTTATCCACTCCTCTCAGGGGTTGCCAACATGTGCCTCTGACATTGATGTGTCCACTGTTCCATTAGACATTATACAGCCTATTAAAAAAAAGAAAAACAAACCTTACCTTTAGCTCAATAAATCTTGATTATCCCATATTGCTCCAAACAGTGGTGCCAGCATATCCACTTATTAGCTTGTGGCATTAAAAAGCCAGGTCCCCTAACAGAAGGTAAACAAGGGAAGGACACTTAGCCCTCCTCAAAGAAAGGTTTCACCTCTGCTAATGGCACATCCTTCTATTCAACACAGTGACAACCTTTATTTATAGTTTAATCAAAGCACATAAAGTGACAAAGGGATAGACACACAAGGGTGTCTGATTTCTTCCTTTGGTGATATGAATTGATTGTAACAGTAAATATTATAACTAGTTCTCCTATTTACTCCAGATAGTTCTTCCCTTTTTAAATGAAGGAAAAGTACTCCAGAAACCTAAAAATATGAACTTACCTGCTGTTCCTTCACACCCCTGCAGGTGCCATCTAAAGTACTGCAAAAAGCAATCCACTTCTGCCAGACCTCCTGTGTGAATCTTTCTGCAATGCCACTAGATGGTGTCAAATGATTGTGTTTAATACTTAAAGCAGATGGAGAATTAAAACGCATTGTTGTGCCTGAAAGAATGGGGTTGCGGGTGCCGTGGCATGATGTCAATGAAGAGGCAGAGTGATGTGTGACAATCAAGATGTATTGATAAAAGGTTAAGTGACATGGAGTACAACAAAAATTCTCTTTTAAGGGGGGAGTTCATTGATTTTTGCCATGACTATAACCAGGCTGTAACAAAGAAAGAACTTATACAAATGGTTTTAGGGTGGCAACCACCCTGAAACCAAGGCTGGACTGCATTTTAGTCAATTCTGTTAGTTGCCTGCAAACTGTTTCCATGTGTTGTCACTCATTGGACACATTAGCTGTTTAAAAATATGAGATGAGCGATGAAAACAAATAAAAGATCAATTAACATGCAGACTGCATGGCATAAATTATTTATAGTAAGGTAATATTTATTTTTATTTTAACCATACTGTACCATACACATGGCTACCTACAAGGGGGGGGGGGGGGTCTGGCTACCTATATGGAGGGGGCTTTGTGGCTACAAATAAGCAGCAGCTCCTTGTCTATATATCTGATGATATATTCGCGAATAGTTGCAAAATGTCGAAATGTTGATATTCAAGCTAAATATTACAAAATCGAATATTCGAGCTTAACATTAGTAACAAGTTAACTCATATTATATTTCAATTGTTTATTTTGCTGATTACGGCCTACAGGTCCCTTCCTGGAGGAGGGAGTGGGGAAGCTGATGATTTCTCTGTGACAGGCTCCTCCACGGCATATGCAAATGTCATCAGTAACAACAATATAGGTCCACATAACTAGGTTTTGACCCTATTTGTGTACTGGCGGACTATTTATGTGCACCCCTGGTCATATGACATGGTTTTGGTAGAACAAAAGCTGATTTACAGAAATTGTATGGTAAGAATGTAAGGTGTATGGGGGCCTTTAAGTTGTAGAAATATAAAGAACATGGCCTGTACCTTTAAAAGTAAAGCTTCCTTGACATCTCTCAATCACTGCCCTATATTGCTATTTAACAGCATCAGAAATGACGATTACATTTCTACAGAGATCTATACGCTTTTGCAGTCCTAAAGTGCAAAACTTTTCTGATATTTGAAATATAGTGGAAGAGAGATTAGAACACCTTTAGAACAGCAAGTTTGTGTTTTTATTATATGGCCATCAGTAAAAACTGCATTTTGTGTGCATTTTGTCGGTAAAAACTGCAAGTGTTTTGTCTGTATTTTTAGTGAATTTTGCTTTCTCATTTAAAAAATAAACTAAAAGTCAACTAAGGCTACTCATACTAGAGCGGCCGATTGCAGCCTAATGACGTCATCATGCTGCATCCGGTCGCTCAAACAATCAGAGCGCATCCTTCGTGGGCTGGCATGTCCGTTCTCAGGCCGATCGCAATTTGGGCCTCATGGATCGAATACCGCGAATATGCACGCCACTGAATCAGGCTTTAGTACAAGTTAAAAAAAATCCTCAATGCTTATCTTGTACTTGAAAGCTCATGCTATGTGCCCTCTCTTGTGCACTTTTATCATATATGCGTGCACATCTCTTTAATAACGTGAACATAGCTAGATGCCTTGTGTTGCTAAGAACTTGCAAGCTGTCTCTGCTGGTGGCCTCTGTGGACACACAGTGAAAACACTGAAAGTGCTAAAGAAGTTGTCACCCTTGGACAGAAAATTGAGGAACAGTTCAGATTACCAGATAACAGAGATAAACAATTTTATGGGGTTTTCTAATTACCAGAAGATGAAAGTATATAATCGTGTATAGTAATCATAAAGTTCCAAAGACCCTGTCCGTAGGAGATTGGTGGTGCGGCGTCCCCAAGAAGCAGCTGAAAAAAGTTCAGGATGGTCATGATGGTTGGTTACAGAATGGAACTATGGATGCCAAAGGAGGAGACAGAGGGTGGTGTCACTGGAGTGATGGATGGAGTGGCCAGCTTGGGATGTGTTTTTTTGGAGATTTTCCTCTTCTTCAGCCAACAGGAGGGAAGAGAAACATAGGGAAGTGGTATATATACACACACAAAAGGGGAGAGTCTATATAGTGGCTGGTAAATGTACTTACGAGTATCAATGAGCAACATACAGTAAAATAAATAATACAATAAAACACAACATTTGTTTAATAATGTGTGTTCAATAATGGAGCAGACAAAAAAACTGAAGGTGTTAAGGGCAAAGATCCAATAGGTCTCTTGCGGACAAAGTTTATAAATCATTCACTGGGAGATAGACTCGAGTCAATGGAAATACTTTTGAAGCTAGGCATACACAGCTCGATTTTTTTACCGATTAATTGTGCTTAAATCGATACAAAAATTGTGAGGGAGCATCGGTTTCTTTAAGTAAAGCCCCCCATACACCTGACAATCTTGCCATACCATTTTCATACAATCAACTTTTCTTCTACCAAACCCATGTAATCTGAGAGAATCTTTCAAACCCCTCCAATCACTATGTATTTTATCAGGGAGGACCTATCACTACATAGTTGTTGGTAGATCTAATGTCATATATGGCTTCATTTACCCTAGCAAATCGCTATACATAAGCAAAACTATTTGCCTTATTTCACACAACACTGCCTCCTAGATAAAGGATCCTTAGGTTCCTAAATGACAATGTGAAAAAGCTTTATTTGAGGTTTTGGCAAATGTATTTTAAATAAAAAGAACTGAGAAATCACATGTACATCTCAGTACTTTGACGATGCACCTTTGGCAATAATTACAGCCTCAAATTTTTTTTAATATGATGCCACAAGCTTGACACACATATCCTTGCCCAGTTTCACCCATTCCTCTTTGCAGCATTTCTCAAGATCAGTCAGGTTGGATGGGAAGTGTTAGTGCAAAGCCATTTTAAGATCTCTCCAGAGATGCTCAATCGGATTCAAGTCTGGGCTCTGGCTGGGCCACTCTAAGACATTCACACAGCTGTCCTGAAGCCACTCCTTTGGTATCTTCACTGTGTGCTTTGGGTCATTGTCCTGCTGAAAGATGAACCGTCATCCCAGTCTGAGTTCAAAAGTGCTCTGGAGCAGGTTTTCCTCCAGGATGTCTCTGTACATTGCCACAGTCATCTTGCCCTTTATCCTGACTAGTGTCTCAGTTCCTGCCACTGAAATACATTCCCACAGCATGATGCTGTCACCACCATGCTTCAGTGTAGGGATTGTATTGGACTGGTGATGAGCATTGCCTGGTTTTCTCCAAACGTGACACCTGACATTCAAACCTAAAGAGTTCGATCTTTGTCACATCAGACCAAAGAATCTTGTTTCTCATGGTATGAGAGTCCTTTAGGTGACTTTTGACAAACACCAAGTGGGCAGCCATGTGCCTTTTACTAAAGAGTGGCTTCTGTCTGGCCACTCTACCATACAGGTCTAATTGGTGGATTATGGCTGCCATACACATGCCGATAAGTGGCCGATTTTTAATCTGACCGACGGGCGTGATGACGTCATCACGTTTAGCATCCCGGAAGATATCGGAGGAAGATATCGGCGTGGGTCGGTCAGTGTATGCCTAGCATTACTGCCCAGATTTCTTTCTGAAAGATTTTCCTTTCTCCGCAGAGGACTTCTCTTAAGAATTCTGAGGAAAAAATTTATTTAATGTAGATGCACTGTATAATGCTAGATTTGAATTCAATGTGGGGATAAAAACGTTAGCTAGGTGATGTATCTGCCATTGGTTTGGAGTTGTCAATCTTCTTCCTGCCCAACCATAATAGAGATTATAAAGCTAGATTACATTTCATAATCAGACAGATCAAATATTAGCAATGTAGAAGGAAGGCTCCGCACTCCGGATAAAAGTCCATATAACACTTTATTGGTAATCAACACAGTGTAGTACTGCACATCTTAATCAACCCCATGAGAACCCCCTTAGCCTCTAAAGCTGGGCATAGAAGGGACGATTGCCCATCAACTGCCGAGCCGACCTAGCGGGCGTGATGACATCATCACGCATGGCCACTAGTGCGAGAATCGGCCGGGCACCCTTTTTGTTCCAGCCATTACTTCGGCTGGGGACTGCCCTCCCCATCCGAACTAATGGGATCGGATCTGAATTTACCATCATGTCGGATCACTGTGCGATCCGACATGCGGCAGATTCTTGGTCAATATGACCAGATGGCGCACCTGATACTCTGCCAACCTGACTGCCGATCTGATGCGGGAACGCGCACGGCATCCGATCTGCTGTCGAATCAGGCAGGAATTGAGCTTAGTCAGAGTTCTCATGCCGTAAAGTAGGGTACAGACGGCTCAATATTCAAGCCGTCCGATGTTGCCTGCAGCAGCGTGATGACGTGATATTGTCGGAGCCAGGGAGACAACTCTGCTCTCTCCCCAGCTCTGCCGATGCTTTGCCTGGAGACCCGCGTTCTCTTGGCAAAGCAACGGACATCAGCCGTATTTAACGATCATGTCCGATATGGTTGTTTTTGAGCGGGATTGATTGGTCCATCATATGAAAAGATAATTTCATCTGGGTGTTGTGCGGGCTAGTGGAGGGTTTCTGATGTTCACAGATCAAATACATTTACATTGTGAAGAGTAGCAGTAAAGCATAGAAAATAGTTTTTTAAATTTATATGTTACACATATAAATCAAGCAGGTTCTACATGTGTTAAGTATTCCACATTGAGTTTCTAAGATCCCAATATTATAAAGGTATACAATGTAAAAGCATTAAATGTAAACTGGACAAAAAAACATAATTAAAGAAAAACTGATTCTCAAACTTTTGTTGTGTTATGTAAAACTTCTCTTCACAGTGAAGCTGCCTCACACAGAATGACTGATCTCTTTTGGTGTTTAGAGATTGATATTCTATCTAGCACCATTTGAAATCAGTTATAATGGAGGGCAAAGAGCATCTTCTGGATTACACATAAAAACCTGATACCAAGCTTGAATGAAGAAAATACAACATGAGGTGGACAGCTAACATTTATTAGTGCATTATTGATATTATGTAATGCTACTTTTGCTCCATATTTAATCATTGGTCATCTATTTTCTCTATTATATCCCAGGAGACTGTTAGCTCTTTTACTTTCTGTATTCTCCTTTTAACCTGATCTCTGTAATAAAATTTGGGTTTACTCTTCAAAAAGTAATTTGATTCAATTTGTAGCTCACATGAAATACTGTTTGTTCACACACACCTCATTGATATAGGACCACATTGATATAGAATTTGGGGGAGAGGTCTCAACAATCTGGACCTAGGTCATCTTTCTTTGGTTTCACACAGACCTTTCCAGCGCATCCTTAAATGCAGTCAGGACACCTATTGCTGTCGGGTGGTGCTCAGCTGTATTTTTGGTGTGGTTTTTAAAGTGGATAAATAACTGTGTCTATAACCTGTATACTGCAAACAAAGGTCACCATTTTAAAACACAAACTCGTTATTATATAGTAGAATCAGATAAGGCAATCTCACAAATGTGCATAGACATTTAAAAATTTAATTTCATGTTTTTCTGCACCTTACAAAGGTATCACTTAGGCTAGGGCTCCACCACAATTTGCCAAACCGTAGCAAAATCATAGAGGCCGCATGCACATGCCTTATTCATGTCCGATCGTGGGTATGCAACCAATAAAAAATTAATGCCCCATGGCAAAAGTTCCTGGAGCAGACTTCTTAATCTGACATTATTTTATATTGAGGCAGGGTGAGAGAAATGCAGGCAGTTGGAGAGAAGGAAATGTACAGAACTGGGGCCAGGGCAGGCACTGGGGCACGAAAGGAACCCAGAGTAGGGATAGAGACAAACAGAGCTGGAGTGAGACAGAGAAAGCTGAGTGAGTGAGAAAGATGGGGACAGACAGAGCTAGGGGTGAGACAGATGGGGACAGGCCAAGTTGTTGTAACACAGACAGAGTAGCTAAGGGAATATCTGACAGAGAGATCTAAAGGTGTATGGCCAGCTGTACTGCTTCTAAGCTGCCCTTTCATCCAGCTGCAGCAGATCTTGAAGTCCCAAGCTGAAAAAAAATAATGCAGGGCTGCAGGCTGTGAGCACTATGAGTCAGCAGTAAAACAGCCAGTCCTGCGCTAGATGCAGTGCTGTTTTCGCTGGTAATTCTTCCTTTCTTATGGACATTTATGAACAGGAGAGAATACCTTCTTGTTTACAAACTATCTGTGATTTGTGGATGTTTGGCAACTTTGCTCACAGCTCTGTTCCCTGCCCAAATGCAGTAGAGTGCTTGATGTCACACAGGACATGGTAAAGCTGCCCACATCTATGCCTGCATTATCTGACTGGCATAGGACTCCCCTGGATGTGGGGCAGATAACTCTGTTCTCATCTGTGTCCATGTTTATTCTTGGGTACTTTCCAGTCTACCAGGGTTTAATTCTGCACTAACGCGTATGGCCACTGGGGGCGCCAGATACAATGGCTTTTAACGGGAGAGAACAAAACAAAATAGAAAAGTAGAGAAGTGCAGTTTAGCCCTCTGTGCAGTTAGCCCGAGTTGATAAACACACTCACCCCTAACTACACTTGGGCATACTTACCTGTCTGGAGGGAGCCCCCATTGTTCTTAAAGGAAGTGCCATCTGTTTTGTGAAGGAGGAGGAGTAATGGCTGAGAATCAGGTGAATTACAAAAGTATGCTATGGGAATATGAATGAGCCATCTGTCAGCCCATACAGGTGTTGCAGAGAAAAGAGAATAGGAAAAATCGACTAATATCATATTTACAGGTAAGGATTTTTTTCCTTTTTTTTTATAGATAGTTCCAATATGTGGATTTTACAATGAAAAACAGAACATAAGGGTTTGGAGAAACAATATTTGTTAAACAAAACTGATACCTAAGTCAGTTCATATTATTATTTATATTAAACATTTATATAATGTTCATTCCCATCACTTTACGGAGTCCGTAGTAAGTTCTCTAACTCAGTGTTTTTCAACCTTTTTTGGGCAAAGGCACACTTGTTTCATGAAAAAAATCAGAGGGCACCGACGATACGCATAATTGCGGCGCACTTCCGGTCCCCGCCGGAAGTACGTCATCAGCAGGTGCCCCGCTGGAATATAGATGCGTACCAGTAGAGCAAAAACACCGCCCCTGGTCTGTGGGGACGCGTGTTGCTAAGCTTATACAACAACTTATACAGCCGATCCGTGTTATACACAGACCGGCTCTGTGAGGATGCGGTTGCTTAGCCCTCCTATCTAGCTGCCTCTTACAGTACAAGACTTATACTATAAGAGGCAGCTAGATAGGAGGGCCGAGGGTGGGGTCAAAAACCCACGGCACACCAGGCAACATCCCGCGGCACACTTGTTGCCTGGTGTGCCGTGGGTTTTTGAACAGTGGTTGAAAAACACTGCTCTAACTGTCCTCCAGAGGAGCTTACAGTCAGGGCAGGAGTGGGCAAAACATTTGACTCATTGGCCTTAATGAGTTCTTAGATTTGACAGAGGAGCAGGACCCAGAGACAATGAATGAAGTTTGTTAACGGATGCTAACAGCAACCCAACAAGTAGAGTGTGAAAGAATCCTAAGATGTTCTTTACAGAGATGTCCTCCATGACAGTAGTATTGCAGAGTATCTTACCTGCCACCACTATGCATCCCTCCTTCACCCCGACAGTGTGGTCACCTTAGCACTCCTCCATTGCAGTGGACGAATATAGGGGAGTGCAACATGGGCCTGATAAAAAGTTTCAGGAGCTGAATATGGGCCATACTTTGGTCAAAGGCCTAGTCTCCATTGGGTTAAAATTTCCATGTTTCCATCTTTTCCTATGCATTTTTAATGTTTTCCCCATATGACTCAATGGGGAGACAGGCCTACTTTTTTGCCAAATGGAGACTAGTCCTAATATCCCTGGCATAGTGTAATATCCATAGCCAATTTTAGGAGATGCAAGTAAATTTCCTGTCTCCCCTTTGTGCTATAGAAGAGAGTCTGTTACCGATGTTAATTGCTGCAAACAATTTCATTTATTTACAGAACATGGTAAAAAGTAGCGCAATAACTGTAAATTCCGCCCAGTCCAGGAACACTGTGCATGATTAATCACACTGCAGCCACTTCCTCTATGTTGAGAAGGGAATTTGTCAATTGCATCAGAATGAAAAATGCTGCCAAAGGATGTAGATATTTCATTTCTTATGTGAAATGTTTGCTTAGCCCACATTCTCAATGTGGACAAATGCAGTGCTACTGATCATTCACTTTGTACAGTTAATAATGCCAAACTGTACCATACAATATAAACAGGATAATGATTCTTTCAGATCCACTTGTATCCACTTAAAAGGATGTATACTAAAAAACAGTATTAATAATAAACAACAATATATATATATAATTAAGGTTTGACTCTGAGCCAGCACGATGGTGGTGTAGTGTTCTACAATCCTAAAAATATACTTACCTACTGTTCTGTGCTATCATATGAAAGATTTCATATTTCTCTGTCTGGCTTGCAAAGGTTAAATACAATGGAATATCACAAGTGGCTACTGAGGGCACCAAGTAATTTTAAGTCTTTAAAATTTTAGGTCTTTTTAAGGGAAAAAACATCTGTGTGTAGTTTTCAGTACACAGTGTGATCAGGTACTTCCTTGCCACAGTGATGCATCATTACAGAGAAGGAGAGGCTGCAAGGGAAATCTTTTTGCTGCATTCAGCCCTATTATAAGCACTGCTAGTGCACACACGGGTGATTGATCCGCTTAAATTATCTATAATACCACAGGCAATGTGGATTATAATGTTTAACAGTTCTTAAAAATGTTTCCATATGCTATACATTTTGTTACTTATAACATTACATAATATATTGTATTTAGTTATAATGTTTGAAACATCTTGTATAGGGTTTTGTATTTTCAATTTCAATAGGTTTTTTATTCATTTTAACATGGGTTTTGTATTTTATTATGTGCAATTTTCCTAGAGGGTGATGGGTCTCTGGTTGGCACCATCGCTATGTTGCCTGGATAAAAATTGCAGTGACATTGTCATTGAATGCTAGGAAATGCAGTTATAAAAATAAATTCAACCAAATTGATTTCTTTTTAATGTAATTTAGTTATTAAGGCCCCCACACATGTACAGAGTGGGGGCTGACAGAGCAAGTCAGATCAGACAGCATCGGCCGACATCGGTCCATCCTCTGGCCGGCCGAGCTGTGGGGGCACCCCCGATCGGCAGCCGATTTTGCCACCGACCAACGGCCACAAATGCCCACACCCATCGGTCGGCCGCAAAATTGGCCGCTGCTTGGTGCGTGTATGGCAGGCTTTAGTCTCCGAAATTTGGAAATTTGGTGGAGAGCCTAAAGCTGGGCATACATGGATAGATTTATAAATAGATTTGAGTACAATCGAGTGCCAGGGGCTCTAATCTATTAAGAACTACTTGTGTATGCCTTCCTTCGAGCGGGATCAATCAATCCCGCTCGAAAACAAAGTTATCAGACATGACTGTAAATCACAGTCGATGTCCATTGCTTTGTATGTGTACAACAGTCCCCATCCAAAGTAATGGCCAGCACACAAAGGGTGACAAACGATTTTCTGAGGGGCTGGCTGCAGTGTGATGATGTCCCTCATCTATTGAGGGAGAATATGCCCGTGTATGGGCAGCTTTACCTCCCTAGCGCACTGCTGAAGTCCAGATTTCTGTACCAAAAGTGCACTATAGACTTCAATTGTAAATTTTTCTTTATGTTGTAGGCCTGTAACTTCCCAAAATATGTCCGTACAAGGGTCTAATAGACATTCTGAATATAATAATGTTTGAAACAAACAATTACCGTATTTTTTGGACCATAAGAGGCACTTTTTCGCCCCCAAAAAGTGCGTCTTATGGTCTGAATGTGCGACCACCCGCGGCCATCCGGCCGTCGGTGATCGCAACTTTGCTCCCCGACAGCTCTGCTGGCAGATAGATCAGCTGTGTGCAGAGGGAGAGGAGATCAGCTCTGTGATCTCAATCAGCACACCTGCTGTGTGTCGAGAGATCACACAGCTGATGGGCTATGTCAGCTGTGTGATCTCTGCCGGCAGAG
This sequence comes from Ptychadena robeensis, assembly GCA_036250615.1. Taxonomy (NCBI): domain Eukaryota; kingdom Metazoa; phylum Chordata; class Amphibia; order Anura; family Ptychadenidae; genus Ptychadena; species Ptychadena robeensis. Next base: position 124,495,539 of record CM070033.1, read on the forward strand.
CTGTGGGGAGCTAAACTGTATGCAGAGTGTGTGGACGCAGCAGAGAAGTGACAGGCAGACTGTCTCGGACTGCAGATTCCTCCCTCTCCCTTCCCTCTCTGAGCTCTGTGTAAGAAGACGCTGAAGTCTGCTCTCTAGTGACACCATTTTGGTGGTGTGGCTGAATAGGGGTACTGCATGAGATTTTTTCACATTAATTTAAACAAATGAAATATTTTTTTCTGATTTCTTGCTCTAAAAACTGGCTGCGTCTTATGGTCAGGTCTGTCTTATAGTCCGAAAAATATGGTATGTAAAATAATATTTTTTTAAAAATAAATTTAATGAGAAAACACAAAAATCAGGGCACAAAGCTATGCTGCTTTGTACTAAATCTCACCAAAATAAAGTCTCTGGTGCCCCAGATGTGCTCATTTGCAGTTAACCCTCTCTAACCTGGTGTGATGGATGTGATAAAATCACACCAGGAAAGAGAGGGTTACTGCATATGGGCACATCTGGGGTACCAGAGACTTTTTATTTTGGCAATATTTAGTACATAGATGCACATTGACAGCAGTGTTCTACAAAGAAAACTGATTTCATGCACTGTACTTTCAAATTTCCCGCCACCTTCCCGATGTGACGTCATCACGTCACTCGAAGGGGGGGGGAGAGAGAAGAGACGGAGGATCAAGCTGGCAGCATGTCACATCGGGGACACCGGGACAGCGCAGAACTGTAAGTATGCGCTTCCAGAGCCCCGATGTGTACTGGACGGCACCATCTCGTCCAGTGCAATAGTAGCAGAAGCAGCGCTGGATGAGATGCTGCCGTCCCGACCGCTAGGGCGGTTAAGGGTGTCAGTGTACTGAGGGATGCATTTTGCAAATCAGTTCTGTGCAATTAACTTATAATGAAACAAGAGATGGTCAATCAAATGCAGAAACATTAGCATGCAAATAGTATGCAGCCTGCATACAATTTGCTTTAATTTCCATCCTAATGTGAAACTTTTGCCATCTCAATAACACTCCATATAGCACCGCAAAAGTGAAACTGCACAGCCAACTCTAGTTCCAGAAAGTCATCTTGTGCAATTTTTTTTTCATTCCTGTGTAATTGACCCACCCTTTGTAAAAATATATTTTATAAATCAATCACAGTCAATCACACTTCTGTGAAATTGGCAACACTGATTGGCAATTAATGTCACATGCTGTTGTGCAAATAGACAACAGGTGGAAATGATACAATGGCAATTAGCAAGACATCCCCAATAAAGGAGAGGTTCTGCAGGTGGTGACCACAGACCACTTCTCAGTTCCTATGCTTTCTGGCTGATATTTTGGTCACTTGTGAATGCTGGTGGTGCTTTCGCTCTAGTGGTAGCATGAGACATAGTCTACAACCCACACTCAAGTGGCTCAGGTGGTGCAGCTCATCCAGGATGGTACATTGTGTGCTGTGGCAAGAAGGTTTGCTGTGTCTGTCAGCGTAGTGTTCAGAGCATGGAGGCGCTACCAGGAGACAGGCCAGTACATCAGGAGACGTGGAGGAGGCTGAAGGAGGGCAACAACCCAGCATCAGGACCGTTACCTCTGCCTTTGTGCAAGCGGGAACAGGAGGAGCACTACCAGAGCCCTGCAGAATGACCTCCAGCGGGCCACAAATGTGCACGTGTCTGCTGAAATGGTCAGAAACTCCATGAGGGTGGTATAAGGGGCCGATGCCTACAGGTGGGGGGTTGTGCTTACAGTCCAACATTGTGCAGGATGTTTGCCATTTGCAATTTCTCCACTGACTCCCTGTGTTCTTCACAGATGAAAGCAGGTTCACACTGAGCACATGTCTGGAGACGCCATGGAGAATGTTCTGTTGCCTGCAATATCCTCCAGCATAACCGGCAGTGGATCAGTAATAGTGTGGGGTGGAATTTCTTTGGGGGGATGCACAGCTCTTCATGTGCTTGCCAGAGGTAGCCTTGCCACTAGGTACTGAGATGAGATCCTCACACCCCTTGTGAGGCCATATGCTGGTGCAGTTTGCCCTGGGTTCCTCCTCATGCAAGAAAATGCTAGACCTGGAGTGTGTCAGCAGTTCCTGCAAGACAAGGACATTGATACTATTGACTGGCCCGGCCGTTCCCCAGACCTGAATCCAATTGAGCACATCTCCAACATCATGTCTCGCTCCATCCACCAACATTGCATCAAAGACTGTCCAAGAGTTGGGGGATGCTTTAGTCCAGGTGTGGGAGGAGATCCCTCAGGAGATCATCCACCCCCTAATCAGGAGCATGCCCAGGCGTTGTAGGGAGGTCATACAGGCATGTGAAAGCCATACACACTAATTAGCCACATTTCATTTTTTTAGGACATTACATTAAAGTTGGATCAGCCTGTAGTGCTTTTTTTCACTTAATTTTGAGCGTGATTTCAAATTCAGACCTCCATGGGTTGATGTAAACGACAAAGTATTTAAGTATATAAGTATTTTAGAATTAAAATGTAATTCATTCAGATCTAAGATGTCTTATTTTTTGAGCAGTGTATACAAACAGGTCCATAAATATTAGGATATCGACACAATTCAAACATTTTTGGCTTTATACACCACCCTAATGGATTTGAAATAACTGCAGACTGTCAGCTTTACTTTAAGGGTATTTACATCCAAATCAGGTGAATGGTGTAGGAATTACAACAGTTTGCATATGTGCCTCCCACTTGTTAATGGACCTAAAGTAATGGGACAATTGGCTTCTAAGAATTGCATCTGTTGCTGTCAACTCTCAAGATGAGATCCAAAGAGCTGTCAATATGAGGGAAGCAAGCCATCATTAGGTTGAAAAAAAACTAAACAAACCCATCAGAGAGATAGCATTAGGTGTGGCCAAAACAACTGTTGAGCTCAGCAACACCAAAAGACCCGGAAGACCAAGGAAAACTACTATGGTGGATGACGGAAGACTTTTTTCCCTGGTGAAAAAAAACCCCTTTACAACAGTTGGCAGATCAAGAACACTCAGAGGGTTCACCACAACATGTAAACCATTGGTGAGCCTCAAAAGCAGGAAGGCCAGATTAGAATTTGCCAAACGACATGTAAAAAAGCCTTCACAGTTCTGGAACAACAGAATGGCAGAGCATCACCAGGGATGAAACCCAGTGTCTGGTGATGTCTATGCGTTCCAGACTTGAGGCTGTAATTGACTGCAAGGGATTTGCAACCAAGTATTAAAAAGGGAAAGTTTTTTTTAGATAACCATAAGATTATCTTAAATCTAAAATAAGATTTATGATTATTATTCTGTCCCATTACTTTTGGTCCCTTAACAAGGGGGAGGCACATATACAAACTGTTGCAATTCCTACACCTATCACCTGATTTGGATGTAAATGCCCTCAAATTAAAGCTGACAGTCTGCAGTTAAAGCACATTGTGTTAGAATTTAAATTTTGTTGACTTACGATGATACAAATATCTTTCAATACTTTCTATAAATGTTTGAGAATTTTGTATAACTTTATCTGGATACTTTTGGTTTTAATTACCCATAGAAAATAATGGAAATGACGATAATCCGTTCCAGACCTCACAAATTATCACTTACTTTACCTTTTTATAATAAAAAAGGTTGTAAAATATGTGTAACATACAATAAACACCAATAATATTCCTACTATTATAGCAATTAATTATATAGCAATTGTTCCTAGCCTACCAGAAGCAACAATTTAAGACTGTACTCACCATTCAAGTTGACATCTCTTTCTTCTGCTCAATTGTAATTGCCCTCTTATCTCTGTTTTTTCCATCTGTCCTTCCTTTTTTGGGGCCAAGGCAATAGTGTTTGTTCTGGCTGTAATGCTAGCCATACACTCTGAGATAAAAATTAGGATCCATGAAAACAGACCAATGTATCCTGATGGCCGTATCGGTTTGGATCGTAATATTCGGCAAAAAAGCTACCACATTGAAAATCCAATTTAGGATCGTATTTTTTTTTTTAAGAGGATGTCATCGAAATTCATCGCCGTTTATATCGGCCATTGTGATGTATTTTTTTTTTTTTTAAAGGGGAAGCCTCGGCAGTAATTGGTCGGTAAACACAAAAAAAAACAGTATGAAGTTTTCCGATGTTGCCAGACCAATTAAAATTTTTGAACATGTCCAATAAATTACGACCGTAAAAAAACGGCAATTACGATCGTAATATATCGGTTGTACCATGTGGACATGTGCGGATTTCAGGACGATAAAATGCTTTCATTGGTCGGTTTTAATGGATCCTAATTTTTATCTCAGAGTGTATGGCCTGCTTAAGTGTTAAAGCGTCACTGATGCTTTCTGTCACAGGAGGTCACCCATAGTTTAAAGTTTAATTCAGCAGATTTGACTTTGAACCTAATTTATGCAAAACTACATATACTAGAGCAATCATTTTTTTTTCCAAATGTTCCCAGAACCCTTTTTTTACATGTTGAGGATAGCATGTCCAGGGGCTTTGCAATTCATGAAGTCCACCTACAAAATTCAGTGATTTTCTTGACCTGAATATTAGCTGAATTTAAACAGCAGCGTTTGTGCAAATGTTTGAGCACATTTCAGGTGCAGAAAATTCAGCTTATATTCGAGTATATACAGAATTTTCCTCTAAAATGGTGAAGAAATGTTCCACGATGAAAAAATATACTTGTCTGTTGTTCCCTCCAAACTTGGCATTTACCATCTCTAGTACTGCAAAATAAATCTTCTACCATCTTCCTACAGGACTGCAAATGAGAAGTAGATAGTACTCTGCAGCCAGCAGAAGAGGGGATGCCTTTTGAGCACAACAGTTAAGTATAGGTCCGTTTTAAAATGGATCTATATTGAATTTTGCATTCCTCTTTAAGCACATAGGACAGTAAGTTAATAATAAGAGAAAGTACTGTATTTTTACACTTTTTTTACTATTAAAATCAATGAGAAAATGTCCGCACGTCTTATGGTCCAAATATGTGGGGAAAAAAACATTATTCTTTTTTTAAATCCCAACCATCCTGGGAGCAATAGTTCTGGATCTCAGGAGGCTGAACACACTGACCAACTTATGGAGAGAAACATGTTACATTTAGCATAAGTGCATTTACATTAATATTCTGCATTGAAAAAAAATACATTTTGTGACTCATATCTCCTCCCATATGTAAATAACTACTCATGGGTAAGTTGTTAAGTGCCAGATTGTAAAATGTGTCTCTTTATAGGCTAATGATCTTTTTCACAGAATGGGTACTGCTAGTGTATAGACACATGCTAAAGTATCAGCCCTGCACACTCTGCTGGAACTAAGACCTCCCTCCTGGCACTGGCCTTTTGCCTGGAGTAATAGAGTGAATACTGCATGGTCCAGTCCTGCCTACCTTACTGGAGCATTCTGTATATTCACTTGAGAGAGATGCCAGTCTATGGGAGTGTGGCACAAGCTGCCCACTTTCCAATAAGGTCTAGAGTGCTCTGACCGGCAGAGCAGGAGTTCAAGAGGCGGAGATATTTTTTGTCCATTGGACTCTCCAGAGTATAGGGTGCGTCCTATACTCTGGAGCATCTTATAGTCCAAAAATACGGTAACTCACAAATCAATTAGTCGATGTTTTTGTGACCATCTCTTTTAATGTTATTAATGATATATAAAACTTTGTGGGGTGAATAGATCATGATGTATAGATCAGATCATTGTTTTTATTATATTCTTAACTTTAAATATCACACAAAGCACAAATTAAAACAAAATGGAAAATATATATATAAAATAAAATCTTAAATGAGAAGGCCAACCTCAATAATTGGTGACCTCACAAGGTGGGCATTTATCCAGAATACAAGATACAAAAGAGAATACTAAAGGTGCTGCAATGAGCCACAACATAGATTGTGATCTGTCAATAGGAAAGTAAAGGCTGCCATACATGCACCAAGCGGCGGCTGATTCTGCCACGACCAATGGGCGTGCGCACTCGTGGCCGTCGTTCGGCAGCAAAATCAGCCGCCGATCGGGGGTGGGCACATGGGACGACAGATCCTTGTCGCCCCACAGCTCGGCCGGCCAGAGAACGGACATGTCTGATATTCTCTGGCCGATGCCGTTAGTTTCAATGGAGACCGGCGTCTTCATTGAAGCTAACGGCCGGCACACAAAGGGTGCCCGCCCATGCTGTCAGCGATGGAGAGCAGCATGATGACGTCATCACGCTGCACTCCAGAGCTAATCTGAGCTGCTCTGTCGGCCCGCCTCGGTACATGTGTGGGGGCCTTAAGCCATGCGGTCAACAAAACACTCCCAACAGCACGTAGGGGACTCACAAAGCACAAGGAAGAAGGTTCTTTGTTTTAGTGACTAAAATGTAACTTTTTGGCCATCATGGGAAACATATGTGGTGCAAACCCAATACCATTACCCTGAGAACACATAATGAATCATGGTGGTAATAAAAAAGTATGGTTTAGGGATGTTTTTACATGTTCAGAAGGACAACTGTTTAGGATTGAAGGAAAGATGGATACCACAAAATTCTAAAACATACATGTGAACCCTATCGTTTTGGGTGGGAAAGTCAAATGTTTTATGTGACTTTCCCAGTTAAATCCTGATTTCACAAAATCCTGGGGTTAATTAGGAGGGAGAGGGCGTCACTCACTTGTGAAGATGATGTGCAGGGTGAGACATAGGTAAAGTAAGTAAGTAAGTAAGTAAAGCCCTCTCCCTCCTAAGCTAGGCTGGAACTAAATAGGAGGGAGGGGACTTTAATCTCCCGATACCGGAAGTGACGTCACTGATGTCACTTCCGGCATCTGGAATGCGGAAGAGTCTGGACCAAACCGGAAGTGAACCCTGTGTTCCTGGGCAGCGATATTGACAGCTATGGTCAGAGATTTGAGAATGGAATATTGATGTCACGTGTTGGCCCTACCACCAGTCTGTGGTACGGCTTGAAAAATTACATTACAACCTTATAACTCATTTAATTTGAAGGAGTATAAGCAGTATTGCCTTATGAAATGGGCAAAAAAATCCAAGCAGATATTCTAGAAGAGGCAAACTTCAAGATGCTGTCATTGCAGACAAAAACTTATGTACACAATTTTTTCCATAGAATATCAATGCACGTGTCAGCGGGATGCAGAAGACGTAGCACAAACATTGCCTGCCGGCGGACACTCTGTTTACACATCCGCCGATGCAGAGGCTGAACGTCACTTCCGGGACCTCCCGCCAAGCAATACACTTAGCGGAGGGGTCCTGACGTATAATGGAAACATAGCCTTACTCTGCCTGCTAATGCCCCACCCCGCACATTATCAGCACAAGCAGGGTGGGACAATCAGCCGAGAAGTAAGCCTGGCACCTAACGTAGAAGAACCACATTCCGCATACCAGAAGTGACGTTGGTTACATCACTTCCTGTATTTCCCCCAGGTTTTTTGTGTAAAGTTGACAGGTATGAATTACGTAGAAAACCCACCAGACACTTGTACAAACACCATCATGTCCGATCACTGCTTGATCCATTCTTTGTTCATTTTTGGCGGATCTATTCAGGTAAAAGGGAATTGACATGGAAAAAAATTGATTTCAAGTCCTTTGAAGAGAGAGAATATCAGTCTCTGACAATAGTACACTGAGTTTGTGAGGGCTTTATGTTGTTACCGTAATCTGTCTGTCACAGCTAAACTACCATAACAATTATAGACTGGTCATGTCGTTGTCTTATTGTACAAAAACAGCAGGGGATCAAATACTTACCTCATTGTATAAGAAATTGAAATGAAAGAATATTACTTCAATTTATTACATTGTGTGGCATGGTTATTTTCTTTTACTGGTCAATATTATCAAAGAAGGTGATGGAAGTGAAGATATATTGAACTCCACAGTCCTCTCATGACCAAAGAAGTAATAGTTAACCTCTCCTTGTAGGAAACCCTCAGACTCCTACTTTCCCGGGTGTACCCTCACACCTATAACCCAATGAAGTGTTTTCCTAGCGATTTTCCCCACACAAGGCTATCCTGCATAGGGTTACCTCACCGGCGGGGGGCCCACCCGGCACGCAATGTCTTTACTGGCGCCTTAAGAAGTCGTCGGCCCTTTTAAGAGCGGCTGCTGGGCCAGTGCGAGGCTGTGACGTCAATGGTGGAAGTGATCCGGTGTTGGAACATTTTGTAGTCCTGAACGTTCCAGTGTGGAAGGTCGGCCTGGACCTGAGGGGGGCACCCGGCGGGCTAAAGATTCCAATCGACGACTTTTTCCGACGGTCACCGAGCCCGCGCTCCGTCGTTCGGAAGTGTCCGTTCACTATAGCACCGTCAGCCGTAGTTTCAGGGGCCCCTCCCCCCACTTCCCTATAGGATCCCACAAATTGTTGAATCTCAGGGGGCCCTTCCATTGACTCTTGTGCTGGACTGCCGCCCCTATACACTCTCCCGCAGCTCTCCTATACGGCGGAGACACTACTACTCGTTTGTCACGTCCACCTGCTGACTTCTCCATTAAGAATGATGAACCCCGGGCTTCCCTTCCTCAACCCACCGGCCATGGGCCAGCCTCCTGTCCAGCAGCAGCAGCCGCCTCCTCCACAGCAGATCCAGTTCAAAGCTATAGTCCCCGTAAAAAAGAACGCCATCACCGATGACTACAAAGTCACTAACCAGGTCCTGGGACTGGGAATCAACGGGAAAGTTCTAGAGATCTTCAGCAAGAAGACGGGGGAGAAGTTTGCTTTAAAGGTAATTGGGGGAGGGGGAGCCTTCCTAATCATGGAATTGGGGTGAAAGGATTCTCTCAGCTTGTAGTATGCTCTGTACACCATTGGTGGAGATTTTCCTCTATGGCCTGCTGTCAGTGAGACAGGAAATTCAAAAGGTTAGAGTTGTCACTTGTGCAGGAAGTGGGAGGCGATCCATTCAAAGTGACATCTTTTCTGGGATATACTTTACTTGGGGGCCCTAAAACACAGCAAGGGGGTTGTGGGCGTGTGACTATTGTTTTCGGGGAGTTTTGCATCAAAGTTTTGAAAGAAAAGTTGTCTGTCGGCTATTCTCAGTCGTTTATCCAATATAAGTCATTGTTCAGGGTTGATCTTGTTTTCAATGCATTTGTTAGCTTAACCTTTTTTTTTTTTTTTTTTTTTTTTTTTTTTTTTTGGAGCTCAAATCTGTTGAAAATGTATATGGCCAACGTTGAAGAGACTGAACATTACTTCCTGTTGTCTTTAAATGTTTTGACACACAGGAAGTGAATAAGACTCTACAATTACATCACAGGTAGAAAACCCAACAGACGTTCTGATCCTTCACACATCTGTAATGAGACAAAGCATTTTTTGGTTATTAAACCCTTAAAGAAAGCAAAACAAAAATATATATATTTGGGTATATATTTCGCGGGGCGAACGCGACTGTAATTCGGACACGATTGACCATGCAATAAAAAAAACCAAAAAACACCCCCATTAAAACAAAAAAAGATTGTGTCGTGGCCATGAAAAATGAATGGTTTTCGATTGCGTCCATTCATGTCTATGAACGATCAGGGCTGAAAAATCACGGCTTCCCGTCCTTGATCAAAACGCGGGTTGCACTGCATCCGTACCCGATCGCGGCCTTAAGTTGAAGTCGGGACAAGCCCAATTAACTAAATGGAAGCGTTCAGCTGTCGTCCTCATTGCTGATTGCGTAAGTGGGAAGATACCCTTA
>CM070033.1:124505361-124516611 GCA_036250615.1 Ptychadena robeensis
TCCCTATTATTGGCACTTCTTGTGCCATTCATGAAAACATAGATTTCTGGTGGTAGGTCCACTTTAAACAGTGTACAGACGGCTCGATATTAGAGCTGTCTGATATACCCTGCAGCAGCGTGATGATGTCATCACGTTGCTGTCCGATATCGTCTGGGCTGGGGAGAGACAGCTCTGCTCTCTCCCCAGCTCAGCTGATGCTTTGCCTGGAGACCCATGGTTTCCATGCAAAGCAACAGACATCTGATGTGTTTAACAGTCATGTCCGATATGGCTGTTTTCAAGCTGGATTGATTGGTCCTGCTTGAAAACAGCAATTGCTGCATATTATGGCCGTGCGCTCGAAACGGCCATCGATCTGGTCCATATCTTCATGTCTGTACCCTGCTTTAGGCATATAATCGCTTCCCAAAGTAATCACACTAATCTATGTTGGTTTTCTGGTTGAGGCCTTCAGCTACGTTTCCTCTTTCAGTTCTGCGGTGTCAGCCTGGTGCAGAATCTATGGAGCTCCCCAGGTTGCCATCGCAGTGTGCGCAGTCACTCGACGAGTGTCTGTCCGCCGTGTTTTGCTTTGTAAAAGAATTCAGGAAAGGAACAGTCTGCACATGCCCAATGACTGCAAGTGTTTATAATATTTGTAATTCCATGGATAGACTACAGCTGTAATCCATGAGTATGGAGTCTTTGAGGGTATTTGGAAGTTTACTGTATGCTCAATATAATTTCTTCAATTTTTTTTGTTTAGCGTACAGATCTCTCTTGGTTCGCTTAGGATTTTGGCTTTCTTTGCACTGTCAATATAAGGTTTGAACAGGTTGACTTTAAGGAAAAGTTCTTCATCATCAACTATTCTAATTCCTCTTGCAAAGATTTTTGTAAACGTTCTTAGCTTTGGTCTTCCTTAATGGCGCTCTATAAATGGCAACACTCTGTAATGTTGTGTATGTTAATTGCAGTTCATTGCCATTCATTGCAAGTGGCATTCCAGAGCACCACACATATAGTTCAGGGGATGCCTATAAAACTGGTCATGAAGAAGGGTTTGCCACTGATGCTCTAGCACCTTTAACTTCTATGACTGCAATAAAACGTTGAGATACACAGGGATGAAAACTCCCAAATGGGCACGGAGAGCTAAATAAGCTTTACATAGGAATAACCCTTTCCTACATAATTCAATACATCCCAATTGTTGTTGAGGCTGTTTGTAAAGTGGATCCATCTATTTTTATGGAAGGTCGTCTGATAGTTGAGGAATGTGTTCCTCTTGTCCAGATCTCTGCAGTTATGGTGTAGTACTACATTTCGTTGCCAAGTAGAGAAGTGGTAATCACTAAGGGTCCTATTTATAGCAGAGAGCGACTGCTGTAGTGTTTACACCACATCATGAGCCATTCATAAAATGCAGGTCTGTGGTGTCCCATGAGCCGCAAAAAGCCAGGAGAGTTGAGGTCACGTCCCAACACTGGAGTCCTCAAGTACTTTTTTCATATTTTTTGCCACTGCTAAGGGCCTAACACTGCTCTACGAATGAAACTCATTATTGGGGAGAAAAAACAAATCCTAGGTTAGGGTGCACTCCTCATTTATTGTGAAGTTTGTATTACAGGTAAACTAACTTCAGGAGTTTAATCCTTTGTTAAGGCCTAGGGGGTTCTGGAAAAAAGCTTAAAGTGGACCTACCACCAGGAATCTATGTTTTCATGAATGGCACTAGAAGTGCCAATAATAGGGAGGAATGCAGTGAAAAAACCCAAAAACGTACCTGTAATGAGCAATTTAGGAATATAATCTGGCAGTTCTCCTCACTTCCTGGTTCATGGTCAGCAGAAATCGGCAGCACGTCACAGGAAGCTTTGATTTTTCAGTGAACTGCTTTGAAAATTCCCATAGAAGATCACTGAATGCCCCCAGTGGCCACCTGCGATATTGCACCCCCATGTGTTTCATGTGTTGGCTCCACGAACCAGGAAGTGATGGGAGCTGTGTGGTAATCTTGTTAAATTGCTCATTACAGGAAAGTTTTTGAGGTTTTTTTTACTGCATTCCTCCCTATTATTGGCACTTCTAGTGCCATTCATGAAAATATAGATTTCTGGTGGTAGGTCCACTTTAACCTGTACGTGGTTGGTAGCTATTTTTTGTTAAAAGCGGTTTTATATCCTCTAGATAAAATTAATTTCTATTAACAAAAAAGTTTTCCACCCCTTTTATTTGATATTCCTTCATTTGTCTTCCTGTTCAGAACAGTTTGGGGAGTGCACCGTCCTCTTTAAATGGCTGCTTCTCTATGACTCCATTTTCCATGGGTATAAGTTGAAGAGGGACATGGTAATTTGTATGGGGGGGGGGGGTCTTAAGCCTTAAGAGGGGGAGCTATTCACATTGTGCCACTCATAATGCCATTAAGTTTAATAGTGCAAATTGTTCTTGGAGGGTATACCGACCGTTGGTTAGTTGCAGCCTTAACTGCGTTGGAAATGTTTAAGAAGCTTGGCTCATCAGACCAGGCGGTTGGTGGCAGTCAGTAAACATGTGTTAAAACTAACAATGTTATTTATGCAAATTTGTTGTGTATTACCTAGAAAGAATATTTTATATATGTTCTTGCCAAAGGTTACAAGAATGCTTGATTGGCAGCTATGTATGCAAATGATTGCTGTGTATACATGGAAGCCCAGGGACGGACACCTGTCACATATATCAGAGCTTGTGAAGTCCACACTGAGCATTGCAGCTGGCTATCTGTTTCCTTTTTTAGATTGTGGTAGTAAGATTGAAAAGTAAATGATCTTTAAATATTCTACTTAGAAAACTCTTCTTCTTTCCTCTGAATTAACAGTTTTATTCTTTGCCCATTTTATAATTTAGCTTGTAAGATCAGCTAACAATGACTTGTATTAGACTAGTTCAAGGTGCACATTGATGTCGGCATCAATTTCTCAACTGTATTACATATTTATTTATTTTTAGAAAAGTGGATTTAAACATTTGATGAATCAAGTTCACGTTTTTGTATTTAAAATTTTCACTTTGTTTTAAGTAAAAATTGTTCTGACATCAATCATGTAAGATATGACCTTCTCCAGGCTTGAGCTATGTACAGAAGGTCAGTCTTTGCAAACCTCCCTCCATACAAGCCAGTGGGCATTGGGCGGGTCAGTTGGGCTCTGTCCTGACCTAGCCCGGCAGCTCTAAACATCTAGGGCTGGGTTTACATGGTCAGTTCGTAACCATTTATTTGCTGTTTCTGGCTAACCTTAAGCTACGACCATGTTGCCTCCGCATGTAGGCTCTGATTCATCACCTTTTCTAGCTTTCCAGAAGAACCCAGCCTTGGCCATTCTTCTGGGTTCCATCTCTTTGATATCGGTGATGATTGGGGTGAGGTTCTGGGGGTTCCCTTGCTATTTGCCTGTATGTACAGTACATCTAAAGAGTATTTGCAGCGTATAACTAGGGCTGGACAATAATTCAATATCAATATATATCGTAATATAATTGTATATCGAAATATCAGAAATGTATATTGAAATATCGGAAATGTGTTTACAAATTATATCATTTGTCACTAAATGATGTTCAGTCAAGTGCGGTCCTAGGGAGATTGTCTCCCTGGACAAGCACTCCCTCTGCCGCCCCCCCCCCCCCTTTCCCTGAGAGATCATGCTGCTGTCCCATGCCTTCCCATCGAGATGTGCGGGCGCAGTGATCTAGTAACTACTCCCCCATGCTTTGCTGCAGCTATGCACAGGAAGGGACATCTCCATAGAACAGGGGACCCATCGAGATCAGCCTCCCAGTGTCACTGATGTTCATTCTGCTATGGACAGGGGACAAAGGGGGGGAGGCTAATCCCAACATGTCCCCTGTCCATAGAATGAACTCTCAGTGATAAGGGGGGCTCCCACATACAGGGATATCAGTTGCTGGCAGCTGACCATTGTGTGTCCTCGGCAGTTTTTTTTCCTGAGGCTTTTTAATAAAATTTGTCCATATCGATATCGGAATTATATCGTATCGACTAAAATTAAAAAATATATCGTGATATAAATTCTTGCCCCATCGTCCAGCCCTACGTATAACTTTTTCCACATTTTGTGATGTTATTACAAAATGGAGTAAATAAAAAAAAAAATGTTCACAGAATTATTTAGAAAAAAAACTAAGAAATCACATGTATTCACAGTCTTTGCTCAATAGTTTGTTGATGCACCTTTTGGCAGCAATTACAGCATCAAGTCTTTAGGAATATGATTCCACAAGCTTGGCACACCTATCCTTGGCCAGTTTCACCCATTCCTCTTTGCAGCACCTCTCCATTAGGTTGGATGGGAAGCATTGGTGCACAGCCATTTTAAGATCTCTCCAGAGATGTTAAATCGGATTCAAGTCTGGGCTCTGACTGGGCCATTCAAGGGCTTTCACAGAGTTGTCATGAAGCCATTCCTTTGATATATTGGCCTGTGCTTAGGGTCGTTGTCCTGCTGTCCCGGTCTGAGTTCAATAAAAGATCTGTCAGGCACTGTAGCCTCTTGATTCTCTTATTAATGAAAGTTAATGTTTGGTAAAACCATTTTTTATGATGCCCAACCTGGTACTTGCCGATGTTTAAGCACTGCAGAGTTAACATGGAGTGGAATTGTGGTGGGCTGTGTTAGATTCCTGAACGATCGCCGTGGACATGCATGGTTAAAATATGCTTCAAAACTCATCAATTTCCAAGGTGGTTCCAAACTTTTTCTTATGACTGTAAAAACTATTTACCGCACTCTAATTCTCCCACTGAACTTTTTATGACGTTTACTTGTATCACTCTGGTAAGCCGTGGATGTATGTTGTGCTCACATCCACGTGTCTCCATGTTCTTCTGCATATGCTGTGAGAAGTGCTTCTGTGTCGGTTGTCACTCCAAAGCCACATAGACACTAGGTTTTAATTACAGGCAACAACTGTTCTCGGAACAATCAATGTTGTTTCCTATGGAAGAAGACACCGCAGGGCGCCTCCCTTTCATCCTCCCTTCTCCACATGTCAGAATGGTGTACTCTGCACAGAGCCAAGCAAGCAGATTTCAACTGAAACAATTCCTAAAAATGGGATTTAGATGATAAAATTGGCACATTGGAATGGGGACCATTAGGCGAACTTGCGGAGTAGGGTGGTTAGAAAGCAAACACAGTAGGACCATGATCGGACATGTTGGAAAATTGTAATTTGATCGCTCAAGTATCTGACGTGTTTTCTTGGTATTTTGATCTATTTCTCTCCGATATACCATGGGGCATAAAAGGAATTGTTTTTGTTTGGAATTGATCATATTATGTGGTGGTAAAAATGATACATATCTGATCGAATTTTAAGTCGATCGGATGGAAAATTTAACCATGTATACCCAGCTTATGTGATCTATGAAGTCTGCCCTTATTTAAACCTTTTGTTTTGGTCTTGTCCCAAACAAGTTTAAACTAACACTATTTCGAACTACCCACTACCTCTCCTGGAAGTCTGGTCCAGTTACAGTTTCTGCAAAAATAATCTTTCAATGTTTAGTTTTAAGTTAGCCATACATGGGTCGATTTTTTTATTTATTTATTTTTTTTTTCACTCTATTTTTTTGACCGATTGATCACCACGTGCGTTCATGCGATCAATCGGGTTCTGCCCACCCTGTCCGATTGACCCCCAAAAATCGGAATCGACCGAAAATCGGATCGGACATTGAACAGACATGTTGGTTTTTTTGGGTCGATCGTTGGCAATCAAAGTGCGTTGTTGGACCCAAAGCTCCCTATGCAGCAGCCTTTGCGATCGATGGACTTTGTGGAATCGGCCATTTTGGAGATCGGCTTATGTCCAAATCAGCCACAAATCAAGTTCCCAAGGTGGTGTTCCTTCGATTCCCGATACAATAAATCGTTGATTCTACGTTATCCTGGAATGATCGGATCGGGAACCGATCGGTAACAAATTGACCCATGTATGGCTACCTTAAAACTTCCCTAGCTTGCTTGATGTTCTATACCAAGGCTTTATATGGTCTATACTGCTCTTCTCTTTATTTATGCTTTCAGTCATGCCTCTCCTTTTACATATTCATTTCCTGCAGTCTGGTTTGATGGTTTATCATTTCGACCCTTTGCCTTTTTTGTCTTTATCAATGTTTTTGAGTGAGGACATAATTTAAACGAGGTCTTCCTAAAGCGCTATATAGTGGAACCAGACCCTTATAATTATGACCCATTACATTCTGTTTGCAAAACAAGCAGGCAGTGGATAAAGCAATTATCTGAAAAAAGAACCTCTGGTCATCACTGTACCCCCAATATTGTACTCAGAGGGAGGATGATTTTGAAATGCAGTTACAAAATTTTTGATCATTTTTCTAGTAACATTAGACCATATTAAATGCTTATACACCCCCTCCTATTGCGTTATCTGCAGAAACGCATATGTCACCCACCAAACTCCTGCCATCTACTACCTAAAGGGCTCTCCACTATGCGGGGGGGGGGGGCACTGGGCCGATCAACATGGCCCCCAAGTCGGATCGGCCAGGGAACCAACCTGTTGGTGTTTTCTGATCAGTCAGGCACGCATCAAGGGACGTTGACATTTGTGAATCGATCGACTGGTAACAGAATCGTCCAGGAATCGGTGGCCTAAGGTGGTAGGCACAGACTTGTATGGTCGATCGATCGACGCCTGTGACTTCACCGGAATCGATCGGATCGTCGATCGATCGCTCAGGAATCGACACGTGTATGGCTAGCTTTAGATCTTGATCTTTGCAACGGACACTGATCGAAGTCGAATCCAAAGTAGCACCACATGGAAGGTTCGATCATAATACGACCAAAAGCGCCAATTTTAGTTTTAATCAAAAAACACATGAAAGAGTCATATACGACCAACAAACACGACCAACAAAATGCTACGATTTTACTTTGAACGTTGTACAATCAAAACAAAACGAACAGACTCCGCGGGACTCCAGGCAAAGCATCGTCTGAGCTGGGGAGAGAACAGAGCTGTCTCCCCAGCTCCACCGATATCTGACAGCTCAAATATCGAGCCATCTGTACCCTGCTTTAGGTTTTGTTTTCATTTGTGTTTTGTGACACTTTAATGTGGTATTGATGTTTGGGAAGATCAAAGCTGGAAAGGAAACTATTGAAACGGCATGGCTGAGAGAGCGAGAGAGCGATGCCATAAAATGGCTACAGGTCCTAACTTGGTTGTTATTGCCAGTCATATCTAGGTCACACAAACCTCAGAACAATGAACATGGTGAGCGAGCTGTGAAGAAATAAACTGCATACACAACAAATACGGAGAGGGCAGAAAGACACAGATTGTGAATTATTGAGCTGCATACAGTCTAGATTTTCGTTGTACAGGGCTATTGGGTAACCTGCTGTATTTTCCTGTGTGGAAGGATTCATTGGGGTGCCTCCCAGTCTCCCTCTTTGTAGAATGGAATGAGTACTATGTGTGCAGGATGTGTTCTTTTTGCTTTTACTGGGTATTATAAGTGTGTACTAGGCTTGATGTTTTCTTTAAGACTGGTAGTGCGTTTGTGTTGTTGTAGCCAGTTTCTTGTAGGGTGTTATGCATTTACACACCATGTTGCCCCTTAATGCAGAACGCAACGCACGCTATGAAAACCTGTTGTAACATGTAGTTACACAAACTGTATAGGGAAAGTTAAAAAATTTCCATTTTTTTATTGTTTTTGGAGCCATTTGGAGGACTGGGAACAGAGCAGGTCAAGTAGCTAGATCTACACTGCTACACATGACATAGCACATGTTATGCATATAGTCAGAGGCGCGCATAACTTTTTTTAGTAAGTTTCTCAGATGAGTACCAGGAGATGGTGCTCGGTACTCACCCCATATGTAGTGTAGTGTCCCTCACTGTCCTCTGCTTCCTGCATGGTAGATTCTGCTGCAAATAGACCTCCCTGTTCTTGATAGATCATCCGATTAGCTCCATCCACAGGTCACCAACTGGCTTTGGGTCAAATGTAACTCTCACAGTAAAACACATTTGAACCCCCAGATCTCATACCTCAGTAGTACAACCCTGACATTTTCTGGGTTAGTAACTAACCCCTGAGACTGCCTGCCGTCCTAACATCAACCTTTCATAGTCCTTTGACACCCCTAACTACAACCATTCATAGTTATTAATGTTTCCCTGAGGTTATCCAAGTGACATAAATTGTATACATTTAACAATAAAAACTGAAAGAATTTTGCCAATCTAAAAAATATAACTTTTACAGTAGTGTATACATGATAAAGTGAAGTGGTTTGTACAGCTATTTAATGTGGAAGGGATGCAGATCTCTCCCCTCTATGACTGACAGCCAGACTCCTCGGGGGCATCTGATAGCTACGGCCTCTTTAGGTACCCTGTAATGGTAATATATTCAGGGGAATGATATAGTTGCCTTTTTCTTTGCTCTAACCTACTGAGGCCAGTGGACAACTGCAATTTGTGGCGGAGACCACAGTAGTGATAGTTAATTGAACCCTAAGAATACACCATTATTTAAGTTTTCCATTTGTTATATCTTTTTGCTGCATTCGTATTTTCTTTTTTAACTTGGCGATTCTGCTAGTAGCTCATCTGTCCTGAGGGTGACCACACAAACTATATTGTATCATCCAGGATATGTGGACTATAAAACATCCATTTCATCGTAAAAGTCCATGTCCGAGTCTTAAGGCCGTTTGCGGCCGTGCAGTACAGTACCACAGCACAGGTACACAGGCTTCCATAATACCAGACTTGGATTTCTGGTAACATGCAATACTGCATGTTACAGAAAATGCCCTGCAGCCTGCATTTGTGAAGGCGCAAAGAAAACCTCCCCCATACAACTGAATGGTTTCTGAGTGGTCGAACAATGATGGCCATGTTGGTTCATTTTTAGTCGATTGTTCAAGTATCTGATGTGTTTTCTTGGAATTTGTATCCAATGCTACTATGGAACATATGCATGGAACTGCGAAAAGGAATCAGTTGTGAATCGATGTATTCTTGTTTTCAAAAATGTTTTAGGGCTGGACGATATGGCAATAATTTATATCAAGATATATTTAGAGGTGCACTGATTGCAAATTTCTTGTCCGATTCCGATATTACAGTAAATGTGACCTGCCGATTTCCGTATTTTTTTTTTTTTTTTTTTAAGAACTGTAATGAAAGCATATGACCTTCTTCTAACTTTTTATTTTATAATAAAATAAATTATTAAATGTAACAGGAACGTCTCAACAAAATAAATTAAAAAAATTAAAATCCTCTTTTTCCCAATGACATTTTTTACAATCAAACATTTCAGATCCCCCACGATCTGTACTTTTGCTTTACAATGGTGTTCAGATATCTGCCACCAGGGGGAACTCACTCCATGTTTCCATACCTGACAGCTCATTATTCTGCGGGACCCATGGCTCCGTGCTCACACTCCTGTGTCTCACAGCTCCACCTCACCGCTCCAAGCTGACTTTCTGATCCAGCCTAAGCAGTCACCAGCCTGTAGTGTCAGTCTCACTGCAGATGACCCAGTCACTCTACAAACATGGCACACATACAGAAGGTGCAGTGATTATCCTAAGGCCCTGTAATAAATTACAGCCAGGGCTGTGGAAACAGGACTTAGCTAAGACACAGGACTGGTGACAGGTGCTGCCCCCCCCCCCCCCCCCCCCCCATCCTCGATCTCATTCATCCTGAATTGCAGGAACAGCTTGGTTGTGTCTGTCAGTATTTGTACAGGAACTACAAGTCTCAGCCAGACCTTCAAATAGCTAACAGTGGGATTCTGTCACTTTCCAAGTCACAGGGCTTGCTGTGACTTGTAGTTCCTGTACACACACACACGCACAGCACCACGCCCCCTTCCCTCTTGGGGAAAAACGGGGGTGGATACCAGGGCTCTTTTTCACAGCCCATCCCCCTGGAGTGATTGGTTGCAGAGGCAGCAGTGGGAGTGACTCCATAGAACCGCCCCTGGCTGGCTGAGAAGAACGTGAAATAGTAGCTTCCCCACTACTGCGGAAACAGTGAGTGCCAGCCAATCAAAGGACCGGCTGGCAGATGCACACATGATCAGCCGGTCACCGATCTGGGCCGGTCTTAGTAAATATCAGCTGATTCCAGTCCCTGGCTGGTCAATCGGTGCATCTCTAGATATATTTCTTAATTTTGGTCGATACGATATAATTTCGATATTGATATGGACAATATTAAAAAGCCTCAGGAAAAAACTGCTGAGGACATACACAATGGATGTCTGCAAACTGAATTTGCAAAGTCTATAATACCTCCAGGCTCCTCCTATTAAAATAATTGTGAGGCTGATCTCCATGTGCTGGGAGGGCAATGACACAGGGCAGGCTGATCTTGACAGGTCTCCTGCTGATCAGCCTCCCCTGTGACACTGCTCATATGCTTCCAGTGGCAGCATCCACCATACTGCCCATATGTAAAAGTGCCCTCTCCTCCTCTGTGTGCCCACATCTGATTACGATTACAGCTGTGAGGGGGGGGGGGGGCTGATCTCCATGTGTGACGATCAGCTGGAAAGGTGGCTGTCGCCCCATGTGGGCACCCCTGATCATGAAGATTGACTGGGGACATACACAGGGAACATAGACTGGGGACATACACAGGCAACATAGACTTCCACCACATATGTTCTAGCGCCCGTTAATTTAACGGGCTTAATATCTAGTATGAAATAATGCTTCTAGGCCCTAGGTGCCCAACATGAGGCCCGGGGACCACATGCGGCCCTTTGGGCATTGTTCGGCTGCCCCCCTTGGTCCTCCACATGCGGCCCCCAAAAACTGTTAATACATAGGGCATAGGAACTGACCAAGCTTTCCTAATCTGCTTTGGCGATCCTACATCAGTAAAATTGGCAATGTGGATAGGGCAAACCAGGTCTACATATCAGCTCTGCACCCAGGGGCAGGAGAAGGGGGGGTACTGTCGGGTTTTTACTGCCTGTTGGGATCTGGGACCGCGTGCTGAGATATGTCGATTAGGGGAGGGTCTGGATCAATGTCATGTGCGGCCCTTTAGTGATGCAGAGGGCCGCATTTGTGGCCCTCCATATAAACACAGTTGCTCACCTCTGTTCTAGGCGGATACCGCTACCCTGCATACCCATCCACGACAACACTGCAAATAGTTATACACCCTCACAATGCTAGCAAATACACACTA
>CM070033.1:124516711-124519211 GCA_036250615.1 Ptychadena robeensis
GCAGGAGACCTGTAGAGATCAGCCTCCTCTGTGACACTCCTGCTTTCCTCCCAGCTCAGAGATCTGCCTGCCAGTGACGCAGCATATCTAAATACCGGACATGGGTTTTCAACTCACATCACCGTTTTTTAAAAAGATGATATCTCGATATATATTGTTATCGAGTTATTGTCCAGCCCTAGCTGAGGCTCCACTATGGTGGTTTGGAAGAGGCTACCAAACAAAAAAAAAACTCGCTGGAACCACCCCCTTGACCCCAATGAACGAGTCTCCACAGACATTTTCTTCCTTCTCCCTATGTTCCCCAATTCTCCATGCCACACAACCATTTGTATTAAGATCTGGATGGATGGTCACCAAATCAAGAGTCTGTTTTGGTCCGCTGTCCCCAATTTCAGACAACTCCTAGTTTCATTGTCCTCAGCCAGTCATAGTGCCTGGTTCTACGACATGTTAACAATTCCCTTTTCTGTCCCAAATTAACTCATTTCTGTAGGCCTTATCCCTTCCTAAGCACTGATTCTGACCTCCTTCTTGTGCCTGTTAATCACTCTGTGCATGGATGTATGCCCATAATGGCGAACCTACGGTGCTGGTGATGGCACTCGGAGTCCTCCCTATGGGTACGTGAGCTGTGAGCCTGGAGAAAAGAACTTCATCCTATTGGCTCTGAATGCTGTCAGTTCTCTTTCCCTTTCTTCTGTACACAGCTGCCCCATACCCTCCCCTAGCACTGCCAGCCAATCAGAAGCTGGGAGAATGACCAGCGGAAAGTCGAGGAAAACGTTTTGTGTGTGCATATGCAATGTATAAGACCATGTCTCCAGTTTAGCGATTCTAATTGAGACACGTTTTTTTATATACTTCATTTTGTACACCAGGGCCGGGTCTGAACGCAGCTGTACAACAGGGTATGCTGGGTAGTGTAGTTAATCAGCAGCCCTAGGATTTACAGGAAGCCTGTAACTACCATAACCACCCTTGAACAACTGAACCCTGAGTTATAACTGCTGAAGTTTTAAGCTATCTTAGATGAAGGACAGGGTGACAACATCCGCAGATCGATTCCAGCACTGACCCTTCAGTTTCATTGGTGATGCCAAAGAAGTGGGTGGCTAGCCCAATGCAAGAAACATTCTTATGCTAGCCAATAAGATATTTCTCTTCCATATCGCATTCTTCTCTTATGTGATTCTCAGTCGGCTTTAGTGATCACAATGCCTATTCTTTCTGATCCGGCTGCTTCAACGCTGAGGTGCTGAATTCTTTCCACATCAGCTCATGGACAGCAGAGATGTTTACGTGATTTTTCTTCTCAGAAAGAGACTCTATATACTTGATTATATAGGAGAAAAGATGAGGAATATTTAAGGAAAATTCTCTTCTTACAATAAGGCATGACATATGGACAATAGATGTGAAAAATTATTTACTTTAAATGTGTAGTAGAGGTAGAGGTCATTTTCTGAATGTGGAGGGCATGTGTAACAAGCAGCGTAACTTACATTATAAAATGTACCTGAAGGGGTACAGTGTTTTTGCATGTTTTTTAATGTTGTAGGCCTGCCTGTATTTTGTTGGAATATGTCCAAAGTAATTTCAGCAGACATCCTGAATATACCAAATTTGGAAAACTAACCTATAAAAACTGAAAGATTCGACTATAAGTCTAGAGTGGGAAATTGCATCTAAGGCACAAACGCACAGCAAATGCGCTATATATTCGGAATGTCAGTCGAAAATTTCACTACCATCTCTAAATCTGAACATGGTATCATCACCAAAATTTATGGAGAAATGTAAAGAAGGGTTGTGCTAGCATAACTATTAAAAAATATGTATATGTATGAGAAGTCGTATAAGAATGGCAATCGCCTGCAATGGTCATTGTTGTACTGTCTGGGTGGTTTATTTTAACTTTTTTTTGTGTGTTTGACAAATTCAACATGTAGGCTTTGCGAAAAGTGGTTTTTTTTTTTCTGTGGCGGGGGGTGGGGGGATATATTACAAATTTTTTTTTGGTTACAATCCAATAAAAAAAAAATATTTTCCTTTCTAGATGCTGCAGGACTGTGCAAAAGCGCGCCGGGAGGTAGAGTTACATTGGAGAGCGTCTCAGTGCTCACATATTGTAAAGATAATTGATGTCTATGAAAATCTTTACCAGTCTCGAAAGTGCCTACTTATCATTATGGAGTGGTGAGTCTGCTTTTATCCAAGTACTTTTTTTTGTCTAGTTAATGAAAAAACTAAGCAATTAAAAACACATCCATCCGCGGCTGATTGCTCAGTGGAAACAAGCCCTTAAGGCTGGTCTCCAAAGAAAATTTGTATTTGCATTGGGTTCGCCACTCCATTGCAACAGTTTAGTTTCAACCTACAAGCAAAACTTAATGGTATAGGTTTTTATTTTTTTTTTTTACAAAAGGGAAAAACAAACAAACATTTTGACTCCTTTTTATTACTTTTGTTTCTTTTATTATATTTCTTTCTGGCGTCA
>CM070033.1:124524211-124532879 GCA_036250615.1 Ptychadena robeensis
GATAATATTTTACAGATCACATTTGGATCGTTTTTACCACCACATAATGTTATAGGTTCAAAACTGATCAATTTCTTTCCTAAACCCGGTGTACAGCTCCAAAGTACCATTGGATACAAATCCATCTAAATATCTAGAAAACTTGAATGATGGACTGGAATTTACCAACATATGCGATCACTGCTCCATCCATTTTATGTTTGAAAGTTGAATCCTTGTTTTGCTCGAAATCAAACAATCCACCAAGTACAATCATCAAAGTCGATCAAATGGAGAAATCGAACAGTGTATGCTCCCCTTCACAGAACTGGCATCTGAAAAAGATCAGAACAACCAATGAATTAAAAAATTTTTGGAACCCTGCTTGAGGATCTCAAGTATTTCTGCAATTTGCAGAACTTTTCATAAACCCTTATGCTGCTTGTTTTCTCCTTGTAGTTTAATTTTATTACGGAAAATCTGTGTAAATTGAAATTCTTGTTTTTTAGTCTTGATGGTGGAGAACTTTTCAGTCGTATTCAAGACAGAGGAGACCAGGCCTTTACAGAACGGGGTAGGTATAGTTTTTCTTTTAGGTTTTGGATAGAGTGGAGAAGAGTTGAAAAGTTTTTGTTTCCTGCTGGTCTGTGCTTGGTTAGATTTTTGTGTGCGTTCTTTATGCATATAAGGGAAGGGAGGTATGGAACACTACCTGATATGCTGTCGCTGTCTGCATCCACTTTTTGTTTTTTCCACCTATGACAATGTTATTTGAAAGGGCAGAAATCTCCCAGAAAATAGTACTCCACATCCATATCCATTTTCAAATGTTTCTATTTCACTGTATGCTTATTACTGTTCATGTTGCTAATGTCAAAATCCAAATCGTTCTTGCTCTTTCAGAGGCTTCCGATATCATGAAAAGCATTGGAGAGGCTATACAGTACTTGCATTCAATCAATATTGCTCACAGAGATGTCAAGGTCTGTGGTTGGGTCTCTTTTTCATTTATTTTTTTGTGTCTTGCAACTGTCTATGCAGTCTGTGAACCTCAATGAGCAAAAATGTAAACTTAACTCTTTCAGGTTTTGCTTGAGCTGAACTCAAAGATCTGAAAATTTTCTACATACAGCATACTCTCAAATATTATTCTCAAATCTGTAAAAATCTGTGTTGGTGAGCACTTCTCCTTTGCTGAGATAATCCATCCCACCTCACAGGTGTGGCCTAACCATACACCTAGTGAGCCACGGACGATTTTTCCACTGACCAATGTGTGCGTTCGTGGCCATCGGTCGGCTGCAAAATCTACCGTGGCTGCCCACATGGGTCAACGGATCCATCCACGGTCGGCCAGAGAACAGGCATGTTCGTAAATCTCTATGCGATTCCATTAGTTTAAATGGGAAATGCCGTCCCTGTCTAAAGTAAAGTCCGGCACACAAAGGGTGCCCACCAATACTGAGCGACGGAGTGCAGCGTGATGACATCATTACTTTGCACTTCGTCGCTCATCTAACTGGCTCGTTGGGTATATGGTGCCTTTCGACTTTAGAACTCTAAAATGTGTGCAGTTTTGCCTTACTGGGGGGGGGGGGGGGGGGGGGGGGGGGGTGTCGGAAAACTAGTCCGTATCTGGTGTGGTCACCATTTGCCTCATGCAGTGTAACACATCTCCGTCACAGAGTTGATCAGATTGTTGATTGTGGCCTATGGAATATTGGTCAACTCCTCTTCAATAGCTGTGCAAAGTTGCTGAATATTGGCAGGAACTGGTAAATGCTGCCCAAACATGCTCAATGGGTGACATGCCTTTTGGAGACTGGTTATGGTAGAGAAATTACCATTCTTTTCATGGGAAACCGCTCTGGTAGACATTCCTGCAGTCAGAATGCCAATTGCACACTTCCTCAAAGGTTGTGGCATTGTGCTGTGTGATCCAACTGCACATTTCACTGTGGTCTTTTATTGTGGGCAGTCTAAGGGACACCTGTGCAATATTCATGCTGTCTAATCAGCACACAGATCTGTTCAAATCTGTGTTGGTGAGCACATCTGCTTAGCTGAAGTGGCCTCCATTTAGAGAGAGAGAGAGAGCAGGAGGGTAGGTGAGCACAGGACATTATTAATGGTGCGCCCCGCGATCATTCGTGCCTTAGGGAACAACTGACCTATAACAGTCATGTACTGACATGCTATAGAGTACAGGTCATAATCTTTATTTTAACATGTGAATATAATCTTGACAATTAATCTTAACTTCTCAGTCTTGTAACACAATTCCCTCCAAAGCAGACCACAACTCAAAAATAAGTATTTAAATTAGATTTATCTATTTGCATACTTGCATTGGACTTTCACTCGCTCCGGCTGTATTTCCATGCATTCTTGAAAATTAACATGGCTGCTTTATATGTGACGGGTCCCATGTTTGTGACTGTGAACATTAACGCATTCGTTGCCAGCGCACAATGCAAAAATAAAAAAGGCCGTGTACACAATTCTGGAGTTCAATAAAGTTTTCCTGATGCATTTGTGGGCCTGTCTTTACTGGTTCCATCTCCCAAATATTTATAGGTTTATTCATTGCTCAACTTGCATGTCCTTAAAGGTCTCACTGATTGTAAACACAATTCTGTTTTCAACAGTTACATGGGTCACAACGAGACATGTAAATAATCCATTTTGTTTATCGAGTGAACATTGCACCTTTGGGTGAAATCTATTCAAACAAGTCAATTACGTAAATTTCTAGTTTTCTAAAATACTTTTACAGGTAAAAATATAGTCCTGACTGTATAAACCAGTGTCCTCTAATCATAGAAAAATAGGGATTGCATGATCATGTGAGAAGAGAGTTAATTTTATTCCATTCTTAATAACATTCTTATTCCAATTCGGTTTAAAAACATTTTTAGTTTATTCATCAATTATCATAACTGGATACCCTCAGTTTCATTTCTACTGTTTGTAGCCCTATTAAAATATCATTTTGTAGCCACAAAAAAAAGTTATGTTCATGAAAATCTACGTTCAGTGGTTCATGTTAATTTAACACATCAAATTTCAAGTCGCCTATAGATCTCTCTCTCTCCAGGAAATGACATGGGTGTCTCCCACAACATAATACGATGATGTACATTTCTCAACTTTTATTTACATTTCAGCAAAAAGTGTCATGTCCACAGTTATACATACCTTTCACAAACTGGCTCCGGGAAAATCCAAAGTTCTATACCATTCCAAATAGTCCAAGCATCCTAATTACCCATATTAATTGGAAACAGCTGTTTTAATGAGCTCAACAGGTGAAAAACAGCAACTCTCCAGTTGGTTTTTGGACAGTCATGGCTTATTGTGGCTGCTCACAAGTCAGGAAATGGCTAGAAGGCCCATATCTGAAAGTTCCAGTGGCTACAGTGAAAAGTATTAAAACCGAATTGTTCCGCACTGTGGAAAATCTCAGAGGATGTGCTCGGAAGCCAAAAGCGCACCTGTGCTGGCCAGGAGGATAGTGAGAGGTGAAAAAGTATCGAAGGATCACCACCAAAGCCAGCCTGGTCAATCTATGCTGGTGGCAATGTCTCAAGGCAGACAATCACTGCACACTGCTGGGTTCCAGAGGATGCAGCGAGCTTGGCCATTGTAAATGCTCATCTGGACAAAGAAGGAGACTTCTGGTCTTCTGTGTTATGGTCAGATGAAAAAAATTTTGGTCACAATGATGTTTTATTTGGCATAAAAAAGGAGAAGCCGTCAACCCAAAGAACACCATCCCTGCTATCAAACATGGTGGTGGGAACCTAATGCTTTGGGGGTGTTTTACAGCAAATGGACCAGGGAACCTAATGGCACCTTGAAAAAAAGATGAGGATTCTCAATGACAACATCAGGCAGTCTGCAGAAAAACTTGGCCTTGGGCACCAGAGGACATTTCAGCATGACAATGACCCAAAATACGCAGCAAAAGTGGCGAAGAAATGGTTAGCAGACAACAACATTAACATTTTGGATGTTGACTTGACTCCAATTGAGAATCTGTGGAGAAGATCAGGGTGATGGCAAGAAGATCCTCCAACCTGAAAGATTTGGAGCTCATTGTTAAAGATGAATGGGCAGAAATACCTGTGGAGACATGCAAAAAGCTGGTCTCCACATTATAGGAAGCGTGTGATTGCTGTAATAGTCAATACTATTTTCTCTTGAATGTAAATAAAAGCTGAGAGATGTTTTTCCCCACAAAAATGCCTCTTTAACATCATCGTATTCTCTTTTGGGAGACGCCTATGTCAATTCCCATCACAAAATAACTTACTGGTTGAATAAAAGTAACTTTAAGTCAGAATGTGTCAGGCGTATGAATAATTATAAGCTTGACTGACTGTGTGTGTGTATATATCTCCAAGTGTATCTAAGTGACATTGAGAAAAGGAAAGTCCTATATAAATTAACATAATGTATTTTATAGGTTGATTAAAACCTTTTTAAATTTTTTTCCGCTACAGCCTGAAAATCTTTTATACACATCCAAAAGACCAAACACTGTTTTAAAGCTTACAGATTTTGGCTTTGCTAAAGAAACAACATCACACAACTCTTTGGCCACACCATGTTACACTCCATATTATGTGGGTAAGTATTGCACTTGAATTAGTGAAACTTTGTATTTCCTTCAGTTTTTAGTTATCTTCCTTTTTTCTCTTTTTTTTTTTTTTTTTTGATATGGTCAACTTTTTAACCCTTGTCAATACAATTCTCAATCCTCCTTTTACCTAAAAGCTTAAAAAGTAAAAAAATGTTGGAACGCTGCAGCTTACCACCTCAAGCCATACATGTTGTAGAATAAAAATTACTATGTTGTATAACTATAGACCGAATATAAGGAAAATAAGCATTGCACAGACACTAGTTGCAGAATATGATCTCATTGTTGAGCTATTGACCTGCCTTGCAGACACGGTTTCCTATGGAGGATCATACGGTGGGGTGCTGCTCATATTTGGGTATACACTGTTTGTACAATTTTTAATATGTGACATGTACAAAGCTTTTCATTACTAAAATGTACCATATTTTTATGCCTTGCCCTGATCTGTGATGTGAATGGGGGGAGGGGGGGGGGGGAATACCTGGCCCTCCTACTCGGTTTGTGTCAGTGATTCAGACTATTAAAAAAGAAAATACTGCTTACCTAGTAATTGTTTTGACCTTCAGGTTTGAAGAGCAAGAACAGTTTACAGAAAATCTGACATCCGCTTTATTGCGTTAATTATCCTTATAAACCCACTTTCCATAATTTTTTCTTTTCTTGCATTATGAATTTTTTTGGTTTTTACAGCACCTGAAGTTCTTGGCCCTGAAAAATATGACAAGTCATGTGATATGTGGTCACTTGGCGTCATCATGTATATTTTGTAAGTATTAGTGCTAATACTTAAAGCTATGTAAAACCAAAAGAAAAAAATACATTTATCTTTTCAATACTCAAATATGACCTTTTTTTTTCTGGTAGATGTTTCGCTATTCAATGTGTTTTTAATAGTTGTGTTATGATGCGCTATTCAATGAAATAATTAAAAAAAGTGACCAATCCACAGTACCACATACCAGTACAGTGTTCTCCCCAGAATTTTTTTTCAGCCGGGCGGCGCGATGACGTCGTCGCGCCGCCTGCATCGGTCCGGCAGCCTCTCTGATAGGCTGCCGGCCAGCGGCAGCACACAAGTCCTCTGACAGGCGGCGCCTCCCCATTCTTCAGGAGCGCGCCGCAGCCACTGAAAGACTCCGGCCCGCGGCTCCGGTAGTGTGCCGCGGGCCGGAGTCTTTCAGTGGCTGTGGCGCGCTCCTGAAGAATGGAAGGCGCCGCCTGTCAGGCTGCTCGCCGCGGAGGACTTGTGTGCCGGGCGGGGACCAAAATCTCCCGGGCTGGCCGCCCGGCCAATCTGCTCTGGGGAGAACACTGCAGTAGCACAAAGCCAGAAGACCAAGTTAACATAATAAAAGGGGCGGTGCACAATATATTGAACATAGAACATGTTGGAGAAGGAAAATGTTAGAAAAGAACGGCTACTTTCATTGGTTTAGAGTCATACAATTACTTGAGTATTCCATAGCTGATTAACCTGCTGAGTGGTTTGTAATCGTGTAGGATTACAATGAAATCCAGAGATTTTCTGCCCTACTTGCCCCCCCAACACTTTCCTGCGAATGCAAGGATGTGCTGTGAAAAAGAGACATGGAGTTCAATGGCATCGCCTACCCCCTGGCCCTCCAACATCATATATGACATCATCGGGGCAGACTCAGAAAGATCGGCGGGTCCACTGATACAAAGGACAGCCGTGGGCTTTTAGCGGACAGGTGAGTAGGTCCGATGTTTGCTAACAAAACTCTCCCCGAGTTAACTTGGGCTAAACGCCCAGGAGGTTAGTTAAGAGCTTATAACCAATCAAAGACTAGTAAAGATATAAGTGGAGAAGAAGTAGTAGTTGGACTACTAAACATTTCATCACATAAGGTGTGCAAGTTTAGGTAAGCATTCATTTAAAAGTAGGGGATCAGTAGGCTTCCACTATCTAGGGATCATGGATCTAGTATCTGCCCGAAAGTTAGGATGTTTACAGAATCATAGCTTATAGTGTAACTTCAGATGGTTTTGTGTGGATTATTTTGGTATACTTTATAGTGGTAAGTGTTTCCAGTCATGACCTGTAATGGATGACCTACGCTCTGAGGCAGTGATATTCAATGTTTATCTGCTTTAAAGAGGTTGTTTTCTGTTGCTCTTGAAATGAAAATTGGTTAAATACTTTTCCTTTTTACACTTTGTCATAGACTCTGTGGATATCCACCATTTTACTCAAACCACGGACTTGCTATATCTCCTGGAATGAAGAAGAGAATACGCATGGGGCAGTATGAATTTCCTAATCCAGAGTGGTCTGAAGTGTCTGATGAAGGTGAGGGCTTATACACATGGTTAAGCTCGTAGCAGTCATTGTATTACCGTATATGCCGGCGTATAAGACGACCCCCCCAACTTTTCCAGCAAAAATATAGAGTTTGTTATATACTCGCCGTATAAGACTACCCCCTCTTCCAACGCACACCAAATAAAAAAATGTATGTCTACTCTTTCAACCCACAGATCTCCAACACCCTTAGAAGTCCGATCTTTTTTTGTATTAGTAAGGATAGGATAAGTGAAAGCATATATGCAGCAGAGTAGTGCTTTATGCTAATAGGGAAGCAATATTTTATAGGGGGCTATTAGTAGGAAGGATTATGCTCAGGGACCTGAACATTTGCATGGATATAGTCTTAGGGGGTAACTAGTAAACCACTAAATCCCTGAATGGTAGAACCTTGAAATTTTAAGATATATGTGTTCAATGTAGGCAAGTTAAATGTTGCATATAGGAGTAAATCGCTGGCCATGAAAAAGCATTGTCTGGTGGCCTGAATTTAGCTGAAATGGAACTTATAAGTATTATAGCTAGAGTGGTGAAACTCAGGGTGTAAGTAGTAGTAGGTGAGCATTACCCTGAAAGTTTCATCATTATACTATAAATGGTTTTCCTGCTATGAATGTTCAAAGTTACAGCTTCCTACAGGCTTTTTTTCTACAACAGAAACAGTGTGTGTTTTCTGTGGAGTGCGTCCTGTAGCCATGGTAACACTGCTCACTCGTTCTTACAATGTATCTCTGTAGCCAGCGCGCAGCTTCAGGCAGCACGGATTCAGTAACCGGCTGCCATAGATGGTCCTCTGTACCCCCCTGCCTGCGGCACCCGGCGTATAAGACGACCCCCAACGTACTGAAAAGTTGTCTTATACGCCGGCATATACGGTAACTTTGTGTTCAAACCATTTAAACCAATTTTAGCTTTTTTATCTTGTTAAGATGTAATGTGAAATATCTTCCTGGCTATTATAAATTCCATAATGTGATTAAATGGTAAAGCACACGTCTTCTGTGTGATATACCTCAACCAAGTACCTCTTATGTTTTGCACAAACATTCTAAACATACAGTGTAAGCAAAAAAAAACTTCCCCCTGTTTTTTTTTTTTTTCTTTCCATTCTATTTTTTTAAGACTTATTTGTAAGAATAAAAAGTGCAAGATGGGCTTGTGATCAAGGTAAAGTGTGTTTTTTGCAGGGTCAGCAGTTTAGTAATAGGATAGGTTTATATGAAATCTATATTGTTGGCTCCCAGGTAGTCATTCTTTTGTTAAGGTGACTGCTTGTACACATGCTGTTCCATCTTGCTTTGAGAGAAGTAGGTTTTCAGAGAAGCAGGCCCAATCTGCTTTCATATTTCTCAGTCTTTAGCTGTGGCTTAGATACGATGCAACGTTTGATCAGAGATTCCAAAGGCACAGTTTTTTTTCTATATTTAGCACTGTAAGCTTAGTAATGTAACATGGAGGGCAGACCTGTCTAGGTTGATTGGTGCAAAAATATTCCAACAATGCTTGGGACGATGCATATCCTATCTAAAGTCACAGGAGAGGATTCTAGCCTGCTTAAATTACAATTCCATATTTGTCAGTTACTTCATGCAAATTCAGAAAAATTACTGGACACATCGATACAACTTAAAGGCCAGCAAATATTTGAGTTAGGTTTTAAAGCGGAAGTAAACTCAAAAAAAAAAATCCCCCACATACATTACACAGACATATTA
>CM070033.1:124532979-124554367 GCA_036250615.1 Ptychadena robeensis
TGCTTTAAGATTTTTTTTTTTTTTCTTTTTGGACAGTGATTGCCCTATCTATTGGCAGCCCTATGCTGATAGTGCAAAGTGACCTACAATGTGGTAGGTCCGCTTTAAGCATGAGCATTTGACTCGTCTTTAATTTGTACTTTTAAAGCGCACCTTAACTCACACCCAAAAAAACCACCCCAAAAATTTTATTACATTTTTACTTGCCTCTAAACTGTCCTAAAAGCTCAAAGTTGCTCAAAAAACTTAAAATTATATATAAAGCTATCCTGCTGCCCTTTGTGGGAGCCGTCATTTTAGATTTAGTGTTATCTTCCAGGCTTGCATGTGTTAAAGCTGCAATAACGCCGGGTGCGCCAGATACAATGTGTTTTAATGGACACAAAGTGAAAGCAGGAAAAAATATATATATAGTTGCGGCGGTAAGGAGATCGATCCACGGAGTGGGAGGGGTGAGGGGAGAACTATACAGATATCTCCACACAGGTAACGATTTTTTTATTAACATATTGCTCCAATAATGTGGGGTTGGCTAGCTAGGGGAAAAAGTTTGTCTGGCGGGTTTAGGTGCGCTTTAGGGCTGTTGTTCTCATCTGTTGCCTAATTGAGTAGCATATAACCACCTACCTTCTACCATAAGAGCTTGTGTCCACTGCAGTACACTGGGCAGATTGGCCAGGAATTTCGGGGGGATTGCTCGTGTTTTAGGATGCATCTGGTAGTAAGGATTCACAGAGGTCCTTTCACACCTATCCATTTTGCATACATTGACATGCATTTTTGTTGTAACTTGCTCGTTGGAAATATTATGTGCTTAGAAAACTAAATAAATAAATATCTATCTCCCTGTTTCCTATATATATTTGTGCCACATCCCATAATTCAAATTTGTACCAAAAAACGTTTGAGAGTGAGGAGCAGATGCGTTCAACACTTTCCCATAAAACTTCAAAAGGGAACTTTTTAGGCACACATAATCGACAAGATAGTCATCAATCTAATATACAGCATTTATTGTCACAGTGTAAATCTAACAATTGTGTTTACAGTACAAGATAGTTCAACGGGTTGTCAATAGAATATACATGAATTCATCAGTTGTAATCTATAATGATCAGGTTAAATATAAAAATAAATACATTCACAAAATTATATTCTCACACTCCTTTTCAATGTACATATAGAGATTACTGTCTGACAGATTCCTTAAACTTAACCTGAGCAAAACAGAACTCATCATCTTTTCCCCGTCTCCCACCTAGCCTCCCCCCAAACATCTCACTTACAGTAAAGAACACAGTCATCTCTCCTATTCCTCAAGCAGGCTGCCTTGGTGTCACCTTCAACTCTGCGCTCTCCTTTATTCCTCACATACAGACTATTGCTAGATCCTGCTAGATCTCCGCAACATCTCCAAGATCTGTCCCTTCCTATCCCCAGAGACCACCAAAGTCCTGGTTCACACTCTCATCATCTCTCGTCTGGACTACTGTAACATCATCCTCTCTGGTCTCCCTCTAACTAAACTGTCACCTCTTAAGTCCATCATTTACTTCTCTACTTGTCCTACTTACATTTCCAACCTGGTAAATAAATATACCCCTAACCGCCCCCTCCACTTCTCCAGTGGCCTACGTATGACATCCCCACTCATAACATCATCACATGCGCAGGTTCAAGACTTCTCTAGGGCCGCTCCTACTCTCTGGAACTCTCTCCCTCGCCACATTAGACTTGCTCCTACCTTTTGGCACAAAAAAAAAAGCCCTGAAAACCCACCTCTTCAGTCTGACCTGCCCATCTTCTAATTCCTAACATCACAACCATGCCAGTCCCAACCCATTGTATACTTTGTTCCCCAACCTATTAGATTGAAAGCCCGGTCGGGCAGGATCCTCTAGTTCTCCTATGTCATAAACTGTACCTGTGTGTTTTATATTGTGTTGCATCTCCACTCTATTTTATTATAAAGGGCTGTAATATAAATAAAGGATAACAATAATATGACCTGCTGCATGTGGACCTTATACAGCATGTTGTTGGTAATTAGTACAGTTTGTTGAATTTTTTTACTTTAAATTAGTTGCAAAGCCCCTAAACATGATATCGCCAAAATTGCTGGAGATGTAAAGAAAGGTTGTGAGAACACAACAGAATTGCTCTAGCATGTGCAGTTTCTGCATAAAATAAATTGAAAGTTAAGTGGGACATTCAACTCATAACTACATGTGCTAGAGAATATTTTTTTGTGATGTTACCCCAACCCTTCTCTAAATCCCCAGCAATTTGGGGCATGATCTAATGTTACGGGGCTTCGTAATTGACTCACAAATCCAGATAGTGGTATTTTCAAATTCAACCATTTGTAGAAAAAATACTGAATTGACCATTAGATGGCGCTGCCGCCTACGCATCTTTATAAATCACCAGCCAAGCGATTTTAGCCACTTATCTCAGCAGGAGCTGAGCTCTGGAAGCCTGTCCATAGCTACAACCATGCAGCATGCAGGACAGGGAAGTTGCCATGCCAATTCCACAACAAAAATGGAAGGCATGGCATCGAATCAATGTGCCTGATTTTCACTTGCTCTGTGCTGGTCTTAAATGTGGGAAATGAATGCTGCTCTTCTCTTCCTGCTATATCTCGCTGTATGTTCAGTAATTTTATTCACTTTAGGTGTGCTACGTCATGTTATATCGCATTAATGGAAGGTACACATGTTTCCATAGAAAACCTGTTGTACCTTTTTCACTTGGCTGCACATTACATAACGCAAACACCTTTTTTTTTTTCTCAATCCAATGCAAGCGGCTCCCAAACACGTTTACAAGTAGCTGCTGCATATCCCACTCTAGGCTTATACTCGAGTCAATACGTTTGCTCAGTTTTTGTAGATTTAGGTACCACTGCTTATATCTTGTCTGGTTATACTCAAGTATATACTGCAGCCTCTTGCCCTGTAGGCCCTTACGTTACAATACATACATCAAACATATTCTAGTTTCTCATAAATGTAAAGCAGGTTTTTATTTTATCTATTCAAATATCAGACATGTATTTGTGGCACACTTCAATAAGAAAACATTATTTTCCTGTTTTGCAGTTTCAAAACAAAATGTAGGTGACCTATATCTTCTTGGTTAACACTTTTAAGCTCCTTTTTGTGCCTTACTCAACAGTTTCAACATATCCTAGATATTCCAGTAAGATGTTTGGTTTGATCTAGATATTAATAGGACTTTGTTAATTCTCCTTGGGGTGCTTTCATATGTGTTGCACTGTTGAGGTGTGATAGGTGTATAGAACACAGGTTTTGCCATTCAAACTATGAGTGTTAAATTGTACAGTACGCTTTGGGCTTTTATAAA
Source organism: Ptychadena robeensis (assembly GCA_036250615.1). NCBI lineage: Eukaryota > Metazoa > Chordata > Amphibia > Anura > Ptychadenidae > Ptychadena > Ptychadena robeensis. The sequence goes on from CM070033.1 coordinate 124,536,349, forward strand.
ACCCACTTCACAGTGTATGTAGTTGAGCTTGTGTATGTTCTGCCAGTTACTTCATTGCTAACTTAAATGCAAGCATAGCCAAAATATGATGTCCATGTATAAAGGTCACACTATGAGCTGTGCCAAATCTGAAGCTGAAATGATTATACCAATACAACAGAAGATGTCACTAGAGTAGGTGTTTCTGACTACTTTAATACATAGTGCTCAAAATATGGATTTCAATTTTTTTTCTCTCTTAAATTGCACAATGTTTATCAAAAATGTTCAACTGGCAAATCCAGTTCAAAATATTTTCTTTAGTCTTCAATGTTCGTGGTTTTTTTTTTTTTTTTTTTGGTTTTTTTTTTTTATTGTCTAAAGTTTTTAAACTCTATAGATATACATACTATCAAGGCGATAGAATAGGAAGCGATGGGAGGAAGAGTAAGGCTGCGTCTACACTGAGGAATATTGTGTGGATTTCCTCTGCGCAGTGCAGCCGGCCTCTGTAAATTCCTATGGGAAATGATGTGCCAGTCTATACTGGCGTCTCATGGCCATGGTTGGGGGCAGCATTCGCAGATTCAGAACACCCACCCGGACATTCTGTCTCCACTGCCGCTGATTGGCCGCGATGTAGTGTGGACACGTGAAAAAAAATACGCAGTTTATGGTGTGGTTTTTTTTTTTGTGTCCGCACTGCACCGCTGCTAATCGGCAGCTTAAATGTGTGCCCACGCCAGCCGCATCTATTTAAAAGTTAAAACCCACAAGGAAACCGTGAGTAAACCGCAGTGAAACCGGACAGAAAAACAACTCCGTAGTAGAGTCTTGCCCTCAGTGCACTTTTGTAAAGCTTACTTAGGCTGGGTCTACACTATACCGCCCCAGCAAACTGCGTGGGGCGTTATGGCCGCATTGGGGTGTGCTTGACAAAAGGTTTTGCCTTTTTTTTTTTTCTCCACAAAAGTACCCTTTCTAAAAACAAAATTGCAGAATACTAGTTGTCCCGTATAAAGTTGTGTACCCTGAAGAACGTCCGCTGCTACTTAAGCTGACGTTTTTTAGTTGATGGTAACTTTTTTTCTTTCTTTCAGTGAAACAGCTGATCAGAAACCTTTTGAAGACTGATCCAACACAAAGAATGACCATCACAGAATTCATGAACCACCCATGGATAATGGTATGTAAGCACAACGTATTGCTACAGAACAGAAATTGCAAAGTGTTTTAAGTTCAGTTTTCTTTCAATCTACATGACCACTTTGAAGCTGGCTATAGACGGTGTGATATGTGGCCAGGGCTGTGGAGTCGGAGTCGAGGAGTCGGAGACATTTTTGGGTCCCTGTAGTCGGAGTCGGCAAAAAATGGACCGACTCCGGCTCCTACTAAATTTAAATGGGAATTAAAAAAAAAAAAATTACTTCAAATGTCGCAATTAACAAACAGTCATAATGAACATAATGACTTCTCTGCTATAAGAATAAATGCATGCAGTGCATAACATTACAGCGCCCACTGTGACCCTAGCCTAAAAGCCCCCACACACGTACCAAGTGGGGGCCGACAGACCAGCTCAGATGAGCTCTAGAGTGCAGAGTGATGAGGTCATCACGCTGCTCTCCAGAGCTGACGGCAAGACGCCGGTCTTCATTGATACTAACTGCATTGGCCGGGGATTATGTGGGCTCCCCCGATCGGCATACACACACGGCCATCGGTCGGCAGCAAAATCGGCCACTGCTCGGTGCGTGTATGGCGGCCTTAACTCTCGCTGATAATGAAGTCAATGTTTGTTGCCGGACTAGAGACGCTTGAATAAGTGAAGGGAATGGATCACCAATAGTTCCAGACTGAACTGTAAAGCATTTGGAAAACCACTGTCATTCAGCTGAGGCGACAAATACTTAGATTGTTAGCTTCAATTTTACACATGACATGGGATTCCAGGGAAATCACGAGTCATGTTTGAAGTGCCCCTTCACCCTGCCTCTTCTTGGAGCCTTCCACTGCCCTATCTTCAGAAGAAGATCAGAACACTAAAGCTGGGCACACGGGTAGATCTGTAACAAGATTTGAGTACAATCAATTAACTTGTGCGCTCATGGTGCTTGATTGTACTCTAATCTGTTTACAACCCTACCTGTGTGTGCTTTCCTTCGGGCGGGATCAATATGTTCCAACATGTTGAAAAGACCCCGTTCAATCTCCAATACTTTGCATGGAGACATGAGTCTTCATGGAAAGTATTAAAACAGCTGCGGCTCTTGCCTCCTCCACAGCCGTCGGCTGTCAGTGTGAAGGGGACCGGAGCCAGCACTCCTCACTTGGAAGCTGTGTGAGACAGGCTGCTTCTCCCCAGCTTGTGGCGTGTTGTAAATCACACACTGCAAGCTGGGGATAACGGGTCCCCATTGAACAGGAATCGATGTGCCCATGTGGTGCACATTGATTTCCGTTCAATTGATCCCCGATCAATCACAGCGTGGTGCCTAGCTTAAGGAAAAAGCAGCAGCATCTTGGATGGATACAATACATTAGCATATTACATACAGAGGAGTCGGAAGAATCTGAAACTGAGGAGTCTGAGTCGGGGAATTTATCGACCGACTCCACAGCCCTGTATGTGGCCGATCGACCTGGCTCATTCCGAGAGTCGGCTTGCACCCTTTGTGTGCTGGCATATACTTTGGATGGGGACCATCGAAAGTAATGTGATCGACCAAAGAAAAACGGACATGTCTGTTCATTGGCCAGGTGGGGGGCTTCGATCCATGACTGAATGTCGACTGTTTGCCGCGAGCACGCACAGGTCAATCTGCTGCAAAATTAGCCACGGATTGAAGTGTCTATGGCCGGCTTAAGTATTTCTTGTGCTTTGGTGTGTTTTTACAATATTTTTTTTTAATCTTTTTAAATGGGACATGTAGAGGAATGATGATAAAATGATACATAAAACCAAATGAGTAATTTAAATTTACTTTTAATATATACTGTACATACTTGGTGGAAAACAATGACTGACCATTTTACCAACAAACTTTAGTTACTAAAGTCATTTAAAAACTAGGATCACCAAAGTGGATAATTTTATTGGTAAAATATGAAAAAACCGAATACACAGGTAATTTTAGGTGATGTGGTTTTGTGCATGCTTTTCCTTTTCAGAACAAAAGTGCTTTGCTGCTTAATGAGGGGTGGGGTTTTTTTATGGCAGGCTTTCTCATACCTCTTACCTGGGAGGATGTCTTGAAATAATAAAAATACAGGAATATTTTGGGTTTGTTTTCTTTTGCCTTCAACTTTTTGGGCATCCAGGCACAATGCTTTTATTGGCAATGTTCTGCAAAACTAACTTCAGGAGAGGAATAAGTTCAGAAAGAAATTCAAACAAACAAGCAAAAAATGTCAACCCCCTAGAATTTATAACAATAACTTGTACTTGTAATAAGTTTGAAGTAATCCCTTACCTTGTTGGTATGTGGAAAACTGCCCTCTTGCATTCAATGTTGGTTGAAGAATGGTCTACTTGGTGTTTATTGCTTAAGGAAGAACCAAGTACAGGCAACAGCAGGATGAATTTTTGAAGAACACTGCTCTAATGTCTTATAGCTTGTGAGCTACAATTATGACATTCCCCAGAACTCCCTCTGTCCTGTCTTCATCCCCAGCCAGAGATTTAATATACACTTTTATGGTTCTAGTTGGTTTTGCTATTGTGACGTTCTTATCCTATTCAAACGTGTATTGATTAACATGTATCGATTTTCGGCCAATCAACCGCCATGCATGTTTCCGCCAATGGTCGCTCTGCCACGAATCTGGTGCACCGAGATCGACCAGGAGTCTGCCGCATGTTGGATCGCAAAGTGATTAGTCATGTTGGTAGATTCTTGTCCAATCCAATTACTCTGTCCGGTACACAAAGGGTGTCGGCTGATCCTCTTAGGGGCCGGCTGCAGCGTGATGATGTTATCAGGCTGCAGTCTGTCCCTGTAGAATTCAAACGTATATGGCTAGCTTAACACTTGTCTACTATATTAACACTCAATATCAGGAACTTGAGAAATGTGGCAGGTGTGCACTCATGTTATACAGGGAGAATGAACTGTAGAGGAAGCAGAGGTTACAGGACAATAGATGGTTATTTTAGGATGGTAAAGATGACCTCTGCAGTGATCCCCTCAAACGCTTTCTTTGTTTACTGTAACTTTGTCTTCAATCTCGTGGATTCTGTTTGTTAACCCATAGAATACAAACTTTTTTTTTAAGAGTTCTTAGGTCTGATCTGCATACATAAAAAGCTCTAGAATGGATAAAAAAATGAAGCTGGCATCAGAGGCAGAACCGAGTAATCGTCCTGACCTAGATTTGTCATTCTGGTTCTTCTAAATGTTGAGATTTTGGCACATGGATGATTTTAAGCTCTGCTTGTATTATAAAACACAATTAACCAATACATAGTCTTTTTTTTTTTTTTCATTGTAAATACAACAGCAGTCCATGCAAGTGCCACCAACTCCACTACACACCAGCCGGGTTTTAAAGGAAGAGAAGGATCTGTGGGAAGATGTTAAGGTAAGACATTTCTTCACCATTGGATTTGGCATTGCATGTGTTAATATTGGTACAGTTATTTAACTTTGCATTGATAGCCAATTTGGGCTTTTCTCTAATTGATTAAGAATTCTATTTATTTTATCTTCTCAAAACTATAATAGTTTTTGTTTTTTTACAATGTGTAGGAAGAAATGACCAGTGCTCTGGCCACTATGAGAGTTGATTATGAACAAATTAAAATAAAGAAGATAGAAGATGCCTCCAACCCTCTGCTCCAGAAGAGGCGGAAGAAGATAACACCTCATGTTGCCAACCACTGAGCTTTGCACGCTTCTTCTCACTCTGCCCTAGAACTGTTAAAGTCTCACCAGCCACTGTTAGCTGTAACTGTGGTTTCTAAGTGCCACTGTAAAATTAGAGGGAATAGCTGTGCATCTTGGATCTCACTATGTACTCCACAGTCTGGAAATTTTTTATTTTGTTTTAATTTTCTGTTTTTAAAGACTATCCACAGTGTGTGTGTGTTTTAAAGTATGTATGTATGTATGTGTGTCTGCATATGGACACTTTTTAAACATGTTATCTTTTTAATCATTAGTTCCACTCAGTAACAATATTTCAGTTGCATGGCCAGAATTATGGTGTCTGCCTGTGATTTTGAATGACCCCAGTGCAGAACTGGTTCCAGATTAGAGGAACTTTTTTTAAGCACTGTCATTTTATTATGTAGCTTTCTTTATTGTAGAAGACACAGGAAAGCATTATTTTATTTTACGTTTTTTTTCTTAGTATTGCCTCCCTATGGTGCTGGCTATGCCAAAAATAGCTCAATAAGTTGTAATCAACCCCCTAGTTCTACACAACTGATGCAATAGTTATGAAGCCATATGGTGTTAAGTAATGTGTTTTTTACATGAAAAAACAATATAAATGTAACTGAGAATTCCACATGTATGAGATTAAAACCTGCAGTGAACCCTTGTGTAAGGGTTTGGACCTATTGAATACTGGAGTATGATGAAGAGTGGGCAGCCTGTTCAGTCCTTTCAGCTGACCACTGTTGTGTGCGTGTTTTTTGTTTTGTTTTTTTCACCTGCGTATATCCCATGGAAGTTGTGTTGTGATCTCTGCATCAGATCAGTCCTGTAAACACCAATTTTTAGAATGGCTTGATGCAGATCAGGGTTTAACAATGGCTCTGCGAATTTCTACTTGATTGCCAAGTTCATTCAGCAGAAAGCCATGTTTGCTCTGGGCTGGCTGTTTATATATTCTTTATAAAAATCAAACTAAACTTAATTTTCAAAATCTTTTTCTTTTGGGGAGCTTTTTCCTCAAAGTTGACTGTAGGACATGGATAAACTTGACAGAAACCTAAAAAGTGCTTTTTATTGTCTGTTTTCACTTCGTGTCCTTATTCATAAGTTTCCCCTGCAGGGACACTGCAATAAACCTGACTTTTTAGTGTTGTGGGTTTTTTTTTACTTTAAAATGAACCTTGAACTTTCAGCTGCTATTAAATAGTGAGTCATGCTATCTCACATGCATTCAAACCAGCTCTTGCTTTTAACATTTTGGAACTAGGTTTTCAAAATGGCTATCCTTCCTTTTTTTTTTTTTTTATTCAAAAAGTGCCATGTGTGCCTTCCTTTTCCTTTTATTTTTGCCTTATCAGTACTGTTCTTTTGCATATCAAATAGGTTTCAACGGCTGTCTTAATTTACGGGAATATAGCTCATTATACAGTTTGCAATGTCTTGTTAAAATTGCATTATATAGCAATGTTGGCTTTTATGTCTTGTGTTCATTTGCCACTTTCATTTAAAGTCTTTTTGTAGCCAAATATTATTATTAGTTTTTAGGTTGGGAATGATTAAAACATCTGTCAAGTTTTTACAGCTAAGTTTTGACCTAAATGTTATTTATTTGGGTTAGGGTGGAAAAGTGTAATTATTGTCTTAATTCCTGTTTTGGTTTTTTGGTCACCAAAACTGGTATTTAAGCAATGGGAAAAATATTTCTTAGTGTAGGGGGGAAGTAAAAACTTTGTCAGGGTTAGTTAAAAACAGTTCAATACCAGAAGACAAAAAACCTTTCCCAAAAGAGAACCAGAAAAAATGTAAAGGAGCCCTTAAGCTAGCAATAAAATCCTTTTCAATTGACATGTGAAATCTAAATATCGACAGCCAATCTAATATCAATCGCTAAACCTACCGCACAGTGTAATCAATTTCTAGTTCTGAAGATAAAGTGCACATGCTCCACAATGCGATAAGATACAAACCATTAAACTGATACACCTATTTTCCTTATTCTTATATTGAGAGAATTAATTCTAGCTGCAAGCCTCTTCAGAGCGGTCTTGTATCAGAATGCTTCCCAATAGCAACTTGGGAGATAGGTAGTTTCTTGGGTGTCAATTGGCTTTATAAGGTGCTCTTTCATTACTAAGGAGTAATTGAAGCTGCAGTTATGGACCTATTGATAAAGTAATAGCTCCCTCACTGTCATGATAATTTGGTCAGAAAGTATGCAAACAAATAACTTTCTCAATAACAACAATTTATATACTGCCATTCTATTTTGAGTAGTATGCTGTTTTTTTTTATTTACTTTTGGTGTTTTGAAGAAAAGGGTGAATACATTGTAAAACACTTCTGACCTTTCTGCTTGTGACCGTTTCAAACCTGTCAGCCTTATTTTTATCTTGCCGAATAATGATCGTAAATGTTCTATTTAAGTAGCACCTAAAGAGACTGCCTGTTATAGTAATGTGGGGGCTGCCTTATACACTTTATGGTTGAGTTGCCACCCTTCCTTCATTACATTGTACAGGTTGCTTACTAGGCGAAGGATTAGAATGAAAAAAAACCATTTCCCAGCACACCTTTTTCAAGAAGTCAGCACAAAAAATATGATACATCTGTTTCCTCACTTTACTTGAGTCTCTAGTGTTATAAAATGGCACTCAGTGACTAGTATCAGACCACATGCCTTTTTAAAACTCTGCTCTACAGGTCACATTAAGCATGTGAGCTTGAATAGCTGAAGAAGACCTCAAGCCATTGAGTTGTCATTCAAATCTATCCTAACAACAATGTTTTGGGGTTGACTGCAGAACCTAGAAGACAAAAAGTACAAAACTGAGACATGACTGAAATGAGAAACCAACTGCTTTTCAAGGCCAGGGACTCAAGTGGCTAAACATTCTAGGTTACAGTTTTGCTTAAATGTGCAATTTCATTAAAAGCCTTAATACTTAGGCCACCTCTGAAATGCAATCCCTTACCCTAAGCGAGACATGTATACCACAATGAATATATTGAAAACTGGCATGCTAGTGGTAGGACCCATCCTTCATAATGGTACAACAAAATCACAGGAAAAGCAGACTCTATCAAGGTACTTGAAGATTTTCAGTGAGGTTTTTAAAAAAAAACTAAAACTAAAAATGGTAGCTGCTCAGATTAATTTAGAACTACAAAAAGAAGCCTCCCTGGAAATACATGTTCTTAATCAATTCATTGTACTATGTGTGATTTTAGTATATTTACATTTGTGGCTGGAGGTTGTGCTGAGCAATGTTTGTAATGTAAATTATGTTGCCCAGCCTTTGTGCACGTTCATTTTTTTCTTTTATTGCAATTTATCCAAGTTGCTGTCATTTTTGCTTTGAAGGCTGACTAGCAACCCGGAATAATTTATCAGTAGGTATGGTTCTTATACTACTTATCTACCAAGTTTCCTTCTACATAATGTTTATATACTATGCCAGACATTGTTCATCTGCTATAATGAAGGAAGTGAAAACATTTTGAATAAGCAAAGTTATTTTCTGGCCAGTTGTACAGTGCAATGTTGAAGTAATAGAACTGTTTAGACATTGATTGATTGTATTTGTTTGAGAAATGTTCATGGTGGATAGGGAGGAATATGGTCAGGCTTTGTTATATTTTTATAATTCCAAGTGCGTTCTATAGTTTTCTGCAAAGCAAATTATTTTCATTCTCTCTCTGCTCCTGTGTGAGCTCAACAAATTCCAAATTCTGTTGAAAGCAATATTCTTTTGTTCTTTCCTTTTTTGGAATTCTTGTAAAAATATAATTTTGTATGATCAAATCTACTAAACAGTTTTAGTATTTGAAAAAAAATCTAATTTGTATGTCTTTATTTCAATTGGTTCTGTTCACTTAAAGCATGTGTATATATAAACCCTAACAATGACTTTCACCTAATCACCTTTTTCTATATACCATTGTACATATTTTGTTATACACCATATTGGCAAGTGTATGCTTCAAAGCTCCATACTTTGTATGGCCCTCGGATAACATCAAGAGTTGTGTGTAGGGAGTTTCATGGAATGTTTTTCTTAGTTGAATAGCTCAATCCAAGCCATCCATTATCATGTGCAATACCAAACATCAGCTACTCTGCTGTTCATCATACTGCAACTGGTTTCTAGAACAGTGGAGACTTTATTTACTGGATTGAGGAATCACACTTCTTTGTATGGCAATCTGATATACATATACAAACAGAGAGCAGCACTTGCCTAAATGCATTGGGGCAAGTGAAAAGTTTGAGGGGGGGGGGGGGGGGGGGGCGGTGTTATTGTGTTGGGGTGTTTATTGGTGGTTGGGCTTGGCTTCTTGGTTCAACATTTTAATGGAACCAAAACATTTTGGACAAAACTTTGTGGGAATACTTTGTGGATGGCTCCTTCCTATGACCAATTCCCAAAATTAGGTACATAAACATGGATAAAATAATGGAGACTGTTTTACCATAAACATGCTCTTTAACCTTGTGGAAACCCTTCCCAAAAACAATGAAACTTTTATAGTCACAAAGGATAGGCCAATTCCATATTCAAAGCCCATTAAGAAAGATTGGGATGATATCAAAGTTTATGGCATCTCAATACTTTGGCAATATAGACAACACCCTTGCTATTCCTTAAGTTCAGCCACAGAAGTTATGCTGAGACAATATGGAATACTTCAGCGCCAAATGACTGCATGCTAAATGCATAGACAGGTCAATTATTTTGCAATTCGATCACATTACACAAATAAAGAACAATCGCTAGTTGAACATTGATTGATTTTGCTGCCATACAGTGTTGGATTCACAGACTGGAAACCACTAGAGAACACTGTTTTAACCAGGGGTGAGCCAACTTTTTGACTTGTGGGCAACAATGGATTCTTAAATTTTACAGATGGGCTGGTCCAAGATCAGACGTATGCATTTTGAAACAAAGCAACACTGAAGCTTCACTTTCAATGTGTGTTAAACACATGAGATTTACACTAGTGAAAAATCGGGGTTAGAGCTGCCTGTGAGCTACCTTTTCTTTTAGATCATTATAGGTCCTCATGGTCTGTCCTAAAGTTCCACTATGCCGTTGGTGAAATTCTAAGAGCAGGCTTATCACTGAACTGTTGCTTTTGTGGAAAAATGACAGTGAATACTGTTAGTAATTCCACAAGGGTGATGGGTATGGCATAGGAGAATTCTGCTGTACAGATGCTTACATTTCATATGCAATTTGCTTAAAATTTAGCCAACCTCATGGCATTACATGGTCTTTATCTAATTGCCTAATCTTCCTGAATACCATATCTCGATGGAACACAAGGGTCTGTAAAATCCTGACATTGCAATCATTGTTTTCATACTGGCTAGTCTGTAATAACCAGCTGTCAAAGCATACCTGCAAAGATAGAAATGCAGCTAATTGTCAATCTGTGTGAGCTTTGTGTGTTCCTTGTTCTGCCGCATAAAGAGGTTCCCAAAGCTCTGCACAATAAAGTAGCAAACTGCTGCATTACCACATTTATCTAGGCACGCATATGTAACTGCCTGTTTCATGAAAACTGAAATTGATGTTGGTGATTTCATTTTCAGTTTAATAAGGACATGATTTGTCTATTTTCTCCTTTTTTACTACTTGAGTTGTGTGACACAAAAACCATGGTCTCCAGGCAGTGTAAAGTGTCCACATCCTTTGGTCTTCACAATCCTATTGTTATATTACAGAAAAGATGAGCACAGGTAGCTTTGTTCAGCGAGAACATACCAGATTTCAGAAAACTGAAACTAATCATCCTACACAGAGGTTTATTTGGTTACAGGGTGTTCAGCAAGACCGAGAATTGCCGCACTGTTTTCAGAGCATTCAACCACTTTATTCTTTATACCTCAGCAAAATACAAAATTGAAAATGAAATTAGGACCTGCTCCATTTAACTTTTGCAATTACAATTTGCATATTTAAAGCAAGCACACAAAATCTTAAAAGTTTTATTCATTCTATTAAATGTCTGGCTAAGCTTACAATAAAAGATCCCTACGGTGTAAATGAAGTTACTGTTTGGAATGACTGCGGGAAAACTAAAAATGTTACTCCTCAGTTGTTGGTTAAAGGAGGTCATTAGGAAGGGGGTTTTGTGTTCAAATGTAAAGATAATATTTTGAATAATTTCATTGCAAATGCCTGCTAGCGTGTTTGTCTATGTGCTAAAAACTTATTTGCACTTCTGATTCCGGCGCCCCATGTAAGCAGCAGTGTGGAGAAGCTCCATCCCGCCACCGCGCTAATTAACCCCACCGCCCACTTACCTCACTGCCTGGAGGCTGCATCTGTGGAGGCTGACCCGACCAGTCACCATGGACAAATATGTGTCCCTTTCGCGTCACTCCCGCTGCCCAAAAGCGCGTAAACAGGATAGCCGCCGGCTGGCCAACATGTCGGCGGGGGACACGCATGCCACGTTGAGCAATGACAAGAAAACATACAGTGACACACCAGGCTCTGCTAAGGTAGCAGAAGCTGGCAATTGAAGTCGCCAAACATTTGAAGGAGGACCTCACTGACTTCAGGACTACATCATGCAATCCCTTTAAAGCCATTTTTTTTTTGGTGTTCTTTTCTCTTTGGTTCTACTGACTGGACACCCTCTGTCACTGCTGGTGCACCCAAGAAAGTGAGTGCAAGGGGGGGAAAAAGGGAGTCCTTCCTATGGACACGGCATCGTTGCTGAGGACATTTATTATCTCCTCAGCTAAAATGGGTTCTGTTTTTTTTTTTTTGTTTGTTTTTTTTTCTGGTTCTTTTTTGTTACTGTTGATCGCCCTATCTGTTTGTTTTTCACTGCCCACCACGCCATTGCCCTCAGAGACCAGTTCCTACTCCATGTAGGGAGAAGGGGTGGAGCTCCTCATGGCAGTATTCGTGCAGGCAGGGGGGCCAAATACTTTAGATATGGCGGAAAATCAGGACGTATATTGGCTAACATGGCGCCGGGTATCCACACCCCATGCCATGTTGGGGAGCTTAGGGACCCATGGGGGGGATTGCTAAGAAGACGGAAGATATTTGCTACTTACTTACCAGACTTTGTACACAGTCAGACAAGGGGGGCAGGGAGGGTAGCGATCTCCTGGACATGGTGTCATTGCCCACGCTGACCCGGAGGACATAGATTTTTGAACGGTGAGGTCACTGAGGAGGAGGTCTGTAGGGTAATTAAGTTATCTGCCAACTACAAAGCTCCACGTTCCGACGGCATTACTAGCGGATTTTATAAAATGTTGCGTTCTGTAAAACCATATATTATCCTCCGGAATGTAACTGGTTTTAGCCCTGGATGGCGTTCGACAATGTCAACTGGGGGTGGCTCAGGCGGGTGATGGAGGTGATGGAATTCCGAGGCAGGTTTCTATCGTTCATAGACGCCTTATATCGCTTGCCCACAGCTTGTATATGTGTTAATGGGTCCCTTTTCCTCTGGAGAAACTCGGCAACGGTACCCTCTATCGCCTCTGATTTTTAACATAGCCCTAGAGCCCATGGCAAGGAAACTGCTGACTTCGGATTGTTTTGAGGCAGTGCGGATATGTGACCAGGAATTGCGTACTGCAATGTTTGCTGATGATGTGTTGATATTCCTGAGACGCCCGAAAGACCATCTAAATGCGGTGCTGGATTTATTTGAGATGTACCGCCCTGTGACTGGCTTTATAGTAAACAGGCAAAAAAACGAGCTGCTGTTACGTGGCCGCCCCCCTGATCCAGCTCTTTCAGCAAATTTTAAAGCTAGCGACATACGTGTGGCACGTCACACTATCAAATACATGGGCTTGACTTTCTCTCCCAATGCTGCTGCTTCCTACTCCTTCAATTACAAACCTCTATTCCAAAAAATCCTACAGGAATTATGTAAGTGGCATGACCTGCCACTGTTGCTACTGGGCAGGTGCAACTTGGTTAAGATGATCAGTTTTTCCAGGCTTCTGTACCCAATGCAAATGCTCCCTCTCTTACTGAAACACAAAGATGTGCAACAGTTCTACTCAGCAGTGACCAGATTTATCTGGAATGGTAGGAGACCACCCCGTGAAGACTACAAAAACAGGTGCCCGCAATCGGGGTAAACCTCCCTTAACTTAGACTGTACAATATGGCATGTCTCGTGAGCCTGGAGGGAGACTAAAAAAATCTTAAAAGCCCCCAAGCTAGTTACGCCTCCTATGCCCATCCACCCATTGCCCAGCTTCCCAGAGGGGCATGGCAATAAATTGCTTAGGAGGTGGGAATCCAAGGGTAGACATATTGGATTCAGACTGTCCTATATTACCCTTTGCTTCACCTAGATCCAAGTACTCACTCCACCCATCCCATGCATTATGCTATGCTCAATTAGGAGCATTCCTGCATGCCCAGGGAATGGAGGGTCATGCTATTTTAAATCATCTGACCGTGTCCAATCTTCTTGCACCAATCACCTCTGAAGTCTCGCTGTCTGGGCTATATGTTTTTTTTTTTTTTGTTTTTTTTTTAGGCAGTTTGGAGCACAATCTAATAGACCCCAGTCTAATGTTAAAGTTCGGGCCTCCTTTCTTGGGTACAAAAGGGAGGCACAGCTGCGCTATTGGAACGGGGAATCCTGGAGGGAAACTTTTTTTATTTTATTTTTTTAAATATGTAGAGCCTACCGAGCATTAATATGGCACGCAGATGGCACCGTCCACTATCCCTGCTGCAGTCCTGTCCTAAATGGGCGTTCCCGGAACCTGACATTGACCACCTACTTTGATCATGCACCTCTATTCAGGAGTACTGGCGGGATTATGTTATGTTAAGTGCAGGAGGTTTCGTGGCACATGCTAAAGGGGAGGGGGTGAGTAAAGTCTAAAGCTGTGTCTATAACTCCGGTTACTCGGGCAGAGATCCAGGAATCTCAAAGCATGTTTCTAGGGCTGGGGGGGGGAGTTATGGTGGAGATGATGGGGCGAATGTTCTGTAGATGTAGGCAATGTTACATTGTTATTTGACCTAGTTCTGCTTTGTTCTGTTTTTTGTCTTCTTGTATTTGCTTTAGCCTGAAGAAGGGATCTGCGATATCCCGAAAGCTTGCTTCTCTAATGACTTCAGTTAGCCAATAAACGGTATCACTTGAACTCCAAACTTGCTGTACTTTTCTGTACCCGAAATAATTGTGCGGCTGCTTCATGTTGATACGTCTTTATTTCATTGTTGTACTGCATACAACAAAGCCTTATTTGCATAGATGACTTGACATTTAATAGTTGTCCCATGACATTGTGTCATTGGTATAAACATGACAAGACCTTCCCTGAAGACTTCTCGCCATCCTATGTGAATTTTCTGAAACATGTGGCTGTAGAAATATCCAGCTCCTCTGTGGTTTCTTGCAGTGACTTCCACATCTACACATCACCACAGGGTGCATGACCTAGCCATAAGAACCACTGTGTTCAGGAAGATCGAGAATTGCACCGTGGCTTTCAGATTATTCAACTAGTTTTTAATTGATTTTTAACCTCATTAAAAACAAATTGGGGCATGCTACGTTTTACTTTTTTTAAGTAAAAAATTGCATATTTTAAGCAAACATACAAAATTTATATGCATGGATACCACTAACACCTTACAGAAAAATGGCCAACATCCCAAATTTAAATTGCAAAACAAGGGGTTAGATGAATGGCGGGTCCCAAAGTAATTAGGGCCTGTCTATCATCCAGTTTTTTTTCCCCACCTGAAGGCGGGGACAAGGGGACTTTCAGAGAGGCCACCCCGGCTCTTTATACTTGAACACACAGAGCACAAAATGAATACATAATAAGCAGATTTCTGTAAGCTTCCGGTTTCCTAATACTGTCCATACATGGGCGTCACCCACGAAGACAGCCAACCAGCATACACCACCATCATCAGCCTTGGACCAGCCAGAGAGCTTCGTATCCAGGGGATTTAGGGAAGACACTAGGCGTACTAATAGGGGGACGATGAATCCATCGATACAATACTGCTTTGTAGGTCAACAAACCCACACCAAGTGGGAGTGATTTGCATCAAGATACCTAATGTGATCTACAACGTGTCAGAGTGGTAAGGAGTAAGTCCGGAGTCAACTGATTCATATGTTTTCAAACAACGAAAAATGAGAGAGTAGACCACCACCCAAACCAAGTAGCCCTCCTCCATTGTCCCCGAGGGGGTAATGGGAACGTTTAAAGGGTCTTAACCCTTAACCATTCTAAGGTTCATTACCGTTCAGATCCTTCGTCCCACACTGACATACTGCAACCTCCAAAACAGGTATTTTCAAGATACTAAATAGGTACCTGTGGTGTAAGCAATAGCACTACGCTTCACACTTCAGGTTTCCAAGAAAAGTCATATTTATATAAATTCAAGCTAGGAGCTGCACAATGGTTTAGTCAGTCTCTAGAGCCCTACTCGGGCATGGATGGCTTACTCCTCTATGAAAACTTTCCATGTTCAATCACCATCCGGTCTTAGTGCTGCTGCTCCCTCTCAGATATTTTGTGCCTCTGACGCATTGGCTTTAAATAGAGTCGTTTCTTCACCAGTGTGCATGCCATTTGGCGCCAGCCCGGTCGCGCCAAGCGCGTCACCAGCGCGACTTTACCGCACGCATGCGCGGCTTCTCGCAGCGCGTCCTTAGGTCGTTCGCTTCCTGCTCCCTTGACCCTTTGCGTGGCGGCAATGCGTCATTTAATGACGCATTTCCGCCCTCAACGCAGAACATCACTTCCTGTAGCCCTGAAACCGGCTTGCCAGGGAAGCGCTTGGGAGCCCTCAGGTCGCCATGGCTACCGAGAATGCTCCCCTGCCACCAGTTAAACAGATCCCCCCATACTAATCCTTCCAACGGCTTGCCCGCCCCCTTCTATGCTCTAGCTCTCCCTCTCCCTTGCTGCTGCTACTGTGTGAAGACAAACAAAAACCACCATGTCATAAGGACATTGGGGAAAAAGCGAAAAAGCAAAGGGGAAAAGAAATTGTAAATAGAATTGACTTTAATGGTGTTGTAAGAGGAAGTGTGGTAATTGTCCCAAGATATAATGTGGAATGTTGTTAGGGCTTATGTGAATATGTTGTAGGTTGTGAATATATTTGTTGGGTTTATCACTAAAATAGTAAGTGTTGTGGAGGATTTTCAAGTGGTTGTTGTGTGTGTGAGTGAACACGTAAATGTTGCATAGAGATTCAACAAAAAAATTTTGTGGCGCAGTGAATAGAGAGTGACAGATGTGAAGATGTAACTGTGAATACAAAGTGTCCCTATCGGTTGAGAGATGGGGTGAGTGAAGAAAAAGAACAGGGAAAAAGGGACCAGGACAAGGAAAGAGAGGTGGGGAAATAGGGGTATAAAATGGGTGACCCCTGTTGCCCCCGTGAGTGGTGGACTAGTGTGGGGAAATGTTTGAGGGAAAGAAGACGGGAAGCCAAGAGACAGAACCAACCAGGAAGGTGTGAGTATATAATGTAAGAGAGAAAAAAAAAGGCAACCTCAACCCAAACCACTCCAAGCTCCTCCCTGAAAGGGAAAAAGAGCAGAAATGAACAGGTCCCCTGTTCTAAATACACAGGGGCAGGGGGCCCAGGCAAGTCAACAGATGATATGGATGACCGATCTGGGGATAGACAACCGCGCCGGTCCTGGCAGGTAGAGGGTGATCCCCTGCAGTTCTTGGGGAAACGCCCCCTGGGTAGCGCCGCTCCAGTGGTCAGCTCGTCCCCTGTTACCTGGTGGTGCTTCCCCAGCATGGTTTCATTTCATCGCTGAGGTGCCGATCAAATTGAATGACCTACCTGTGCCAATGCAGAACATTAGTGGGAAAGGTTCGTAATTTTGACATAAATTCGAACGATTTGCAGCCTGGTTAAATTCCAGTATTACAGGTTCGAGCAACCATATATTTTAGTTGTTTTTAACCCACACTTATATCTATGAGTGAGGTCTATTGTCTAAGTTAGTGGTTGCTCAATCGAACTAGTAATTTTTGGCACACACCGCACTGAACCCCCGGAATATCACATGTGATGTGCGATTATAGGTTAGTTTAGCTCAAGCATGTGTTGTAGTCTGTGTTACATGACCCTGCTTAGGTCAAGTTCTTTGTCTACAACTTGCTACTCCGGTCTTGTACTAGGACCCATCACATGTGTCACCAGCGGTAGCCATCCTACTTTGGTCCGGTTTTTTTAAACAGTGCATTAGATCTATGCAAAAAGTTACAACATTTTCTTAAACAGTTATTACCATGCTAGCTTAAAATATGTCCTACAGAATCACGGTCCCAGGAACAAATACCGAAGTATCCAGAATTCCTTCGACTTGAATCTCCTCAGGGGCCCAGATAAATGAAAAAGTTAGGTGGGGGGGGACTCGGAAGCTTACATTCAACCACACATACGGTATAAAATAGAACGAAGAGTATGGGTGAACTAAACCCAAATTAAAGGGGTTGGCAACCTCCGGGACCTTTTGAGGTGAAAGGATGAGTTTACCAAAAATGAGTTCCATCAAAGGAATGGGATTCACAAATTTTACTTGGTCCTAATCATGCAAAATCACTCAAATATAAAATCATCCAATCACAACAACATAAATGAGTATACAAAAAGAAAGTCCATCAACCCGGAGACGGAGCCTGACATTTGACCTATGGTAACGTCAGCTTTGCCCCAGATGGGCTGTTTCAACAGGCCCAATTGTGAATGTCCAAGCATCATCTCTCTTTTAGGCCACAAAGATATTCCGACGGCGTTTCTTCCCCACTTGGGGACTTCCTCAGGGACCTTTGGGGCGTGGTCAATGGTAGTTTCCAAGGTCTTCTTTAAACATAAAATAGGTTTCCTAAGTCATAATAAATTTTCACATTATCATTTGACCGGTGGTTTGATACGCCCTATCTGGGTCAAGCCTGTACGGTACCATAGAGGTCAATGTCCAGGATACGTCCCGGGTTTAATGGAACTTTCTTTTTGTTATACTTCATTTATGATTGTTTGTGATTTTAATATTTGATGTGATTTTGCATGACTTAGGACCAAGTAAGTTTGTGATCCCATTCCTCCGTTGACTGAACTCCATTTTTGGGTAAACTCTGTTCTTTCCACACCTCAAAAAGT
>CM070033.1:124567394-124588547 GCA_036250615.1 Ptychadena robeensis
GCAGAAGAGATCCATCCATCCACAGCTCCCATAGATGGTCCCCTGCACCCCCTGCCTGCGACACCCGACTTATAAGACAACCCCCTACTTTGGGGAGGATTTTAAGGTACTGAAAAGTCGTCTTATACGCCGGCATATACGGTAATAGAAAATGGAATTATTACATTGAAATAAACCATCAATTTGCCACCAATTGCAAAAAATAAAATTGAAGATGAATCTTATTTGTTTATATGCATGCTGGATATGCATGGTGGATTCCCAACATGAATATTCTCTTTTTAACATCACTTTACTTTATATAATTCTATTACCGCATGATTATATGACTCTGATTCTGTGAATGATAACCAAAGACGTCTAGTAGTTTACTTTGCTAAGGACATTTAATTTCAGGGATTTGTTTACAAAGAAAAAGCTAAGAAAAAATAATAAAAAAAATTGCCTTACAGATAAATAGGAATGCAACAGCACTAAAACATGCAGTTTATGTAGTCAAAGTGTCGATTTCACATTTCAACATAAATTAATTTATTCATCTCTGCTATGCAAAAAGTGTGCAGATCTATGGAAATGATATGCAGCATCAAATAATCAACATGATCAATTACAGCCTCCAGTACTCTTAAGAGGCAATGTGTCCTCATTCAATAGAATGATCCTTCTTTGTTGTCAAAGTGTTCAGAAAGCAGAAGAGGCTTAAAACACCATCTTGTGTGCATCCATAGCTTCAAAAATTCTTCATAGTCCATTCCATCCCCAACATTTAAATATGATGGGTATGTACAAATAAATTACCAATAAACATGGTAAATTGTTGCTACATTAGTTTCTTTAAATGAACATTGTTCTTGTTTCTTGCAATAAATTAATATGTTAAAATTTGTCCTAAAGATTGCAAAAAAACCCGTCTATTTCTTTCTGAAAATAAGGTATTCCTCAATGTAGTCGATGAAGATGTCAAATTCTCCAACAGCCTTGTAAACACCTTTTGCCTTTAACTGTAAAAGAAAAAATGATGAGCACTTGTTAATTGGATATGTCCTTAGAAAATATTATTTTGCTTCTTTACCATTTTTATTTTTGGTAGATCAGTTTAACCTGGTCACTTTAGCTTGGTCAAGTAGCTCACAAGCCAAAAAATGTGGGCACCCCTGCTCTCAATGGCCATCTGACCGGAATTGAAAAAGTTTCCTTTTAAATGTAATATATAGAAATCAGGATAGTAGCCATTACAATGAAAGCTTGTAAAAAGGACACAACTATTGTTTGAATTAAGACGTAAATTATATAATGGGGTTGGTGCAATGTTTATGTGTTATATATGTGTATGTGACACACACTTTTTTTGTCTGGAAGATTTCCCATCACTTGCTATCCCAGACATACAATGTAAAAAGAGAGGAAGTCTGAAAAAAGTGAGGGAAATTCCTGTCTTGCCTATACACACTTTATGTATGTAATGTTGTTGTTGAACTTTTCTTTATGCTTGATTGTTTTTAAATTGTACCCTATAGGGCTTATTTACACATAAGCATGAATTATATCTTTCCCAGCCTTGCATATTGCTGATTCCTTAACAAACATATTAGCTAGTGCCACTGCCTACCAACGTGTAACCAAAACAAAAACAGATTTACAATTTTTTCAGCCTAATAGTTCCCACTATTTCTAGAGACATGCATTAGGTATAATGTGTGGATTTCAGAGCTGACCAGCCCATTTCCAAGGCTAAAATTATTTTTTTCAGCAGTCGCCTAATAGGCATCTGGCAGAAGTTCAAAAAGGAAAACTGGATGGTCAGCTGTGTTGCCCAATGTGCATTACAGTTTTGCAACTGTGTGAAATACAGGTTTGGGATTTTTTTTTAACAAATCTAACAATGCAGACATTCCTTGTGTTTTGGCCTGTTTAGTATGATATACAGTGGACCCTCAAGATATGATCAAAATTTTCATTTTGACATATGGCCAAAGGAAATACGGCATACAACCATTTCCTATATGAAAAATAGTTTTGACTTACAACCAACTTGACTTGCAACCAACCGTTAGGAACAAAAAAAGTTTGTCAAGTCAAGGTTCCACTGTAGTTCCTAAACTTACTTACATAGTTGATAATCATCATTATGAACAGGCATGGAAGCATACCTTATTGTATTTCTCTTTGATCTGCTTGAGGGCCTTGCTTTTCCTATCACATGGCAAAAAATGTTGCTGTCAAAAGAAAAAAACAAAACAATAAGGAAATTATCTGCAGGAAAAAAAACTATATAACAGTCAAGGTAATCACAAAGATCACTATATCCATCAATTATAGCTCAAACATACATAAAATTAATATACAGGACATCTATATTCAGAATTATTACAAAACAAAAGCAAAAACACTAAGGGCCCCCATACACCTTTAGATTTCTCTGTCAGATTTCCTTTAGATCTCCATTTGTTTACCAAAACCATGTAATATGAGGGACTTTCTTAAAGCTAGACATACACGTGGTCGGATTCTCAGTGTCAAAGTTCGAATTCATTAATCCTGATCAGATTCCGGCGATATCTGCCTGGAATCGCATGTGTGATAATGGCGGCCAATTAAGAGTATCCATCGCTGAATACCAACCGTTGTCAATGGGATATGCGGCACGGATTCGGTGACGATTTCATGTTCCGATTCCACCTCCGATTCCACCTCAACAAATGTGCAACTTCCCCTGATCTGTGCAGAATACGGTATCAAAAAGACGTCAACATGTTGCGTTGTGTTCTGACGGAATCCGTATTCTGGGCCCCCGAACGATCGGGGACGTGATCGGTACGGACAAGGTGGGCTTATCACACGATTCCGGCACGAGATCGATCACGTGCCAGGAATCGATCGGCCCGGAATCCGGCCGGAATCCGACCCGTGTATGGGGGCCTTTACAATCAAGTCAACCTGTGTTCAATCGCAGAGGACCCGGTACTACATAGTTGTTGGTAGATCTAAAGGATATCTGGCAGACAGATCTAATGGTGTATGGCCAGCTTAAAGCACTTCAAATATTTTCGCTTCAGTTACATGGCGGATGATGGTATTTTATAATAAGGAAAATTCAGAATTGTTCAATGGTATGTATCAGTCATGTAGTTTACCAACTTTATGGTATGTGAGTGTGTCTTAAGTAGTGAAGCCTTAGAATGAACTTGCATGCATTTGGAAACAGTAGATTTTTGGGTGGTTGCTCACAAGAATAACATGGGGCAGTTGTCAATATTTGACAGCTGCCTCCCAAGTACCCACATACTATAGGCAACAGTGGCAGGCCAGAGCGGATGCGGACTCTCAGCTGCACTAAAACTGCACGTGAATTCAACCTTACTGCTGTCTACCTGCAATGTGAGATTTGGTTAAATTAATAATGTTGCCTGTTGTTCTTGCAAGAGGCTCAGACATGAGAAGGCAAAAGCTTTTTATAAAACTAAATGACCACTTCCACATAGAAGGACAGTAAGTCAGTAATGGGGGAAAACCTGAGAAACCAAAGTCGATAATGATGATTTGCACTCTGTTCCTCTTTAATAATAATAATACAACTATTGCTGAAATATAATCTATCTAGTGCTGACATACACCGCATAGTATTTGTAACCGGGTCTTTGTATTTAAGTGCATCAAAGGGCGGATGGCTCTATATTACTGTTATGGATTAGTGTACTTCATACTCACACAGCGTTTCATCGTCTGTTTTAGGTCAAGCAGTTTGTCCTTCAGGAACGTCACATTTGATTCAATGACATTGCTGCCCCCTTGTGCATGTGGTAGGACATCTTCTAGGTAGAATCGGATCATTTCTGTTACAGTTTGGCATCCAATAGTACTCTGTAAGAAAATTAGAGGACATCACAGAAGCTTTATTTCCTTATGTGATTTATCTGTTAAATTCTCTCTGAAAATATTCACAGTTTTAATGCACAGCTGATCAAACATGTCTAAGGGGAACTTGGAGGCTGCCATTGCCAGTATTATGTCCTACAAGTGCTAGTTGCTTGGTTATCATGATTCCTGTTTAGTACTTAGAGTAACTAACCCAGAGCCAATGTTCAGTAAGATCTTAAGACTAATTGCTATATTTTTTGTAAAATTAACATTAGATCCAAGATCTAAGCTGTCAAGTAGTTATTTGGTGCTCCTACACTTCTATTCATTTAGAGCCATAAGTCTCTGCACCACTAAGGAAAGATCTTCCACAACAGCAGATGTTTGATATCATGACAACATTTAACATTACAATCACATATAATTTTTTATATATTTGTAAACCCATTTAGGATATTTTCTTGTTACTTATTGGTGCTGTTATACAAATGCCAAATAGTCCTAATAGAGAAAAAACAGCCCTTACCAAAATAAAAGATAAAATTATTTTCAGTTTTATTGTTGGAGTTTTATGTGCGATATCTTAAAAATGTATTTACCTTGAAGTCCTGTAATAAACTATTTTCAAGTAATATGGTGTCCAACTGATCGTCCTTCATCTGCTGAAAAAGAAAAAAAACCCAAAATAGTGAAAACCTATAGAGGTAGATCTTTTTAGTTGTTAGCTTGAGTAATACTTTACTTTTGCCATAAACATTTTCTACAAACAGTCAAATGAATTTAAATGGACATGCTGGTATTATGTGGGAAATACTTTCTTGTTGTGGTCTGTAAAGGTGGGTGTATTGTTTTCTCAAACTTACAAAATGATTCACTACATTTTAAGTGAGTTCATTATCTTTAAGGTGATGAAAAGTGTGTATATATATATATATATATATAAAGTATAGAGGAGATTATAGTATACATAGCCAGAACATGTCTCAATCACAAGAACGGCTGTGTTAAAAACATGAAATTGCATTGGTGTTCAGCAGTTTAGGAGCATGTTTTTAGATATGACAGTAGATTAACTCTAAGGCCATGTGTCCACTGCAGTGCTGCTTTGAAGATGCAGCAGCCCGCAGCTTCAAAACAGCACTGCGGGCGTGCCACTAAAAATACACACCATCAGTGGACACCATCTCAGTCATCAGAATGGGAATCTCTCTGCGTCTTTTTCCCCGCTGCAGGCGTGCATCCAAAAGCAGCAGTGGACACAAGCCCAAAAGTACCCAAGACCTGTAGGGAAGAAGGATCTAAATAACATTTCTTTCAAAAATGTTAAATATTCCTCAATGACTTCTGATGGCTTTTATCAAAGGGTTTTTAAAAGGTAGGGTAATAGTGAGAAGCACTATCTACATCCACTGTTCAAAAAGAAGAAAACTGCATTACTGCCTAGGATTCTAATCCTTCTTTGTGAGTAAAAATTCATGCAGACCATTTCTGTTTCATAAAGGGCATACCAGCAAATAACATTTGTCCAAAAAATTCTGTATCCTGTATCGATTATGTATCCAAGTTACTAACTCAAATGGTCAAAGTAATGTGCAATGTACAATAGCCATATGAGGATTAAACACACAACAGGACACACAAAACAGTTTTTCTGTATATGAGAGTTGGGTATTTGGAAGTTAAGATATGGATTAGAATTTTATCAATGGTAAACAAAGTAAACAACACCTCGGAAGCCCATGACATAGGAAGACAGTCAATCATCCTTGTTAGATTGCTTACTGGTAGAACTTTGCAGCTAATTGATACTATTACAACATTATGTAACCACTTTTGCAACTGCTGACATGAAATAATGCAGGAATGCTAGAAAAAAAACAGACACCTTGTCTGACAGAAGCAGGTAGAAAGTAATTAGTCATACAGCCTGTTGTTACACCTGATCAAACTCTTTTTTTTATCCAATATATTTTGTTTTTCAAGTCAACTTTTTGGACACTTTTTTGGACCAGTTGCAATATAACTTGGCGCTGTGAAGACACAGCATCTGCCGAGCAGGTAAGGAAATGTGCTCCGTCAGGACCTCCGCCAAGCAATACGCTTAGCGGAGGGGATCCCAACGTACCTAAAGCTGCCTAGGATGACAATAAAACTTGCATCTCTAAAGCAAGTCCACAATGCCTGTTCTTATAAACTAATGCATACAATTTCCTTTTAAAAGTGTATTCATCACATGCATTAACTTGAACATGAATTAAAGAATAAAAATGGTTTATTTTTATGTTTAATTTAAAATGTAGAAAAAAATGTCTTATGCCTAGTTCAAGGCACAAACCTCTGCATAAACATATATATATATAAATATATAATTTTTAATTTTTTTTGGTATATTTATTACATTGGTCTGACTATAGTAAACAACAGACATGTGCATAATAAAATTAATCAAAAATTTTACAGACATACACTATAATTGTGTCTACACATTACTGCTACACAATACTACACAATAAAAAAAGCTAAACAAATGTAGTTACTAGAGTGATCACATTTAAATACTTACAAAGTAGTCTCTCACTTTCAGGAATGTGGTTCTGAGATCTTTCAGTTTACCAGGGAAAATATTTATAGCTCGCTGACAACTTCCTTCAGAATCCCCACTTTGACTCATCACTCTCTTGCTGCAGGTAAAAATGAACAAAAACAAATAAAAATTGTTCATGTTTTTCATGGGCAGTAAAATGTTCCTGCAGATCCAGAAAAATAAAACAAACAATAAACAAAGCAAAACTCACAAACTGTCAAAATTTTTGCTCCTGTTATATAGTAGAATTCATGCAAATACAATATTTCCTGTGTTTCCTCCCCCCACCCAAAATGATTTCACCACTGGGCTGTACAAAAAACTACTTCTTGTAAATGTGCTTTCACGTGCGAAACAAAGGTTTTTGTGTTCCATTTTGTGGTTGAGGGTTCTCTTATTCTCTTATGCCTGGGAATTATAGTAAATATGATGAATACTGTAATAATACTTATTCTATTAAATAAGAGCTATTGTGCCATTGAAAAAGGGATTTCTAAAACTATATTCAGAAGGTCAGTTTCAGGGCGCTTGCTAAAACCGCACTGTGCCACTGTGTGCAGTGGTTGCATATGCTGTGAAGGTGGCCAGTTGTCATTCACCACCAACCACCCAAATGGGCAACCACATAGTGGACACGTCATGTCTGCCAGGTGTTGGGGGTTCATGGACCCAATGGACTGTCCCATCCCATCCTAAAGTTATCTTTTCTCTTTATAAAAATACATTACTGCCTATAAATTGATTCTGTATTTTGGTAATATTAACTATAATACATTTGCATATAATAATACTGAACATTTCATTTTATTTAGAATAAGCTATATAAACCCCATTAAATATATTCTACTTTCAACTAGAAATCAAATCCAAAAATCCAAAATAGTAATTTAAAAAAAGGATTTTTATGCAATGATTTTTAGTGAATTTTCAAGACTTTGTTTTCATTGCCAGTGCCAAGGCATGGAAGTTAAGAATAACAGGATTTGGAAAAGAAAATTTCACAGTGACTCAGGGGGTTAGCACTCTGGCCGTGCAACACAGGTTTGAATCACGGTCTGGACAGTATTTGCAATGAGTTTGCATGTACTCCCCATGTCTGGGTTTACTCTGGGTATTCTGGTTTCCTCCCCCACTCCAAAGACGAGCTGATAATTGGCTTCCCCCAAAGAATCTCCTATGTTAGTTACGCAAGACCTACACTGTGACACATGACTTTGTTAGTTACATATACATGACTTATTAGATTGTGAGCTCCTCTGATAGGCTATGTCTCCATGGCACTGAGCGCATTCCTTGGCAGGGATGCCGACAGACCCAATCCATATTACCTGCCTACATCACTGGCTCTTCCCACGACATTCTGCTGATCCGCCGGCTGAAAGGTCAACGTAGTGCAGTATGTAAACCTCCGGCTGGCGATGTGGATCAGGTCTGTCTACATCCCCACCAAGGAATGTGCTAAGCAGACGGATCCGGTAGCACCATGGAGAATTAAGTTGAGTTTTTGAATTATTATTCATAATGTAGCAATTGATGTCACTATTTACATTTATATATTGCATTTTTTGTACTGCAATTATAAACTTGCTGGTGTCTGTATACATTGTTATAAACTGAACCCATGGGAGGGTAATGTAAGAATTTATTGCAAAACCAATTGCGATTATTATTTTTATTGGATTAATATAGTGGTCATTTGAAAGCCCACAGTTAGTAAAAAGAGCGAGTGTGTCCACTTTTCTCCATTCTAGTAGTTAATTATTGATATATTTATGGGGTTTGTGACCCTGACATTAGCACAGGTGTAATCTTTTATTTATGTAGATATTTGCAGTAGTAATAAATAGGTACTCCCACAGATTCTTTACAATAAGGCATGACTGAGTCAATTTTGATTTATTACTTAAAATAAGTAAATGTGAAATTACTAATAGCACTGTATGTTATAGGTTGATTGTAACTTAAGTACTCTCTTTCTTCCAACCACTTAACCTTCCTGGCAGTTCACTGAGGTCCAGATTTCTGTACCAAAAGTGATACAGTGTTTTGCCTTTCCGCCCCATCGGCGCCACCGATGACGCCGATGGGGACGGAAAGGCTCTGTTTGCCTGCAGCTCTGTAGAAATGCTGCAGGCACACAGGGAGCCAGCGGTTGTGCCTGATTCCGGCACGGGAGCAGTTTGGTTCACGATTAGACTGCGCCAGTACTTGCTTCGGGCATAATGCTAGGGAGGTTAAACTGGCTATAGACGCTATGCTTGGCGGGCGTTTATCGAACAATCGGCCGCAGCATGATGACATCATCATGCCATGGTCAATCGTTCGAAATACACCATTCACGATTCGACAACCAATACTTTGGATGGGGACCCTTCTCCCCATTCAAAGTACTGGCGATCGACCAGAGAAAAACTTTTGTTCTCTGGCTGATCAAAGTTTTGTGCGAGTACGAACGGTTGCTCCAGGTGGGCGCGTTTATTTTGCGATTCATCACCAAGCGATCACCTCGAATGCGCATGGTGATCATTCGCAAAATCGGCCACAGATTGAAGTGCTATGGCCGGCTTTAGAGGTACAGAAAAAACTAAAATTTTTTTTTTTTATAAGTTTACACTTGTTTTCTTTTCTTTTGATTTGGATTGGATAAAACATTTATAAAACATTTACCCAATCAAAATAAAAAACAAATGTAAAAAAATGAAAAAATAAATCTAAGAATTTTTTTTTTTCTGTACCTTTAAATCTCCCGCCCGGAGGTGTGACGTCATCAGGACACGAGTGCCAATCACGGAAATAGCTGGAGACATCGGCTATTTCCCGAGGCACTCGGGTGCAGCCGGAGATGATCCAACTAGCAGAAACGCTCAGCGGGAGCGTTTCTTCTAGTTGAAACTACTTTTGAACTGGATTATAGAAAGACATTTCTCTGATCCAGTCCAAAAGTAAAAAAAAAAAGATTTGAAAAATTAAAAAAATAATAATTTTTTTTTTAAGACCGTGTCCCACCTCCGTGATGTCACACGTCACTTGGGGACCCGGAAGAAGCCGGCAAGGAGAAGGACCAGGTGAGCTTCTACGCTGTGCCCAAACCCAGTTCGGGCGTATCGATAGTTGCTGGGTCCCTTTGTCCGAACTGGGTTCAGGCATATCGCTAGGGAGGTTAAATTAAAACAGTGAAAACCACTAAAAGGAAAGTAGATTGTAGTTACTCATATTCAACTGAAATTGTTTAGTAATAACGATGTTTCGTAACCAATCCAACTTACTTAATGGAAACATACAGTCAAGTCCATAAATATTGGAACATCAAGACAATTCTTAAATTTTTTGGCACTATACACTACCTCAATGGATTTGGAGTGAAACAATCACAATGTGCTTTAACTGCAGACTGTCAGCTTTAATTTGAGTATTTAAATCCAAATCAGGTGAATGGTGTAGAAAATACAACAGTTTGCATATGTGACTCCCACTTGTTAAGGGACCAAAAGTAATGGGACAGTATAATAATCATAACTCAAACTTTCCTTTTTGATACTTGGTTGCAAATCCTTTGCAGTCGATTACAGCCTGAAGTCTGGAACACATAGACATCAGCAGACACTGGGTTTCATCACTGGAGATGCTCTGCCAGGCCTCTACTGCAACTGTCTTCAGTTCCTGCTTGTTCTTTTCCCTTCAGTTTTGTCTTCAGCAAATTAAATGGGTGCTCTATCGCATAACATTTCACTTCTTTCCCTTCGAAAAAATCTTTGATTGCTTTTGCAGTATGCTTTGGGTCATTGTCCATCTGCACTGTGAAGCGCCGTCCAATGAGTTCTGAAGCATTTGGCTGAATATGAGCAGAAAATACTGCCTGAAACACTTTAGAATTCATCCTGCTGCTTTTGTCAGCAGCCACATCATCAAAAAATACAAGAGAACCAGTTCCATTGGCAGCCATACATGCCCACGTGTGAGGTGGTATACTTGGCTAGGGTCATGAGCAGTTCCTTTCCTTCTCCATACTCTTCTCTTCCAATCACTCTGGTACAAGTTGATCTTGGTCTCTTCTGTCCATAGGATGTTGTTCCAGAGCTGTGGAGGCTTTTTTAGATGTTGTTTATCAAACTCTTATCTGCCCCTCCTGTTTTTGAGGCTCACCAATGGTTTACATCTTCATTGGTGACTTTGACACACATACACCTACCTCCTGGAGAGCGTTCTTTTTTTGTTAAATCAGATTTTATTAAAGTTTTCAGAAAAACAACATACATCAATACCCAGTAAAGAGAAAGCACCTGCCGTATAGCAAGATCAACACAATTAAAATAAAAACAAAGACAATATAGACATGCTAAACGACAAGAGGGGGAAACAATTCCTTATCAGCACCGCTCTGGAGAGTGTTCTTGATCTGGCCAACTGTTGTGAAGGGTGTTTTTTTTTCCACAGGGAAAGAATTCTTTGGTTGTTTTTTGTGATCTTTCGGGTCTGGTGTTGCCAAGTTTACCGGTGTGTTCCTCCTTTTTAGAATGTTCCAAAAAGTTTTGGCCACGTCTAATGTTTTTGCTATCTCTCTGATAGGTTTGTTTTGTTTTTCCAGCCTAATAATTGCTTGCTTCACTGATAGTGACAGCTCTTTGGAGAGTTGACAGCAACCGATTCCAAATGCAAATAGCTCACTTGAAATGAACACTGGACCGTTTATCTGCACATTATAATTGGGATAATGAGGGAATATCACACGCCTGGCCATGGAACAGCTGGGAAGCCAATTGGCCCATTACTTTTGATCTCTTAACAACTGGGAGGCACATTCCTACACTGTTCACCTGATTTGGATGTAAATACACTTAAATTAAAGCAGACAGTCTGCAGTTAAAGCACATTGTGTTTGTTTTATTTCAAGTTCATTGTGGTGTATAGAGCCATAAATGTTATTATAATTGTGTCAATGTCCCAATATTTATAGACCTGACTGTATAGAGTACACATTATAGTTAGTGTTTAGAATTGACCTTATTTGTGTTTTTTACATGTTGTTCTCATTATTTTTCATTAAATGTAATTTAAGGATGAGCCACTAGAGAGAGCTATAAGCAATCACAAATAAAACACATATAGTAGAGTTTTTTTACATACAAAAGGATTAGCACTTCTGTTCTGAGATAGTTCTGAAATCCCTCCAGCTCGGCACAAGACCTGACAGTCACAATGTGATTTCCCGGATTGTTCCCCCCCCCCCATTCTGTCTCTCATAGTTGAGGTAATTACACATCTCTCTCATCTTTTTAAGTAGAAGAATTTGCACAATTGGTGGCTGACTAAATACTTTTTGCCCCACTGTCTTAACATTTTTGGCAAATTTACTATGAATAAAAAACAATGGAAGGCATATGTATATACAAATCCACAGTTATTGCCATGAAGCTCAAAATTGAGCTCAGATGCATCCTGATCATGCTTGAGATGTTTCTGCACCTGTGGTAAATTCAGTTTATTGCACATTATTTGGTCTGTCTATAGACCCTCAGTTAATTTAAGAGCTTCAGAGCATAAACCTAGCATGAAGTCAAAGGAATTGTCTGCAGACCTCCAAGACAAAATTGTCTTGAGGTACAAATCTAGGGAAGGTACATCTGTCTGCTTCTTTGAAGGCCCCAATGGAATCTCCATCATCTGTAAGTAGTAAGATGTTCAAATCCAACAGAACTCTTCCTTCAATTGGCTTGTCCCCATTGATAGGATTGAAAATCACCACCTCAGGTGATTAACTGCCAGCGCAGACTATTAATCGCCTAAGTGGGAACATAGCCTAAAGGGAAAGATGACTGCAGCAATGGGCAGAGACAACCTGGAGGAAAACCTGCTCCAGAGTGCTCTTGAACTCAGACTGGGGTGACAGATCATCTTTCAGCAGGACAATGCTAAGCACATAGCTGCAAAGAGTAATAGGTGAAACTGACCAAGGATAGGTGTGCCAAGCTTGTGGCATCATATTCAAAAAGTCTTGAGGCTGTAATTGCTGCCAAAGGTGCATCGACAAAGTATTGCGCAAAGGCTGTGAATACTTACGTACATGTGATCTCTCAGGTTTTTTTTTATTTGTAAAACCTGAAGTAAACTTTTTCATGTTGTCGTTATCGGGTGCTGCATGTAGAATTCTGAGGAGAAAAAATAACTCAATCCAGTAGGAATAAGGGTGTAACATAACAAAATCTCCAGCCTTTTCCTCTAAAAATTCTAATTTGTACCTCTTGCATCAACTTCTCTGTCAACTTGTATGAATGGTGCTTCTAGACTCATCTACTCCTCCAACTGCTCCTCATCTGCTGCTCCTCTCTGCAAATCTCTACACTGGCTACTAATTGTCCAGAGAATTAAATTGTAAATTCTGTGCCTTGCTTTTAAATCCCTCCACACCTCCTGTCCCACCTACATCTTTAACCTGGTACATAAATACAAATACACCTCTAACTGTCCCCTCAGCAACTCCAGTGACCTACTAATCCCCCCTCATGGCATAATCACATGTGCGGCTTCAAGATTTCTCTAGGGCCGCTCCTACTCTTTGGACCTCATTAGACTTGCTCCTAGCTTCGGCACTTTTAAAAAAGCCCTGAAACACCACCACCATACCACCTTCGGCATGCCCAGAGGCCCCACCGCAGCAGCTGAAGTACAGGCCCTTGGCACATTGCTCCCCACAAGACACGCAACCTGGATGGCCGCAGGCAACATGGTGGCCCACCCGACACCACCACAGACCTCCATCAGCACTCTCCTTGAAGG
This sequence comes from Ptychadena robeensis, assembly GCA_036250615.1. Classification (NCBI taxonomy): domain Eukaryota; kingdom Metazoa; phylum Chordata; class Amphibia; order Anura; family Ptychadenidae; genus Ptychadena; species Ptychadena robeensis. Next base: position 124,580,611 of record CM070033.1, read on the forward strand.
CACAGGGCACTCGCAGCTTTACCCCCCTCATACCCAGACGCCTGCTGCATCTGATCCTGCAGTACTTGCAAAGATGATGGACTAGGCATCACTGTCCTCTTGCTCCTCTGTTATCACTCCCTCACTTGAGAGTCTCCAAGTGCTTCTGAGAACCTGGCTGTCGACAACAGTCCATCTGATGCATATGCTGAATTGCGCTCCCTCATCTTGACCCTACCAACCAAAACTGACAAAGCAGGTATGATAACTGCTGAATGTGCAGTCCTGGGGAAAATTCAAATGAAAGTTTCCACACTTTCATTTTAATTTTCACTACCTTAACAAGGTAGCACTGGCGGCAGTTGCCCATGATGAGCTGGCAGCTAGAGTGGATGCTCTCGATGCACGGCAGGTGGCACATGACTCCTAGATCCCTGAGATGCGACCATGGATGACGTGGAAAATCGCAGGAACAATCTCAAGTTAAGGGGGCTACCTGAGACCACCGGGGATGCAGACCTACAAAGCATAGTGACTGGGATCTTTAACAGGCTCCTGAATTAGGATTCTGCTGCTTACCCAGAGTCCACAGAGTGCAACGGTCCACAAGTTCTTCCACAGCCTCTCCTAGAGATGTCCTCTGTAGAGTCAACTTTTTCCAGAAAGGAAGAAATCCTGGGTTGTGCTTTGCCACTGGTCAAGTGGATTTTTGACAGCATGACTCTGCAAGTAGCATGTAGAAATAGATGTTATGCCCAGGATCCTTTATCTTCTTCAAGCCTTCCCCGTGTGCATGCTAATCTCACTCTTGAAACAATTGAGATACCTGTTTCTCCCCTTTATGTGGGGAGATAGAACCCATCTACTTCGTAAAGAAATCTTGAGCCTCCCTTAACCAAGGGTTGGCATTGGCTCCACCTGCTGAATGCGGCTAAGGCCTGCATTCTCACGATGTGGAAACAAACACCGCCCCAACGGTTGGACAATGATTAATGATGTCTTGGAGACATCAATGGACAAGCAATGGAGACATTGATGTCTGCCCTGTGTGGCAAATCTGACAAATTAAGCGACACCTGGTTCTACTTGTGGCAGTTCCAGGAGTCTGCAGAATACCTGTGATTGCGACCTTCCGCCGTTGTGTATGACTCCTGGAGTGTGTTGTGGGTTCTTGGCGGTTAGATCGCCTACTTGCTGCCACAGATTTTTTGCAGGTAAAACGTTTCAGGGGAGCAACTTCTCCATCTCCCCCCTTACTTCTTCTCTTATCCCCCTTCTTTTCTTTTTCTTTCTCCTAATCTATTCTTTCCCTGTAATCCTTTCTCTCTATGGCTGTTGGCGGTTGTTTATCTGGACTTCTTCTCCTTTCTGTTTTCCTTTCTTTATCTTGCTCTCTGTTGTGTTTGAGCCTCAATAAAAATTATATAAAAAAAATTGTTCTATAGGGGTTTATGGTCTACACCAGACGTGGGCAAACTTAGGCCTGGGGGCAAGATTCGGCCCCTTTGGCTTTTTAATTCAAAAAATAAGAACAAGGACAGAGGCACACAACCTAGTACAACAAAGTAAGGTGGGACGCGTTTCAAACGGAGGCTCTATTTCAACCAATGGTTGAAAAAGACCCTCCGCTGGAAACGCGTCCCATTGTTACTGTTGAGCCCTCCAGCATCTGTAAGCAGGTAGTGATCTCATCCTCAACCAGGAAGTTAGATCATCCAGAAAACACATGGCCCTGAGAGATGAATCCTTGTAAACCTCCCTTAATGGGAGTTCATGTCTCTTGTTTTATTTTATTCCAAATTATTTAACCATTTACAGTACCTAACTATGTTGTACTAGGTTGTGCGCCTCTGTCCTTGTTCTTATTTGTCTGTTACAGGGGGCCACACTCCTCCATTTTGAGAGCTGCACACCTACACACAACTTAAACACCCACCTCTCATACCGACCCCTATTTACTCTGCAATCTTTGCTCAGGCCCCATACATCCACTGAGGTCACTGTAGCTGTGTAATCACTGCTGAAGGTTATGTGCAACTATTGATTATCTTTCTTGGCTTTTTAATTCGGCCCATTGTCATCTTGATGATGCTCTGGCTCCCCTCTGCTTGTTCCCTGCAATGAGCGTGCATAAGGCCTAGGTTTGCACAGCGTTGAGGGCTCCATGGACACCCCCCGCGTTAATCACATCTGGTAGGCAGACCAGCTCAACGCTGTGACAACAGGAGTGTGAACTTCCACCTTATCTTTGAGTATTGCAGTAAATGAGTAGAGCCAGAGTGTCTTGTTACTAAGGTCTCTGTATTGTTACTGAAATATGACAGTTAAGTTTATTTTATTCTTTGCCTTTTTTTAACCTTCCTGGTAGTATGATTTTTTTTGTTGAAAGTGCACAGGTAAACTGTTTCTAGCCATGGAACCATTATAACCACTTAACCATGTTCAAGATTTTTAAAGCTGTTGGACATGTGATGAGATATAATTACAGACTTTGCAAATTTCAGCCTGTAACATAACTTCTGTGTGTTTGTCACACAAATAAATGTTTTCCTAGCTCCTATACGCTATTGCTATATAAGTTTTCTATTATACCTAGCATAAAATTAAATATGCTAATATAGCATTTTTTTATATTTAAAGATCAGCTGCTTATCACAAAATGTTAGAGAAAATGGGCTGTTCTAATTTCTCCCTAAACTTTTGGGATTTGTGCTGGATTAGGCCATGTAAATATCTTCTGTTAAGAAGAAATATCTTCAATCAAGAAGGCTTGATTGTGCTATACACTGCTCGAGTTGAGGGTTTTTTGATTCCTTTAATTCCTTCTCACCATAACCTTCATGGTTTTCCCTTCGTTGACAAGCCAGACCATACAAGAGGTCAGTTGAAGCATTAGGGTGACATCCTTAAACTAGCTGACAGAATAACTCAACTGTGACTAAATCTTCTGACTCATCCCCTTTGCAGTCTATTTCCGAATACATATTAATCATAGGTCAAACATCATAGTGGATGACCTGAAAGATCAAGAATTCACAAGGAAGGTTTATTTGCTAAAGAAATAGAATATTTTCACTGAATGTGTGTTTACTTTATAGTATATGGTGCCCTATGCTAAAATTATGTTGACTTTGAATACTTTGAATTAATTGTAAGAGAAAGTAAACAGTAAAGATACCTGAGCATTTTTGGATTATCACATCTTTTTAAAAATTTTGTAAATATGAATTTTACTCAGTGACTAGCCTCTAATGCATCGGTTCTCAACTTGTGGGTCAGAACCCCCTTTGGGGTCACACAACTATTTCACAGGGGTCGCCATATTCTCTGATCCCAGTGCTGATGCCTACAAGTGGGGTGGTAAATTAGGAGGGAGAGTAGCTCACCCTCCCTGGAGAGATGATGCTTTACTCTGCCACCTAACTTCTCATCTTGCACATCATTTGCACAAGTGGGGTGGGAAAATAGGTGGGAGGGGACATTACACTTACCTGATCGTGCCAGAAGTGATATCGCAGAGTATCACTTCTGGTTTTTGAAGCACTGAAGTGACACTCTTCACCAGCACTTCCGTGTTCCACATACAGTAAATAACACTTTGTGATGTCACTTTCGGGGTCACGCATCTAAAAAGGTTGAGCACCACTGCTCTAATTTTATAGGAAATCAAACATATTGCATCAATTCCATTTGTCCATGAGCCAGTTTAATTTTCCTTAGTATAATTAGCAGCATATGTTTACCTTAGATATCTACAATGTAATGTATTCTATAATTTGGATCTACAGTATGTATACAAGCAGGTCACATCACTGACCTTGTGTTTAAAGGACATTAATGTTCTTTATTAAATCAAAACGAAAATAGACATCTCAGATAATTAACAGGGCTCAGTCATAGGGGTTCATGTCGACCAGGTTAGATGGTCTGCATTAACTCCAACCATATGACCGAGCCCTCAGAGGGTCAAACATGTCAAGATGTCTATTGGTATTTGGTTTCATTAAGACACACAGACAGGGATGCAACCTGTCATTTTCATTGCGTGGATTTATTATGGCTGGAGCTGCCAGCTGGCACCTTCTAATATGTTTGAAGGATTTGATTGACGGGAGAAGCCTTAAGGGACTCTACTGTTAAGCTGGCCATACACCTTCAGATCTGTCAGATATCCTTAAAGGCCACCATAAACGTGTCGGATTCGCACCGGATTCCGGCACGATCGATTCAGGGCGCGTGCACACGAAACGATCGTGCCGGAATCGCATGCAGCCCCCCTGGTCCGATTGTTCGCGTCCGATTGATCAGGGGCTCAGAATCGGATCCGACGGAGAACCAACATGTTGGTCTTTCTCATGCGATTATGTCCGGATCAGGGGGAGTTGCCATTTGTGAGGTGGACAATCGGACACGGATCCGTCCCTGAATCCGTTGGACAAGGTGGTATGCTGCGATGGATACTCTTAATTGGCTGATTGATCACACCTGCGATTCCCGGCAGAATCGATCGGATGATGAATCGATTGGACATGGAATCCGACACGTGTATGGCTAGCTTTAGATTTACCAACAACTATGTTGATTGAACACAGGTTGACTTGATGGTTTGGAATGTCCCTCAAATTACATGGTTTTGGTAAAACAAAAGAATATCTGACAGGGCCCCCATACACCTTTTAGATTTCTCTAAGACTGAATGTAGTTATAGTTTGAATTGTGTAACTGCTCCTCAAACTTTTATTTGTAGATATTTCTAATTGGACCCTGCATGCAGCTTTGGGTATTTATAAAGCAACAACTTATTATGCAGAACAAGGAGAGCTCACTAAACATATTTTAGGGTCAATTATGGAAAGCCAATTAAACTACTTTGGTTTATGGGGTCTAATACTAATGTTCAGAATGTACAATCTGCTCCACTATATGTGTGAATTTAACAATTCTATTTCTTACATTATTTCTTACACCATTTTTTTTCATAGCAGTCCAAGAGAGACAAAGCAATACATGAGGGCATCAGGTTCAGTGAGTTCCATAGTCTGCCTTTACCAATACTAAACAATAATAAGCTGTTATTTTCAAAATGTCTAATCTGTTCAGACTCATACTTCTTAGGAACCACTTCACTTTAAAAATAGAGCCTGTTCACTTGACTGGATGAATAACCACTAAGCTTAGCAAGAAGGAATAAAACTCTAGTCAGTCATGTGAAAGAATGTACCGTATTTAATCTTTGTTTAATGTTTACCAAGTCAACAAAATTGAAAGTGACTAAATTGTTACAACTGCAAGTCATCAGAGAGCAGAGACCAGTCATTTAAAAAAATTCTTTTAGTTTTTAGATACAAACAAAACATGATTACCTTAGTACCAATGGACTGATACAAATTATATGTGGTACCTAAATGTAAAAATGGATCAAGGCATTCATGCGTTCACGCGGTAACAATAGATCTACAGTGGATATGTACACACCCCTGTTAAAGGTTTATGTGATGGAAAAATGTACACCAAAATAATCCCTTTAAAAACATTCCAAATAAAAGATTAGCAATGTTTATAAACATCTATCCAAGAGTCTTTTTTGTTATAATTACATATTTCTTTTATCATATTTTTTAAATATAATTTTAAGGCTGTTCAAACTTATGCAACCAGCTTGTTGTATGGTTTTATATTTTGATATTTTCCCCCAACATATTTATTATTTTTCATTTGAATTCCACAGGTTATTTGTCACATTAAAGTTGGGAAAAGTTTTGAAATACATTTAAAATTGGCATTTTCACATATGTGTGTTTTAATATTTACTATGTGTGTGTGTGTTCTGTAAGTTCTGTAAGTTTGTGTTAAAATAATATAGCTGACAACCAGGAGGGGTTTTTAAAAGAGTTTTAAACAAAGAGGTTTTTTAAACAAATATGATTTATTGGTAAGGAATGCTAATGAATTATGTATACCATACAGTGAGGGAAATAAGTATTTGACTCCCTGCTGATTTGATAAAAAAAACCCAGTGCAGTAAGGTTAGAGATTGATGTGCATTGAAAACATTATTTGATCAACCAGCAAGTCTCCCAGTTGTCTTCACTTTATTCTGGCCACAAAACCAATCAATCACATTCCAAGTTAGGTACCATAGTCAAGACCAAAGGGTTGTCCAAGCATATCAGGGACAGGATTGTATACCTACAGAAAGTTGAACTAGGCTACAAGACAGGCCAAGCGGCATGGTGGGAAGGTGACAATATAGGTGTGAAAAATCCTAAATAAGAGACACAAAATAACTTTGACTCTCCATAAACATGTGGCTGCATGCAAAAAGAAGCACATTCAGGTCCTTTAGTGACAGTCCCCTGACCTTCATACTATGGAAAATCTGTGGAGAGACATAAAGGTCTGAGTTGTCGAACAACAACCTCAAAGCGTTACTGACTTGGAGAACAACTGCAAAGAGAAGTGGGACACAATACCTTCTAAGATGTTTACAAACCTGGTGGCCAATTACAACATCTGACCTCTGGATTGACAAGAGCTATGCCAACAAGTATTAAGTCATCTTCTGCAAAGGGATCAAATATTAGTTTAAAAACTCTAAGCACTGGTTTTGTGAGTTTTTTTGTTGGTAATCTGTCTTTCACAGCTACAACAAACCTCTCATAACAGTTATAGACTGGTTATTTCTTTGTGAGATGGCAAATGTACAAAATCAGCAGGGGATCAGATACTTATTTCCCTCTCTGTATCTGTACCAATCGTTTATTGTATTTAGAGAAGTATAACGTTGTAATTATGTAACCCAATGACACATTGTTGGACTATTACTAATTTATATTACAAATGATAAAGTGATTGACTTTATGAATGTGTGTGTGATTTCCCAAAAGCTGAATACTTCAGGTTTTTAAAACATTCAAAGTGCATGTGATATGCATTACAAAATATAGCTCAGGGAAAAGCCCTTCGATTTTTGGTTTAAGCCTTTCTGTTGAAATAATTAGCAAGGATTTCCTCTATTCCTGTTTTACAAGTTCACATCTATATATTGGGGAAACACATTTGCACTTCATAAATAAAAAAAAAAACACATTGCTTTATTTGTCTATTCGTATATATATGTATATACAGTGCATCCAGAAAGTATTCACAGTGCACTTTTTGTTATGTTACAGCCTTATCCCAAAATGGATTAAATACATTTGTTTCTTAGAATTCTAAACACAACACCCCATAATGACAATGTGAAAAAGTTTACTTGAGGAAAAAAAATCACATGTTCATATATTAACAGCCTTGGTAGATGCACCTTTGGCAGCAATTACATCAATTCATTTTGAATATCCCCACAGCATGATGTTGCCAACACTACAGGGAGTGCAGAATTATTAGGCAAGTGGTATTTTTGAGGAATACGTTTATTATTGAACAACAACCATGTTCTCAATGAGCCCAAACAACTCATTAATATCAAAGCTGAATATTTTTGAAGTAGTTTTTAGTTTGTTTTTAGTTTTATTGCAAAAGCCTCTGAAATATGGCCCAACCGGGTGCAAGTGGCATTTTTGCGCTGGCACCTTGACTTTTCTCAGTTTGATGGGCTTTATTTGTGCGCTTGTTGTTCCCAACCTTCTGTTCTGCGACCCTGTTTGACTATTTTGGAATGAAACGCTTGATTGTTCGAATATGATCACCTTCAGAACTTTGCAATTTTTTAAGAGTGCTTCATCCCTCTGCAGTTAATGTCACTAATTTTTTGACTTTTCTAAGCCTGTCAAGTCCTTTCTTTTGACCCATTTTTGCCAAAGGAAGTAATTGCCTATATTATTGCACTACCTAATTAGGATAAGTTATGTCTTAAACCAACCCCTTCCATTCAGATATGCACATCACCTAATATCTATAATTGGTATAGTCTTTCGAGCTATCAGCTTGGAGTAAGACAACATCATAAAGAGGAT
>CM070033.1:124588572-124619924 GCA_036250615.1 Ptychadena robeensis
AAGAGGATGATGTGGTCAAAATACTCATTTGCCTAATAATTCTGCACTCCCTGTATGCTTCACTCTAGGGATGGTATTGGCCTGGTAATGCACGGTGCATGATTTCCTCTAAATGTGACGCCTGCCATTTACACCAAAAAGTTCAATCTTTGTCTTATCAGACCAGCATGTTGTTCAGGAGCCTTTTGACAAACCAAAGATGGGCTGCCTTAACCTCCTTAGTGTTCATGACGAGCTCATCTCGTCCAGAGTTTGTGTGAAGAACAAACTCTGTATGAGCTGGGCTCCCATGAAAGCCGCATATCCCCGGAAAGCTACAGCGATGCTGCTTCCAACCGCAGCATTTCCGGGGTTCTGTGGCTTCACGCGGAAGGGGGCGAGGGTGAGCAGTGCCATAGACCTCCATGTTAATGGAGGGGCCTCTGCTTTCCAGCCCTCCCAGCTGGTGTCATGAATGACACTGGCTGTGTGGAGAGGGGAGGGGGGAGGGAGGAAATGGCAGGCAGTGTACCTCGTACACTGCTGCCATTGCCTGTACCACACTGTTAAAAACTGTGCGGTACAGGCGGTGCGCTAGGGAGGTTTAGCCACTGTCTAGCCATTCTACAATACAGGCCTGATTGCTTCAGAGAGGGTTGTCCTTCTGGAAGGTTCTTCTCTCTCTACAGAGGGCCTCTGGAGCTCTGACAGAGTGACCATCAGGTTCTTGGTAATCTCCAAGACAAGGTACCTTCTCCCCTGATCATTCAGTTTAGAGGGCTGGCCAGTGCTAGGAAAGAACTTTGAGGTTTTGAACTTTTTCTACTTACAGATAATGGAGGCTACTGATCTCATTGGAACAGTCAAAGCAGCAAAATGTTACTGTTACCTTCCCCAGATGTGTGCCTCAAGACAATCCTGTGTTGGAGGTCTACAGAAAAATCCTCCTTCATGCTTGGTTTGTGCTCTGACATGAACTGTCAACTGTGAAACCTTATATAGACAGGTGTGTGCCTTTCCAAATCATGTCCAATCAGCTGAATTTACAACAGATGAACTTCAATTGAGCTTCAAAAACATCTCAATGATGTTCAGGGGAAAAGGGATGCACCTGAGCTAAAGTTTGACCTTCATGGCAAAGGCTGTGAATACTTTTGATTTAATTATAAATGAATGTGAATATTTTTGATTTAATTATCTGCTTTATCTATTTTTGTTTATACATTTGGTGTTTTCACAATGTCATTATGGAGTGTTGTGTGTAGAATTCTGAGGAAAAAAATACATGCTGTAACATAACAAAATGTGAGAAAATGATGTGTTGTAAATACTTTCCAGATGCAGTGTTGGTTTTCCATGGGGAAAGTAGGGGGGCAATTATCAGTGATTGCAGTACGGTTGCGGTTTCAGGGCAGAAACGGTAAATATAGCCTAAATAAATAAATAGGCTTCATCCTATTGACTATCCTATTCCAATCCAGCTCTAATTATATTAAGACAAAGTTTGGTCTTTTGCCAATATGTATATGTTATTAAATCAAGGATGACCATTAAACCATGACCATAAAAGTAGAGGGAACTATAGCATGTGACATAATACTAATTACTGTGTCTTCTATGTGTGCTTAAAGCACCCTAAATAATAGGCTCTAATTTAATAGTGGATTTTAGGGTGTTTATAAGAATGTAAGTATGACAGGATTTAAATTTAGATGTTTTTGACGTTAGATGTTTGCATGAATGAAGTATTTAGGACTTTAAGACCAGGTCTAAAACATATATGCCAGGGTTAATTTCCATTCTATACTGCCATATTTACAGTGATGCCCATTAGTTGGTGCTTGTAAATATATTGATGGTCAGGGATCAGTACCCCTTATTTCCTGGGGGTTTGTGTTTTTTTAATTCTTTAACTGATGCTTAATGATCTTTTCCTTCTTACTATCAATGATGGTGAGTTTACTTGTGCTTTTGTTTTTGGTAAAACATAGTCTGTTTCTGTTGTGTTGGAGGTCAGTGCAGGGTTGTCAAACCTCAATGAATATTTTTACTGGCAATGCAAAAAGTGCTGAATGCAGAGTACTGAAGTAAGAAAGAGACACACAGCCAGATCAGGGACAGCAGCTCCTCTCCTACAGATATTTAAAGACAGGAGAAAACAACCTGATATTAACAAATTGTCTATGATTTTATGGATGGTTGGCAACCCTGGGTAAGTGGTTGGCCATCCTAATGTTTGTTATGTTGATAGTACATGCCCTTGATCTCCTGCTACCTTTGGACACCATTGGATCTGGGGCATAATGACATAATAAAAAAAACAATATTATTAGAGAATTTAATAAAAGGGGTTTGATTTAAAACTCCAAGAATTCCATCTTTATTAGCATGTATGCACATAAATGGAAAACGTCACAATTTTTATATTAAAACATATAAAGATTAGCATTTTTCATTAACAGTCCACATGTTCTGTTATTAATTTAAATGGATTAAACTGCAGTGAGGTAAATTTATTTTGCATACCTGTGATGGTTAAAATTTTACCTAAAAAATAATGTATAATAATTAAATAATATATAAAGTCAAGCATTCACATTCATATATCATATCACATATACCCTGTTATTGGCATTAGCTTTGTATATTCAGTTGTGGTGTGGGTAATAGATATTTTATTCTTTTGGAGGGGGAGGGGGGGAACTAAGCCCTAAGGGTGGCCAGCCCTTAGTGGACTTTAACGGTGAGTATAAATAGAGCGAGTTCCAATAAACTCGACGTTTACCGTTTATTACACATCTTGGTACAATCAAAATACATACATTGGTATTCAAAAATACCTCAATTCACAATTCAATATTGTCACCCTGAGGCTACATAGCATAAGAGCATTTGGTTCACCACACATAATACATTACAGTTTTAAAATCACGTTAGACATCCTGGTGATCCAGGGGTAAAAAGTCCTATACAGTCGTTTTCCGACGCGTTTCTTCCCATTAGTGGGACTTCATCAGGGATTTTTTGGAGATTTATGCCTGGAAATCATCAAGATGTCGAGATATCAACATTTCTACAGTATTCAACACAGCATGGATTGCACCTTTGCTCAATTGTTTCCTTAGGGATAGGGATTTATGATTAATAAAAGGCTTTGTCTATTATTTCATTATACATTATTTCGTTTGATAACGACTATGATGAATTGTACTGTGTATCAAGAAGCCCATAGTATGGTATTGACTATTCCGAGATGTTGTTGTGTTCATATTTGAAAGTCATTTTATTGTCACTCCCAAACTTCCCTTAAGGTAATATATGTTTAAAACATAATAAATTTCTTATGGCTTACCAGTGTATTCCTTTATTACAAGCTGTGGGTGGATGGGTGGACTGCAGCTATCTCCCAAAACAGTTCCGTCCCAACGACCCCAGGCCGCACCCATGAGTCTCCGGCACCTGGCAGGTGGCATCGTCCAGAGAACACTGTCCCGGGGGAAGTACAGTCATGTCTTTATTTGTTTTACGGCAACATGTTTTTTGTGTGGTGGATGTTACTCCTTCTACCAGTGGATTATTATATATGTGAATTCACCAGTGTAGTTTTAAAGTTGTCATATAATGATGAAATAAATGGGTGCAGTCTATGCATCTCAAACAGTGATCGGCATTCAGGGTGATACAATAAGAGTTTTGTCCCCCACCTTGTCAATACAGGCTAAAAAGGTGTCCCTTTTTCCGCTGTATAATTATGTCTAGTTCGGGTTAGTCAAGGTAAGTGGTATCTGATCTTGCTGTCCTGTTAAGCTGGCCATACACCTTCAGATTTCTCTGTCAGATTTCCTTCAGATCAGATCAGATCTACCAACAACCATGTAGTATAGTGGCCTCCCTGATAGAATACATAGTGATTGGAAGGTGTAGAAAGGTCCTCCTATTACATGGTTTTGGTAAAACAAAATCTGATCTGAAGGAAATCTGACAGGAAATCTGAAGGTGTATGGCCAGCTTTAGGATTCAAGCATTTGTGATTGCTTTCAAAATATCAGCATAATGTGATCATATAAAACTATAGGAAAAGTTAAAATCCTGTTATTTCATTATACAAGTTTTCCTGTAAATAAAAGCATTATTGTCCATTTAATTACATGTCCTTTTTAACACGACAAAGTCCAATTGTATTCATGGGATCTGGTGTTTTATGCAATATGGGAATAATTGATATTTTGGGTTTTTCAAAAATAAAGCTAACATATTGTAATTGTCTATTTCACCTGTTTATGTTGTCTACGAATACCCCAAAAATGTTGTAATAAGTCCCTTAGCACTTCCTTGTCTCGTGGTTGTTTGCGTAATGGAAAGACTGGAACACAGTATAGTAAGTGTCATTGGTCTACAAAGGAAACTACAGTGGGAAAAATAATTACACAATAATTTGAATACAGTTACATATTGTATGCAGTAGATTATATGTACTCATTGTGATTCCAGTTATGTAACGACAGTTTATGCTGCTGGTCATGAGGAAATCAGTAACACTTTTCAGGAAAAGTTGTTTCATACTTGGCTGACTACTATAGAAAAAATTTGAGGTCAATGAACTTTTCCCTTGTTATTATCAAGATATCCACAATTTTGAAATAATAATAATATTCCAGGGAGTCACTACTCTTATTTATGAAACTTTTCAGAAGAAAAATAAAACTGCAAACGAATAATAAAGCTCAATTCTGTAAGAGCAAAATGCTTCTAGTGGAGATATTCTTATTCGCAAGGCTTAAATGCTCAGGTTTCTAAAGGGACACATCGATTTTTACTGACCTTATAACTTTTCAGTTGCTGGGTGGTTCTGATTAACATAACACTTATGGATCATATTTAGCAATTTTCCACTCATTCCTTGACATCTCAAGATAGGCCAAGGCCTTCTGAAAAAGGTTGGAGCTGCTCAATGAATTTTAGTTGAACTGATTATTTTTTACAATAGGTTTTAAAGCAATTTCACATTCTGTCTGTAAATCTGTAAATACACATAGATTATATGGATTATATTAAGTAGAGAAATACTACAATGCCCTAGATAGCAGTAAAACATGATATCTTATCTAAAATGTATTAATACTTTAAACAATATCTAAGGGTATGGATGTATACCTTAACATCTTGTGAACTTAAGGGTCCTTTCACACTAACAGCGTTGCCATTACAGAAACACAGTGCTCTTGTGTTGCCGCAGGGTATGTAGGTTTAAAAGGGCCCTTAGTCAATGATAATTCCCTTTTCTTTCTGCCCTATAGAAAAAATAAATCCCCTCTGGAAGGTGGTGTTACGCACCCCCCCCAGTGGCCGGACCGCGCAGAGGCCTCCCAATCGATTTCAACACACAGAGAGTCCAACTATGTCGGTACAGTCAGTGCGCCGGAATCGCCGGAATTGGGCCGCAGTCAGACCATAAAGGGGGAGCGTGCAAATTACAGGACCAGAAATAACACAATATCTTGGTATCACTGCCACCATCCCATTTAAATCGGGAAAAGGGAAACCCGTTCTGATTACTACTATAAACGTCTAGGTTGCGACTCTTCAGAAAGCTAGGGAAACGTTCTGCGGTATTCAAAGCAGGTATGAGGCTGAGAGAAATGATTTAAGAGTCATTTTATGCAATACGAATTATTAAAATATACAATAATTATTAAAATCAACAATTAAAGAGAGTGTGTTCCAGGGTAAAATAAAAGGGAAAAACAGAAGAAATGATACTTAAGGCTGCTGAAGAAGAGTGTCCGTTCGTAGGGGAAAGTCCAAGAATTTTAAGTCCAAAATTAAATGGCCACCAGCCCTGTGGTTCTAGGCTGGTGTTCTTCAGGTGATGGTAAAATGGATAACTTCCTAGAACATGCTCCCTTTGGGTTATAAGGATGGAAATCCTGGGCGGGTTTTGAGATCTGGCCCCCCATGGGCGTTATTATATTTTTGGAGGGAAACGACGTCCCAAAATATGACACAATCCATATTTTGGCCCATGGCCGTGGTACACAGATGATAATGGCATATCCAAACTCCCCAGAAATTATCGGTTACATTAATACCAAACATTAATGAAATGGCATATACAGTCATGAAGAAAGGTTATAACTTTGAGCCAGCCCATGCCAGAAGTACATATTCTATATCAGGGTATCCGGCTGGGTCAGACGAATATGCTGATATAGGTTTCATAACTGTATCAGGTATGATGTCCACTAAAATTATAACAAACATTACTAGTGTGGTCGGTGCCGGATTATTGTACTTTCCTTTGTACTATCAAATGTAGAGATACACTTTAGAACCTTATCTGATCTACCTCCCAGACTATATGGCAGCACCCCAGTGGGGGGGGGGGGTTGGAGTTAGGCCTTTGAAGCCCCACTGGGGGGTGAAATGACACCTCTATGACACTTCTACGAAACCTAAGTGCAGCCATCACTTTTGAAGTTTACGACCCTCCTAGAGGAAAGACCACACTCTATTTACATATGAAAGGCCTCCAGTGTCAATACAGGGAAATATATCATATTCCTACAGATTCAATACAAATGTGATGTATTAACCCATGGAGGCTGGATGACCTCACGGTTCATCTGTGACAGGTGGCATTTGTGGTCAAAAACAGGAAAGCAACCTAGCAAATTTACATCTCTCTTACAATGATACAGAACAATTAGAATATGTGTTACTGAAAGACAAAAGATGGGTTATTGGAAGTATTCTTTAGGTACAAAACAACAAACTTAAGAAACAAAAGCCGATTCAGCCGTCCCCTCAAAGGACTGGTAATCTTAAATATACATGAATCATTTTTCCATTACATGTGGTACAGAAGGTTGAAAACCCCAAATGCTCAGCCACCCAACATGATACATCCAACACACTTAGCATGGTACATCTTTCTTTAAGGATCTGGTCTTTCACATGCAGTTAAAGGATTTGTGTCTGTATTGAGGATTTTTTTCAATTTAATTAAATTTTTATTAAACAAACTCTTAGGACAAAATAACCATGAACATCACGAAAAAAGATAATTAACAAAGTTGAGTACAAATAAGTGTGTGTGTGTGTGTGTGTGTGGGGGGGTGTTGCAGTTACAATGGTGCATGCAATGAGAGGGAGTGTGAGGTGAATTTGGGCGAGAAAATAATTACAGTGTTTCCCTGAAAATAAGTTTTGCTCCCAAAGATGTCTTATTTTCGTGGGATGTCTTATTTTTCCATGAAGAAGAATACGGCATCCAGATTAAGTGTTGATCTTGATCTGTAAGGGGGTTGTTAGTCCCCAGGAACTTTAAATAGGCCTCAGAGTTCACAAGGGTATCCGTACTGTGGTTATAACATTCTCTCTATTTGACATGAATAAAATGTAGAAGACATCCTGAACTCCAACAACCAGGTTAAAAGAGTCACTGTATACATCTACAAAATTGACCCAGGTACCACCATAGTCCATTAAGGGCTTTCAGAGCATGCAATGGTTGTGCTTGTGAAGATATCCCCTGATGCGTTTCGTCCCTCTAAGGGCCTTATCGGGGGGAAGCAAAAGGTCAATGGTAACCCTGGTCTTATGGTCTACAACAATACAAAAAATAAGTACTTTCAAATACATGTCAATCTATATGTTAACATGGCAGTAACTTAGAGTGAGCATCTTACACACAGTCAAACCCCTGAATTTATTCATAATGGTCAGTACAAGGTAGACCATAACTTTTACAAACAAGATAAAAATTGTGCCTCCTCCAAAGCAGCGGTGAGTATCAGCAGGGCTGCAGGATGCACTGCCCTGCCTCACATTTAAACACTGCTTGCCAATCAGGGGGAGGAATCCGCCATGTGCGCACTAACGTGGCATCCCCCACTCTCTGGGTATGCATCCTACGCCCCCCCCTCCAAGGGAGGCACAATCCTCCACAGTACACATATCCTTGTGATCCCTGAGGCACTGTGGACTAGCCACCCACTTACAGATCGAGGTCACCACTTAATATGGATTTTGTTTTCTTTTCTTGGCAACACTCAATTATATAACTAATATCTGGATGAGTCCTAAGACCAAAGTCCTACAAACATGTTGGTTCCCAGTTCAATTGGACGTACTTCAAGTGGGATCGACTGATGGTTTTCCTCTGGGGAGGAAGAAGGGCTGTAGATCTCTGTACTCTGTTTTGATTGCCCGTACCGTGTTTTTGAAACGGGCATAGTGCTAAGGAGGTTAATATGCCAATAGTAGCTAGGAGCAACAATGGGGCCAATCAGCAGTAGCTAATTGCACAAAAAGGTCATACCTGTCAAGTTTTCTAAATAATGGAAAATAACAGAACTAACGACTGCCACTTTCACATTTCAATGGCTGGAAGTGGCGCTCGGTCTATTGTCCTGAGAAGTGAGGAGGGTAATATTTCCTTCCCAACTTCCCACCCCCACATCCTCAGGATAAGTGGGAAGGGTAACACCCCTTTCCCACTAAACCTCCTAGCCCCCCACATCTTTCTCCTCTTTTTCACCATTCTTCTGGATTAGTATTCCCATGAACTCTGGACTCACTGGAGATTTACAGTAAAAATACTATTCTGGGATGAAGTGGGAAAAGAGGAGTGAACAATAGTAGATTCCCAGCTAAAATGAAGTACTTAACAGATATGTAAAATGCAATAAATTCATTCAAATATAAAGAGAAATGTATGTTTTTAAATTGTATGTGCAAGATCTGGAAGTGGGTCTTATTAGGGGCTCTCTTGAGGACCATCAATATAGAAAACCAGTGTGCATTTAAAGATAAAACATTAGTTAGCTTTGCACAATTTAGGATAAGAGAGGCTACTGCTGATATTGACCATACTCCTTTTCCTTTTTTCATACTCCTTTTTCAGGTATCAGACTGTTTGTTTTAGTCACAGATCCCTTTTTGTAGATGGAAGGATATCTTTTGCTGGTAAATGTTAACTCTATGAACTCTTTCACCTGTCTTTCACCTCTTGCCTCAAACCTGCCCAAAACCATGGTCTGTAACAGTGTCTTTAGAATATACAGTAGGCAATACACACAATATTAACAAAGGTATATTGATGCCTAACTTTGCACACACATGACCTTTTTTTTAATTCATACGTTTTATTGTGACAGGCAGGTATAAAACCAATTCCAGTCTCATCTATCGGATTGCCAGACAGAGAAGTGCGTGTCAACATGTCTCCACTGCTCTAGCATCCAGCGGCAATATGCTTTGCTCTACTGTAGCCGATGCTTTGAATTGCACTTAGTGATAAAAAGCTTGGGTGCAGCTACTTGGCCATTAAAAAAACATTCCATTAAGCTCTCTACACACCGTCACTGAGTTAACCTGGAGACCATATGAAATTTGGAGGTCTATAACTCTTGTTTCTAAAGAAGGTTGGCAGCTTTTGAGCACTGTGATCCTTAATATGTACTGACCACTTTCTGTGATTTTACATGGCCTACCGATTTGTGGCTGAGTTGCCTTTGTTATATTGCCTCATAACAGTTAACCATGCAAAATATAGCAGCAAGGAAATTTCACAAATACACAGGTGGCATACTATCACAGTAGAGTGAATGAAAAGGGAGGTACTGTAAGTGTAACAAGAAAAAAGACAGTAAAAAAAAGATAACTAAGAATTCATTTTTTTCTTTTTGCCATTACATACTCTTTAAAAAGCTAATGTATGAGAACAGTGTGGTATTGAAGAACAAAGAGGAACAAGTTCTATAATTAAACAAGCTCCATGAGAATAGAATATATAGCATGCATTGCACCTCAGTGGAAAGCAGTATGTGTAAAAAATACGTATACCTCATTTTAGAATGACATTGTCTGTGGTTGATCAGCTGCAACTCTGTGGTTGATACATAGTCATAGTGGTTGAACAGAGAATGTAACTTTATCCACTACACTTAATTAAGAAACAGGTATTTGTGTACACAGATTAGCCAGAAAATGCAGTGTAGCACGTGATGTGCTGAGATGACTATCTAACAATTACCACAATTTTATTTCATCAAAAAAAAATTTGCCACCTAATAGACCACAATGTTGAGAATTGTACCATTAGTACAGTTACGGGAAACTACTGCAATTCTGGTTAAATGTATAGCATGACATTGGTGAGTTACTTTCTGTCTATGATGCTTAGTATGATTATTTTTTTAGGTATATTCATGCATAACGCAGAAATATGATGCGACATTTTATGCAAATGTTGTTACGAGATCTTTGATGTATTTTCCTATACATTTAATGTTACAGCATTACTCATAGTAAGTCACACTTTAACCTTTTCGGGTCAGCCTTAAACTAGTAACCAGACACATAGATTGGAGGGTAACGATAGCTTAAAACCTCTGTAGTTACATGTTAAATGCTGCTTATGTGTCAAACTAGCCATAGATGTTTGGATTTGTCGCCAATTTCACCAAATCAATGCGCCCACTTTAAATTGAGCCATAAATCGGCCCAAAAATTGCTATAACAAATGACAGATGTATAATTTTTATATCTAACTAATTGCTTTGGATGGATACCAGCCGGCACACAAAAGGTGTGTGGATGATTCTCTGCATGACCGGCAAATAACTAGACTATGTCATCGGGTAAATTTTTCTCCACTACCTGTTCTGGTTACAATTATCACAGAATAGTAAGTAAGGGAATATCTCTTCATTTATCACAAATGTAAAGGTTCTAACACTTTCCTAGTCCATAACAAAATAGAGCATTTTTTTGTAACAGGTATCATCTTTGCTGTTTGAAAGATTTCCCTTAACTGAGGCCCTCAGGCAAACTGTTGCAATGACGCACAACTGACAGTAGCACACATATGTATCGTTGTACACTACCATTCATTATGAGCAGCATCCTATTGCACTTGGACACCATAAAAGTGATAATGACCTATTAGGCATTGCTTTACAGTGCTGTTTTAAAGAAATAGTTTTTGGCCCATTTTGGTGTTGGATAGCCTATTCGGTGTGAATGGCTATTACAATCCCAATGACAAAACAGAAAAAAATGCAAACTGTTTGATTAAGATCGATCCATACATTTTCCTTTAGATCTACCAACAATTATGTGGTATGGTGGCCTCCTTGATAGAACACATAGTGATTGGAAGGATTAGAAAGGTCCTCATATTACATGGTTTTGGTAGAAGAAAAGTTGATTGTACAGAAATTGTATGGAAAGATTGTAAAGGCCCCCATACACGGGTCGGATTCCGGCCGGATTCCGGGCCGATCGATTCCGGGCGCGTGCACGTGAATCGATCGTGCTGGAATCGTGT
The DNA here is from genome assembly GCA_036250615.1 of Ptychadena robeensis. Lineage (NCBI taxonomy): Eukaryota > Metazoa > Chordata > Amphibia > Anura > Ptychadenidae > Ptychadena > Ptychadena robeensis. The sequence goes on from CM070033.1 coordinate 124,599,884, forward strand.
GCAGCCCACCTTGTCCGTCCGATCACGTCCGATCGTTCGGGGGCCCAGAATCGGATCCGTCAGAGAACCAACATGTTGGTCTTTTTGATCCGATTCTGCACAGATCAGGGGGAGTTGCCATTTGTGAGGTGGAATCGGAGGTGGAATCGGACACGGAATCGTCCCGGAATCGTGCCGGAATCCGTTGGACAAGGTGGTATGCAGCGATGGATACTCTTAATTGGCCGATTGATCACACCTGCGATTCCCGGCAGAATCGCCGGAATCGATCGGATCATGAATCGATTGGACATGGAATCCGACACGTGTATGGCTAGCTTAAGGTGTATGGGGGCCTTTAGTCAGTCCATTTAAAACTAAAAAAAATAGTTACTCTAGCCATCATTCTTGCACAGTTCTAAGTTTTTTCTTTCTGTACTGAAACTTCTCTAATTTTGTTGATAAACTTTCTTAGCTGAAGGATATCCATCAATTAGCCCTTTTTACACAATATAGCATCCTGAACTATGGCAATCTATTTCACAACACACCAGACTTCTGCCTTCATGCCCCTCTTGAGAGGAGTACTGCAACAATATGCGGTGATGCTTGAGGCCCCTTTTACCCACTATGGGCTGTTTTCCTTTGCGAAACACATATACTATAATAATGTTACTGGGTCTTAATAAAGTAACATATGTAATGAAAACTGACTGGGGATGGGTACCAGAGAAAATAGAATACCAACAGATTATAGTTTAAGGTTTAAATAAGTTACATTCCCTTTATTTCTGCTTATCCCGTTGCATACTTGTGTTTGGTTGTCAGATTCATGCACTATAATCTAAAACTTTTCTCAGAATATTTCACAATCTTAGAAAAATTACATAACATCCGTATTCATTAAAGAAGGACTTTTTCACATGACATTTGGCACTCTTTTCCTATATAAATATTATGTACATCTCTGGAGACGTTGGTAACATTATGTTGCTAGATTAATATTCATCATTTTTAACCATTATTTTTGAAGGCGATAGCCAGAAACAGAATTTACAAAGATAATTAGCAGTAGCTGACCAGCTGATGGAGCTAGCAGTAGAGCCCTCAGCAGTAGAGTTGCTGCCAGAGTTGAGGGGGACCTGCCGACAGGGAAGCCCCAGGCAGAGGGTTTCACACTGGCAGCTGCAATGTACACTCTTGCTTGCACGGATGGGGCTGTTGGAGCTCTCTCTGCTCTCTGCGGGCCCAGTGGCCGCTACTTTGGACCGAACCTGCTTGCACTTTATGGGCCCTGACATACACAGCCTTGGGCAGCCTGAGTCAGAGCATGGAGCTCCAGACAGCAGAAGAGTATAGGGTGCATCCTATAGTCCAAAAACAGATGCTTTATACATATGTACTCACTGGCCAACACTCAATAAAGCTGGCAAACACTCAATAGTTAAGACAATCTGTTAAAAAAAAACTAAAAAAAACCCTTACATGTTAGATATTTCTGAAATTCCTTCTTTGCCTCTCTTCCAAAACAACCATGGCATTCCACTTCAGCTTCGCTATAGAAAGAAGTCAGCATCTGATTTGTAGACTTTGTCTAGTCTATGGAGCTGTATTTTTCAAGAGAATACCAGGTTAAGGATATTTTAATAAGATTTTGGAGTGACTTTGAGCTACAGCTCATTTTAAGTGTCAGAGGTAACTAAAATTTTTATTTTATTCAGCTTTTAGGTGCGAAATTTGTTTTGTATTTGTCTTAGATCGTGAGTGTGTGTTTTATAATGCTTTTCTTCCTTTAATTTACGTTGTTAAAAGGCTTATGTCTTATATCATAATATAGGAAGGTATTGCAAATCATTGAATAGTGCCTTGCAATTGTAGGCCTTTTCAAGATCTCATCATTCAACTTTAAGGGTAGGCATTACAGACATGCATAATAAAATTTGCTTTTGTAATATATAAAATGCAACTCTAAGTAATACAATTCTGTTTTACCCTTTGTGTTCCAAAACTAGTTGGTTTAAGTGCTCTGTCATTTCATGACCACTGTACTAGTAACTTTAAAATGATAATCAGCAATCATGTCTGCATTTATGCCATTTCTTGGTGTCACCAAATGTGTACCTATCCAACTGTCTGACTAGATTTCTTTCAATACTTATGGTGTATTCAATCAAGAATAAAGTATGGTGGTTTCTATTTCTGCCTTCTGTTATTGTATTAAAATTTCTGTGGCAAGCTTTCATACTCTTCATACAGTAGGAGTAGAGTAGGAGTAGTGTAGATAGTAGGAAGCATGATTATTGCTAAAATAATATTTCATGATAACAAAACATTAACCTTAATATCAAAACAAATCCAAACCACGGGTTCTATGATACTGACGAAATCAGTAAATGAGGCAGGGTAGTGTCAATTAGTTGCAGCTTTCATGTCTATCTTTATAAATATTCAACATACAGGGAATTTTGAGTCATACCAAGAGTGATCAGTAAGTCAGGATATTGGTACACAAAGAAAAAAATTAACACCTACAGCATGTTATAGTACAGTGGTAGGCAAACTTATTTGACCAAAGAGCCAAATCGCAACGGTGTAGCGCTTGAAATACATGATGAGAGCCGGAGGGGGTTTGTGCTGTAAAAATTAAAAAATTACGTCTTCTTTCCCTAAAAACATGCTATAAAAATATTTAACTAAATATGTCTTAGTTAAGCTTAAAACTTAAAATCATACTTAATAACAATATTATTTCAAAAAAATTTTTATTACAATATACTGTGACGACATTGACTGACAACCCCTGTGAACAATGGTTTTGCATCTCCTTGGAAAGTTTGGGTAAGTCAGGTTTGCATGTTGTTATTTTAGTCACAAAGCCCCCCTTAAAGGTAACCATAGAGCTTCTTTCTTTATGGTAGGCCCAGAGCCCCCAGTTATTTGTAGTCACAAAGCCCCCTCCATATAGGTAGCCAGACCCCCCCCCCCCCTTGTAGGTAGCCAAAAAGCCCCCTGTAAGTAGCCATAGAGCCCCTCACTTAATGGTAGACAAAGAGCCGCTGCTTTTTTGAAGACACAAAGCCCCCTCCATATAGGTAGCCAGACCCCCCCCATTGTAGGTAGCCAAAAAGGGGGTTGTTGGTGATAGTATGGAGGTTTTGCTGTTAGCAGGGTGGGCAGACATGAATGAAAAATAATAAAGAACAAGTAGCAGGAAGGATAAGTACCTACACCACTGAGTCGGACTGAAGGGGCTAAAGAGCCGCATATGGCTCCCGAGCCGCACTTTGCCTACCCCTGTCATAGTAGAATGAGCAGAAAGTCAGACAAAGGAATTATAAACAAGTATAATGTGCCTAATACCTCAATAAGATCTAGTCCAACCAATTAACTTCAGAAATGACATGTTTTGGTGATTATATGTCATTTAAATGTCACATGATTTCTGCATAAACGTTAAAGGCCCCTGACACACAACGACGACACCACCACCAGAGATAAAGTTGGGACATTGCACATAGATGCAAATCTATTAAGAAATGGCTGTGTGACCATTTCGAGCAGTACACTCCCAAGAGCGGACTTTATGGCAAAGCGACCAGAGAGTGAATCTTTAGAAAAAAAAAATATGCATGTGAGGATTGTTCATCAAGATTCTCATCTCACCACACTAGGCCAGGCTACACACATATATTTCACACATATATTTCACAAACTCACAAAGTTGCCTTTTTAAAGTGCAACTAAGGAATAACCAGGACGTCGGAGTCGGTTTTCGATCGGAATTTTCGGTAAAATACTACCACATGCAAAATCCAATTTTGGATTGTTTTTTCTGGTTTTATCGAAAATGTCATCGATATCAGACAATGTGATTTTAAAATTAATTTAAATGTAAATAATAAATATATATATAATTTTAATTCCATATACATAGATATTCGATAGATACATATTACAGATAAACAATATATAGAGATATATATTGATATGTTTACAGACAACAGATATATGTGTAGTATATACTATGTAGATGATATTTATGTATACATGCTGTGTACTATCATACTACATATACTAATAAATTCGAATACAATTGTAATATATCTTTACATCAAAACCTATAGCTAAAAATCTTGGGAATTTATGAATACCATGCCATTAGTAGGTGCTACACTGAATGTATGTGATCATAAAAAAATTAATTTACGATCTAATATCATAAAATAAAATATACACTACAACTTTATAAAACCTCTCCGGTCAGTTCAAGTAATCTATATTTATTAGTATATATGTGTATAAATACTTCTACACTGCGACAACTAGTACGTTGGCTGCTATGCTGAATAGCCACCATGTTAGCGGCAGCAACATGCTGGCGGCGGAAGTCTTGATTTGCTAATAAGCATCAGCGGCACTAATTGGTCGGTAAAACACTATGAACTTGCCCGATGTTCCCAGACCAATAAAACATTTTCAACTTGTCCGATGACTTTACGATAGAAAAAAACGGCAATTAGAATCGTATTTTATCTGTCGTACCATGTGGAGATGCGCAGATTTCATGCCGATAAACTGCTTACATTGGTCGGTTTTATCTATTGTAATTTTTATCGGTGTGTGTATGACTAGCTTAATCCCAATATAGGTTTAAGACCCCCCCCCCCCCATGTTTCATCTCAGCGAACACAAGTCTTTTACAACAGGACTGTCCTCTGATTACCTCTCCCTTGAAATTTGGAATCTGAATTACATTCACAATCTCTTCCTTTCTAAATTTCTCAACCGTCTGGCTCTCACTGAAACCTGGCACTCCCCCTCTGAATCTACTTCTGCTGCTCCTCTATCCTATGCTGGCCTGCACTTTACTCACACCCCCAGTCCTGACAGGCCAGGTGGTGGTATCGGTCTCCTTCTCTCTCTTTGCTGCACCTACAGCTTACTACAACCCCCTCCCTCACTCACCTTCTCTTCGTTTGAGGTATACACCATCCGTCTGTTTCACCCCCTGCCCCTCATTGTTGTTGTAATCTATTGCCCTCCTTCTTCTTTGACAACTTTACCTCTTGGCTCCCACACATTCTCGCCCATAACCTACCACCCCTAATCCTTGGTGACTTCAATATAGTCATAGATGACCCCAGCAACTCTCCATCTGCCGAATTGCTCTCTTTCACAGACTCCCTTGGTCTGTCCCAGCACATCCATACCCCCACACCTTGCTGGACACACACTTGACCTGGTGTTCACTAAACTCTGCACCCTCTCCCACGTGGACAACTCTGCTTTCCCTCTCTCTGACCACCATCTCTTAACCTTCAATGTGAACATTTCTTGCCCTTTATCCATCCCTGCACCTCCCTATGCTGGACCATTCTGCATTCTCTGACTTCGCTTACCTCCACTATCTCTAAGTTCACATCCCCTGAACAAGCTGTTTCTCACTATAATATCACCCTTAAATCAATCCTAAATAAACTGGCCTTTGCCACCCTCCGCTCTCCCCGTTAGTCTGGAGGAAATCACCTCTCTGCTTCGCTCCTCTCCTTCCACTACCTGCCCACTCGACCCTATACCCGCTGATCTACTAAAGACCCATTCTACAACCCTTGCCCCTGCACAGACTGAACTATTCAACCTTTCCCTCTTCTCTGGTATCTTCCCATCATCCTTCAAACATGCCATAGTCCTCCCCATACTGAAGAAGCCATAGCTTGACCCCTCTCTTCCCTCTAGCTACCGACCTATCTCTCTTCTTCCTTTTGCTTCCAAACTGCTTGAACGCCTTGTATAAAAAAAACTCACCGACTATCTGACTGTGAATGCCCTCCTTTTCATTCCACTGAGACAGCAATCACTAAAATTGCCAATGACCTGCTTACTGCAAAGGCCAAAGGCAACTATTCTCTGCTTCTTCTGTTGGATCTCTCTTTTGCCTTTGACACTCTAGATCACCTTCTTCTTCTACAGAGCTTTCACTCTACTGGTATTTGTGACTCTTTTCTGGTTCTCTTTCTACCTGACTGACCGCTCTTTTCAAACTTCTTTCAATGGCTCCTCTTCTCTCCCCCCCCCCCCCCCCCCCCCCCTCCCTGTTGGCGTCCCACCAGGTTTAGTCCTTGGCACGGTCCTTTCTCCCTTTACACCTCCTCCCTTGGCAAACTCATCTCATTCTTTGGCCTACAATACCATTTATATGCTGATGACACCCAACTCTACCTATCCATCCCAGCCTTTACTCCCCCTGTCCTGGACAACATCTCGTAGTGCCTATTGGCCATCTCTTTATGGATGGCTGACAGATTCTTTAAACTTAATCTGAGCAAAACGGAACTCATCATCTTTCCCCCATCACGTTCCAAGTCTCCCCATAACATCCCACTTACAGTAAAAAACACCGTCATCTTCCTCATTCCTCAAGCTCGTTGCCTTGGTATGACCTTCGACTCCGCACTCCCCTTTACTCCCCACATTCAGAACATTGCTATATCCTGCCACTTCCATCTCCGCATCATCTCCAAGATCCGGCACTTCCTATCCCCAGAGACCACCAAACTCCAGGTACATGCTCTCAAAATCTCTCGTTTAAACTACTGCAAAAGCATCATCTCAACATCCTAACAACTATTAAGGATTCTACATATCTGCCTTTAGAATTCTACATATGTAGCTGTATTTTATTTTCTACTTTACTTATGTATTAAGCAGCAAGGTTTAATAAAGTTTCATGATGAGTACAAGTAACTATCCAGGCAGGATACCACAATTTCTACTGCAGGCTTCACCTTAAGCCAAGCTCCCACATGAATGGGAGACACCATGTGCCTGCCCGACTATAGCTCTCCCAAGGACTTAAGCGCACAAGGTATCCTACCCAAAAGGCTCAAGAAACCCCCAGGAAACCCTTATGAAGCAAGTCTTAAAACAAGGCTCAGGTCATACTCAAAAGTATCAGTTCAATAAACAGTCATAAAATGTGTGCAGAGAGTGATCAAAAGGTCAGAGGTTAGTGCAGGCAAGAGAGGTCAAATGGTTTAAGATCAAAACATGTGTTATCATTCCAGAGATTAAAAGACCTAGAGCTGTACAGGTACACCGATGCTATCAAAGGCACAGATCCAAACCAGCTGGAGACTTATATATAATCACCTGTCCAATCCTTAATTTTTAACTAATCCTGTGATTTAAGCAAATTCACTGATTACATAGAACCACCAACAACTGCATTATCTAAAAACCACCACTGTGTGGTAGCAACACAGCTCCCAGCTTTCCTTTCATCAGGGAAGGGTCCTCTCAGAGATTAACTAGGATCCATAGCTGTGCGAATAGCAGCTTGTGATCCAGGGCGATGGGATGGGCCCCTGACAGCATCATAAATAAAATCAATTCTTTATAAATGCAGTGTTCACAATGCAGTAAATCTCCTCAGGATTTTGTATCCACTTCCCATCTAGATGCATTTTTCTTGAGCATCGGGTACATATCATTAGTACATACAAGGCATTTTATGTACCAGCATACAAGGCATTTTAGCACAACTGGCTTTAGCCTTTAACAGCTCAACATGTGACAATCCAGGAACACAGATGGGAGACAACTGGCACTCTATAAAAATAATTCACTGTTATGGTAGAAATGTAAAATTTTTCAACAATTAAAAAAAGTGTATAAAATGTATCAATAAAATAAATGTAATATACCGTATATAATGAAGTCAGAATTTTTCTTACTAATTTATTATTTATAGTGAAGTATTCCCTTCATCTCACTCCCTTTTTTTTTAAACATTTGAAAACCGTTTTTTTCTCTGAAATGCTCGTACACACCCACAATTTTTTGGTGAAGTTATTTTGGGCTTTGCATTCATATATTTTTACATTTCCTTTTGCATGACATTGTTTCAGAGAAATATATTTTTGCACATCTGCGTTAATTCAGATATTACCAACACATCACTTTTTACTGCTATGCCCTAAGGCTGTACACATGTTTCTTAAAACATGATATCTCTGATTTCTAGGAATGTTTTTCTTACCAGAACAACTATTTTTCTCTACAGAAACAAATTGCAATAGTTATTTTCAATGATGTGGAAATACACAGGAACATGACAAAAGATATATTTCTTGTGTTTTTGTCATGTGTGGAGTCACCCCTAACAATAAAGTAAACGCAGAATAGTATTTCATACTATACATTTCTATATTATTGAAATACATTTTATTACTAAGCATGGACATTTCTAGAAAATAAAAAAGTGGGGAAGTTCACATACAGGTTGTGCTTTTAAAATACCATGATCAGTTCAAAAGACACATACTCTAATTGAAGGATAGATAAAAAGTTACACACAGGCATAAAATTATTGTTAAAATGATATTTTAACCTCCCCAGCGCACCGCCCATATCGCGCCGTTTACAACGGCACGATATGGGCGATCAAGGCAGTGTACATAGTACACTGCCCGCCGTTTCCGGCATCCCGCCGGAGCTCTACGCGCAGCTGTTGTCATTACTGACAACAGCTGCGCGGGAGAGAAAGCCGGCGCTCCTCCATTAACATGGAGGTCTATGGCACTGGCCCCCCCCCCGCCCCCTTCCGCGTCACCATGACGCGATCGGGGCGGAGCCGCCAACCCGGAAATGCTACGGCGATGTAAACAATCGCCTCAGCTTTCCGGGGAGGCATAAAGTCTCCCCATCGGCGGCTTCCCGGGCGGTTGAGGCGAGCCTAAAGCTCGGACGAGCTAGGCTCGTCTCAACCGCTAGGGAGGTAAATGCTTTTAAAATTTATGTTTTATAACAATGCTTACAAAGGTAGGATAATAAATACAGCAAATGTAATTGTTCTATACATATACTATACAAATACTATACACATACAAACTTTCCTCCTGCTAGTATGAGGCAGCATCCCCTTGTTCATTAAATTGGCTCCATATTGCAGATACTGCCCTGTTCAATATTCATCTTATCTTTTATTTAAGAGCTAGAGCCATTTCTTATAAGATTTAAGCATTTTCTTTTTTTTACGTTAGCCGTACTAATAATCCATGTGGATTCTCTTATTTTTATACACTTCTAAGCTGCTCTTTTTTTCCTCATATCTACTATTGCATATTTGTTCACCTTGACAATTCTTTTAACTTTTTATTGAACTATATTGGTTTTCTCTTTCTTTTACCCTAACTAATATGCCTAACATATTATTTAGTTGGCTCCAGGGTGGTTGACTTTAATAGTGGCCACTGATTATGAAAGCTAGGCATAGACGTTTTGTTCTGTGCATGATTTTGCTGCAGATCGACGGTACAAAATCGGCTGCAAATTTAAACATCTATGCCCAGCTTAGCTTAGCCCGTTCTAATCTTTCAATCTATATTTTATAAACTAGCAAATTTTACCAAAATGAAATGTGCAACTTTTGTATATACTTTTAATACTTGTGTTCTAAGGATTGAGAGAGGTTGGTTTGCTGTTGTAGTATGCTCAGCCAATTAAGAATTTAATCAATTTATTGGAGTAAGGTATGTAAAGGGAGACTACAGTCTCATTACCCCTTGGGTCAGGTTGATTAATTAGGAAGGGGGGATGGTATAGGTAAGAGGGAGCAGGTCGGCAGTCGTAAGGGTAAGAAGTAGAGAAGGTCACATTTTTTTCCACTAGCTGATTTAGTAAATTGGTTACAAAGCCCCTGAATATCATCATCATCATAATTGCTGGAGATGTAAAGAAGGGTTCTTGAAACATTCGAAAAAAAAAGTATTGCTCTAGGAGTTTTTGTGAAAATTAAGAGCTTATCAAAATTTCGACTTGACTTTGAACTTATGTTATGCAAAACTATTTGTTTTAGAGCAATAGTTACAAACTCAATGGAGGGTGAATTTCCTTATTATTGTATATAAAACTAGTATCGCAGCCTAGTGATCCAACAGATTCAAAACATGTTCCCGAAAACATATAAAAATTTAATATATATAAAATACCCCCTCAAAATGTTATCTGTAATCATATTGAAATAAATGATTATAGATAATAACATGGGAGTAATGAGGTTGTAATAAGCCCAAAACCATTAACACCAGTACAGCAATAGGCACAATAAACAAACCACTTTTAAAATTATATATTATTTGTATAAACCCCTTACTCAAATGTCAAACCTGTAACCCCTACCCTAAAACAGTGGACAATTCTAAACAAATAAAACACACACGTTTACATAAAAAATACCCACATACAATATACAGTACATAGCAATTTCTTATTTTTTTTTGTTCAATACATTTTTATTGGGGTTTTTAAATGACAACAACAAGAAAAATGAACAGTAATCATCATCAAGGTATACAAAGATAGAGCAGATAAAGCAGTAGGCAGACACGTAATGGCGATGATATAGTCAGCGAATACACTACAGAGGTCCTCCGGCCACAAAAACAAAGTTACACTGTGTACCAAGCTTAGGGGTAGTATCAGTGAAGCTTAAGGTAGACTCTTATGCCTATGGGAGCCATTTGTGTCCTTACAGTAATACAAAATCTACCTACATAGCAATTTCTAACGCCAAATTTGTACATTTACATGTATACGCATTTATATGTCATAATTACATTAACTATTACACATACAATGGGGTCAAAATAAGGGTGTAATTATTACCTATAGAATTCCTAAACCATTAACTTCTTAGTGGAAAATTCGCTAATTAAAACAAAACATAAATTAAAAGACTAATAATTGGTCATAATAACATTACTTACATACCGTATATACTCGAGTATAAGCCGAGGTACCTAATTTTATCTACAAAAACTGTAAAAACGTATTGACTCAAGTATAAGCCGAGGGTGTAAAAAGCAGTCAGATAGTGGAGTTTTCTAAATGAAAAAATATAGAGAAAGCACCATTGCCCCTAGGAATTAATCAAACAGGATTAATCTTAGTGCCACATCATCAATGAATTCAAGAGAACACAGCATTATTATAATTACAATATAAGATTTGCAAGACAATTTTTATTTAGGCTATGGAATTGTATGTGTACTAGTACTAGTAACTGGCCACTAGATGGCAGTGTGGAGTTTATTATTAGTCATCAGCTGATTCTGAAGCACACGGAAGCACGGAGCCGAGCCTACAGCTAACAGGAGGGGAGACATCGGAGCTGCCTGTCTCTGTCTGAAGCATTAGCGTGGCAATTCAGGTGAGGTGAGTGGACCCCCTTCAGCTGCCTCGAGTATAAGCCGAGATAGCACTTTCTGCCCATTTTTTTGGGCTGAAAATCTCGGCTTATACTCGAGTATATACGGTATAGGTTTCATTTATGTATTTTATCGGTGTTATTAAGTAAACAACACATATACAATACATATATGAAATATACAAGCCCCCTCAGACAATTAAATAAAATAATCATGCAATTATTTACAGTTAACATGTCCAATCCCTTGCAGTAATCCATTCTCAATATAAATCCATTAAATCGATTCAGAAAAAAAACAAAGAAAAGTTAAATTAGTTCATCTTCCATCCAATTCCTCGAGACAAGAAAATGAGAAAAGAATTCATCTATCTTCCATCTTATTCCTTGTGGAAAAATAAACATGTAAAAAAAACCCCCATGAAGATAATCTTCCTGATTACTTTACAAAATAAACCCCACAGAAAAAAAAAAGAAATCTTCGCTTTTCTATATCTTGACCTCCACTGAGCAGCACCTTCCTCATCACCATCTGATGCAGAAAGAGGTCTTAAGGCCCCCATACACGGGTCAGATTCCCATCTGATTCCAGTACGATCGATTCCGGGCGCGTGCACGCGAAACGATCGTGCCGGAATCGCGTGCAGCCCACCTTGTCCGATCGATCACGTCCGATTGATCAGGGGCCCAGAATCGGATCGGACAGAGAACCAACATGTTGGTCTTTCTGATCCGATTCTGCACACATCAGGGGGAGTTGCCATTTGTGGAGTAAGCGATCGGACACGGAATCGTCCAGGAATCCGTGGGACAAGGTGGTATGCAGTGATCGGATACTCTTAATTGGCCGATTGATCGGAGCTCCGATTCCCACTGAGATCGCCGGAATCGATCGGATGGGTGATCGATCGGCCATGGAATCGGAACGTCTATGGCTAGCTTTAAACATTGGACATGCGCAGTAGAATGGGAAAATTTTCCCATGAAACTGCGCATGCCCAAGTATGCTACATGGGGCATTTGTTTATCAACATTGGCCCCATGTGATGTCTCTTAGTGCTTGTCCCCACAGTCGAATTTGGCCACGCGGCCGCGTGGTTTGAAGTCGCAAATGACTGCCTTTATTGTTTTCAATGGGGCTTTCCCCACTTGCATTTTGGCCGCTAGTGGCTCCATTAACATGTAGTTAGTCGCTAAAGGCAGCCGCGACCGCTTGTGATCTTTGGACCGCGCCACCCCGCGGCCAACTTCGAATGTGGGGACAAGCCCTTTGGCTTTGACTCCACTATGCATTAAGGATGCACTGCATTAACGGATCTAATAAATGCAACCCATGCGTTAGGAATGCAGTAAGGGATGTTTTTACCATGAACGGATTGATCAACGCATTAAAATACCCATACCCCTGTGGTTCAACTGACTCATTTTCTATGGGTGCGTCAACACACTCATACTTGTGCTGGCTTACTTTGCGTTAATGTCAACGCAGTGCTCCACGTTGATTTTAATGCAACGTAAGCTGACAGATCACACCAACAGATGTGTAGACACACCGATTGACTTTCAGCGTTTTAACCCGAAGTGGAGTCAATGTCTAAGGGTCATGTCATTTGGACATCTGCAGGATGGGAACTGTGGGAAAAAAATATATTCCTCAGGTCCAAATCCAAGTATCAAGTCCAAATATCCTCTGTTGATAACCAAAAGCAATCACATCACTGGGCATGCACAGTTTCAAGGAAAAATTTCTCATTCTACAGTTTATCTCCAATGATTTAGACGTCTTTTTTGGCATTGGCCTGCCCAGCAAAGCTCCATATGAAGAGAAGAAAATATGCTTTTTGAATAGATTTCTTTATTTATTTTTCTCCAGGTTTTTTTCTTGGTTTTGTTTTAGTAATTGGATGCAAGATGGATTCATTTTATTCTTCTGTGGGTTTTTTTTCTTTGTTTTCTTTTATGGATCGATTTATTGTGATTGGATTACTACGCGGGATTGGGGGCATTACAGTTCTGTAGGTACTTTCTGGGTAGGATTTTATAATTGACTGTGTGTAAAGCTAGCCACACATGGTACAATTTTAGCGTTCAATCGACGATTTTCGATGGAAAAAAAGATCGATTGAACATCAATCGATGTACTGCCACATAGTGCAATCGATGATCGTTGAACTATTTTTGGTACAATCGTCGATTGAAAAGTGATCGGACAAGTTGAAAAATTTTGGTCGATTTTTTTTTTGGCTCGATTTTTTAGGCTACTTCCCTTTAACTTCCAATTGAACCTAAAATCGTAAGAGGAATTCAATCGACGATTTTGGATTACTTCGATTTAATTTCAGTCGAAATTGTTCAATTATCATGCTTCCCATGTGGAGAACTTCGATTAAATGACAATCGATGTTCGATTTTTTAAATCGAAGTACAAAATCTAACCGAACCTCGATTGAATGATAAATTGTACCATGTGTGGCTAGCTTATGTGTTAATTTATTATCAGTTTGTGCTGTTATCTGTGATAATTGATGTAATTATTACGGATAAATTTTTTATGTATTTTGAAAGTGTGTGTATGGGGTCTGAATTTTTGGTCAAAATTCCAACTAAGATGCTCATACACATATATATGTAATATTAGGAACATTGGTAAAGAGGAAGTTTGCAATATGTGTAAATGGCTGCAGGGTTCGTGACATACCTGTCAAGTTTCGGCATCGCAGAACCGGGGGGGCGTACAGGAAATGATGTCACTTCCGGTACATGGATCATAGTTCTTCCGCATTCCACGTACCGGAAGTGACATCACTGATGTCACTTCCGTCGTCCGCCGGCCTTTTGGCTGATCTAGCAGGGAGAGGGCGTTACTCTCCCTGCTAATGTCCCACCCACTTGTGCTGATAATGTATGAGGTGAGACATTAGCAGGGAGAGTTACACCCCTTCCTTGAAATCGGAATTTGGCCGGGAAAGCCACATAAAAACGTGACTTTCCCGGCCAAAATGGGAGGCTTGGCAGGTATGGTTCGTGAGGGGGTGGTGTCAAGGTGGTAAAAATTGCCATTTGACTGTGTGGGAAGGGGTCAAACTTTGCCTCCACGTTAATCTATGGGAGGTGAACAAGAATGATCCCTAGTGATCATATAGGGGGTTAGATTTGGAGACCTTGGGGGCCATTCAACTGGCCCATGACGACCAATCCCCTTTCCAGGAAACTGTTCATCTAGGAATGCTTGGACCTGACACCCATAATGTGGTGGTGCACTATCTTGCTGGAAAAACTCGAGGAACGTGCCAGCTCCAGTGCATAAAGAGGGAAACACATCATCATGTAGCAATTTCAAGGTCTCCTGATCTGACCCCGTTAGACATTTATCTTTGGGGTCATCTGAAGGCAGTTGTCTATGCTGTAAAGATACGAGATGTGCAGCACCTGAAACTATGGATACTGTAAGCCTGTGCTAGCATTTCTCCTGCGGTGTTGCTTACAGTGTGTGAAGAGTGGGAAAAGAGGGTTGCATTGACAATCCAACACAATGGGCAGCACATTGAACACATTTTATAAGTGGACAGAAACTTGTAAATAACTCATGAAAGAATAAAGTTACGTTAAAACCAAGCACACCATTGTTTTTCTTGTGAAATTTCCAATAAGTTTGATGTGTCACTTGGTCCTCTTCCTATTGAAAAAACACAACTTGGATTCAAAATGGCTGACTTCAAAATGGCCGCCATGGTCACCACCCATCTTGAAAAGTTTCCCCCTTCACATATACTGATGTGCCACAAACAGGAAGTTAATATCACCAACCATTCCCATTTTATAAAGGTGTATCCATATAAATGGCCCACCCTGTAGATCAAAAGGGTGTATATTACAAAAAATATTTATTTGTACAAATTATTAAAATCTATATAAACATAGATGTAGTAAACATACTTGTAAAGCATACAAAAAATTTGAGGGAGTCAGACACCGCTGTTTCATTTCTAATGCACTGTCCCAGGTGGGAAATTAACCCAATCACACATGACATGGGTGGTCCCAGGTGTACTTTTGATGTGTCTCACACGTGACTTCTTCAGGGATCAATGAATCCAATATTGCAACCGTGCATGAAACCTAAAGCTTTTAAGAAACAGATAGATGTTTAGAAATACCGCTTTCACTTTCAGCTTGAATGTTGAATATCATGAAATTTTATATCCTTTGCTGAATTAGTGAATCTGTGATTAGGAACAGAAGATAGGAGGTTTCATATTCAAGAACATTTCAGGCCCCTCTTTAGGGACCATATTTTCTTATTTTGCCCCAGAAGAGAAAGTTCCTCTTGAGTCTTCAAACATCATTTAGAACATAGTTTGAACATAGTTTGAACTGGACATGTTTCTTCCACTGCCACTCTGAGCTACTCCATCCTCAACAGTGAGCTCTCCAACCCTAGAAACTAAAATATGTTGCTAAAATGATATCTGAGACCTGGAGATCTTCATCTGGAGGCAACTGCCTACCATTGGACACCTTTTTCTCATCATTGGAAAAGCTCGCTCCTCTGGCTTTTTGAGATGTAATTCCACTAATAAAAAAAACTTGCATTGAAAGACAGGCCAACCCAAACCAGCCCAGGACATATGGGTTTGCATGTTGTTCTCCAAACTTTCTAGATTGCATCTCATACACAACTATCATCCACCCGTCCCACAGAATCTCTATTAGATTTTGCTTTGGAGTCTGTCTGGTCCTTTCTAACATGTAATTTTTTTGCCTTTTTATGATGTGGATGTATTCCAGATGTCCTGCCTAAATTCATCTTCAACTTTCTAGCAGATGGCTTTAAATCAAAAGTGACTGGTATTTAGATCATTTTCATCTTTATTTCCATCCAACTAGTCTGCCTTTACAGGGGACCATGTTTGCACATGGTGCACAGGAAGCTAGAAGAACACAAGATGTTTGGCAGGATCAATATCAATCCTTTTTTTTGTATTTAGAGTAAACATATGTTCCACTACAGTAAACTGACCTGAAAAAGGAAAATGTTCCATTACAGATGTTTTTTGTTATCTCTTAAAATGTCTTAAAAGTAAATTTCTTGTAAATTTCTGGGCAACTGTTACAGGAAGACTATACATTAGTGTTGTGTGATAACGTCACACCCTAATTTTAGTAAGAGTGAAACTAAGTATGAGACAATATTCATATCCTCTGGTGACAACATTTGGTGTCAATGAGGAGAAAAAGGAAACGATGCGGTATTTAATTACTATCTTCTGCTTTTTAACCGACCAATACGTCCATATACCACCAAGTATTATTACTCTCTAAATAATGTTCTTATATATATATTTATATGGTTGGTTATATCTATCAATCTATGTATGGTTTGTGGCATTTACAGTAAATCCAGATGATGAACAACATCATGTGCTATTCAATATCATATTCTTAAAGCTGAGTTTGATGTAGATTAAAACTTTGAACTTTTTTTTTAATTTTAGACCTAGTGATTTCCCAAGAATCCAAATGAGTTAGTTAGTTTGTAGAGAAGAGGCCCTCTGTGTTAACATGGGGTCTCCGCCACCTTCAGACATGTCATTAGGCCTGGTCAGGCTTGGAAGGGGGGGGGGGCACACACTTCTTCACTGCCCTCCCCTTTTCTGTCCTACAAGACCCTTTGTCTAGTGGGGCCCTGATATCAGTAGAATCACACTTGTACACTGCCCCCTTTTTTCTCTCCTCAGCCATCCCTAGAAGTAATAAAAGGGGAGGGGGCACACCATTATTTTATGTTTTATGAATTGTAATCAAAAGTAGGAAATAAACAAATGTGCAAAAGCTACATTTATGAATGAAAGCCTACACATTTGAAAGTGACAGTGTAAATGTGTTTTCCGTGCAGGTGTGGTTCTTGGGCGACAGAGCGCGGGAAACTTGTCTTTTATAAACGCACAGAAGACCCATAGGTTCCCCTGATCTCACAATTTGTTTGAGATGACAATATCATCAGCAGTATTACCATTAATGCACAAAATAAGCAAAAACAAGTGGGAAAAAGCAGCAGATGGGTCATATATACCTACAAACCCAACTCTGCTATGAAATCCATCACTACTCCTGGTCCTTTCATTTACACTACATTTTCAGCCCACCAATGCCCCCATGTACATTATTTTCTTTGGCTTCTCTACTTTTTCTCACTGTGTACTCTCTGGCACCTCTCCCTGTTCTTTATACTCATTTTTAGCTCAAGCCCCCAACCCCATCTATGCTACAGTATGTAGTGTGCCAGCTAAATTCACACTGTGAAATCCTTTGATTGGTAATTTCCTGGTACATATTGTCATATATGTGTGATATATTTCATATTGTATGATTCCCTGTTGTTTACATATTATTATCACCAATAGTTTGTTGCTAATCATCATTTTGGGGAATTTCTTTTAGCTTATCACATAATGTCACAGTTGCCTGTTAGCACAGGACTGTATTTTTTCCACAAATATTCTGTCCATTCACATTTTTGGTCAATTGTTGCTTGCATATTGTAATGATTGACCATTTGCACCCCCATCATATTGCAGCTACCGACTGTTTTATGTTTGTTTTTTTCACTGTACACATTGGACACATATGGTATATTAAACCCTTTTAATAAACATCATTATATTTTTATTAAAGTTTTATTTTTGTATTTTTAACATATAATAATGTATTTGTATGTAACGTAAGGGAGAGGGGGTTAGGGGGTCTTTGTTATTTAGTTTTTACTTTAATTGGCAAATAGATACATATTTTATCTATTGCAGTTTTTTTACATTACTAAATATGTGGTGGAAATTAAATTTTTGAAATAACACTTTATCCACTAGTATTCTCAAAATAACTAGAGCTTAAATGAATATTTAGTAGAAATCTCATACAGATACTTAAAATAGAAAATAGAAAGAGAACATTGTAGAGTATATTGCAATATGAGGTGTACATCCACCCACCACATATTTTCTGAAATTCGTCAGGGCATCCTCTGTTCATATAAAGTAGATTCCTGTAAAGAAGGCCAGTATTTGCCTTTCACTTTCATGTATTAATGTAGAGTTTTGTGAAGACATTCAGTATTTAGAGGTTTCCTAGCCAAGAGAAAATACAATCTTTACTATTGCATTATTTAAAGGAATTTGTTCCTATGACATTATTTGAATACATATATCTCGAGCCCATCATGCCAAAATCTTAAAAAATATAACCAAATGATAACCAAGACCATCACATATATTTATGAATAATATGTACTGCTCTATATTTGATCTTGGTAGGGTTGAACAAAACAGATAACTATTTAGGTTTAACAAATTGCTTGATTAAAACAGCCCTATGTTACTTATGAAGCAGGGTATTCTGGGGAAGTGAAAATCTGAATAGCATCAGCAGACTCTGATATTTAATGTGTAATTTCCCTTATAATAGGTAGAGATAGAGGTATGTTTTTAGGAGACTGCTATAGGGAGAACCTCTACACCAGGGATGCCCAAACTTATTTTGCTTGGCAGCTATTTTTAAAAAGACAAACATTCTAAATGATATACTGGTAAACATATATTAAGAGATATATATGTACGACACTAAATATACTTTATAATTTAAATATATGGCGTGCATTGTATTACAGCATGAACATGTATGGCACAATACAATTCAAGCCATTTTTGTTTGTTTCGGCCATCTTGGCCATGTGTTGATGAAAAACTTACTCATCAAGCCAACATGAGGAAGCAGTAGACCACAATCAATGAGTTGGTCACCCCTACATTACACCATCCACTAAAAAGTAAACATTTTAGCATATGGCAAATTAGCCTTCATGTCTAATAATTTTAAACAAAACAAACCAAAATATAGGTAAATATTTTATGTTCATTTATGCATAAATCATCACAGAGATTTAATAAGAGTTCTAATGATGTAATGTCTTGTAATTTTAAGTTTGTGAAAAGACAGATGAACATCTAATATTTACCTGGCTTGTTAGGTAAGAAGTTATTAGAACAGTGTCAAACTCCAGCCCTGGGGCCATATCTGGTATATTATATTTGGACTGTTAGATTGTTTTAAAAAAACATTTAAAGCCCCCCATACACGTTTAAATTTTTCGTACGAATTTTGCATGATCGACCAGCGTGGTCGGTCATACAATCGGTCGGTACCGCTTCAGGCCTGTCCGTAAATTTTGGTCGATCTGCTGTTAATAAAATAGTGTCTGGCCTATCGATCGGTGATAATTCAAATTCTGATTTTTCGTGCCAGCCGATTGATCGACCATAACATTTTAAATGAAGAAAAATTGGTCGGGAGAAAAAACGGAACGTGTATGGGGGGGCTTAAGAAATGGGTGCCACAGATGTATCTTTTATTTGACATTCAATGTCACAGGCGTTATAGTATTACACTTTGCTTGTTCCAGATTCAAAGTAAGCAAAACATTTTCCTATAAAAAGTTGCATCATTATATCTGAAGGAAGGAACATCTTACTCAATTGTAGAAATTTTTTCAATAACTATCAAGGTTGGCTTATTATAAACACAAAAGAACAGTTGCACCCAGAAGGCTTAAGCACAGGGACCGAGGTATCTGTAGCTTAAGATGGACTTTCAGGCAGGCTAGGGTACATAAACTACGCAATAAACAAAATGGTGGTGTATCACAGAGTGTACAGACAGTAAAAAATGAGATCCCAATTTATAGACACGAGTAAGAAATACGGTATTTATACACAGAGCGTAATTCCAAAGCAGGTAGATAACAATAGGGTACTGGGTCTACAGTGTGGGGGTTCAGAAACCATCACCCCGAACACTGGGACG
>CM070033.1:124639749-124655663 GCA_036250615.1 Ptychadena robeensis
CCCCCCCCCCCCCCCCCCCCCGATTTTTTGTCCGATCGATTAAAAATAATAGATTTTTTGCATCGGTCTTCCAAAAATCAGTCAATGCCCACATGGTTCGACCGAGTTACTTTGATCGAACTTTTGGGAATAATCGGTTGGACTGTGATCGGACATGTTGGAACATTTTTCTCCATCGAATTTAAATTGTATTCAATCGGCTGCTATTTCTTATGACCCGACCAATTTAGGTCTGATCTAACTAATTATCATACTTTTACTTCCTGTTTCAAACATTGTGGTGTGTGTTTAAATCATCTGCCAGGTTGTACTAGGATGTAGATATGTTTTAACATTCTGTATTTCTCTTTTTTTTTTATTCATGTGAACTAAACTGAAGTTGAGACCCTGTTTCCCCTATGATTAGCCATCCCCATCAAAGGCACCCCTAGATTTTTTTCACAAAAATTTTAAATAAGCCCCCCACCCCCAGAACAGACACCCACAGATACATGGCCCTGGCAAAAACTCCCATTCGGGTGGTAGAACTGTGTGCCTCAAGCTGCTGATCCCTGCCATAACCCTTCCACTTCCGATCAAACATAAAATCGGCTGATGGAAAATGTTCGATCGAAGTAGGTAAAATCGGACAATAATTGATTGCCTTATTTGGGGGTATAATGAAATACAGTCCATCGGACGGAAAATCGGGGCGTGTATGGGGGCCTTAACTCTCATTCACCATTCAAGAGAAGAAGGAAATTGTGAAGAGATATGAGATAGATGAGCATGTGACCAATCTCACTAATAAGTAGAACATGTCATAATGGACCATCTCACCAATTTACAAAAGTCTACAGACAGACTTCCAAGGAGAGAAAGGATGCCAGATTCCTGATGTTCTTATGGAAGTGGACTTTCCTTTAAAAAAAAATCCCTACCTTCCATTTCATCCTCTCTTCCTGCAAGCCAAAGATGTCAACTTGAATGGTTACTGCTTACATTTCTTAACTGTGTTCGGTGAGAACACCAGGAAAACTATTGGTGTATCTGGTAGATTACACATATTAAGGTGCTTTTGGAGGTTTAGAATGCATTATAAAAGAACATTTCAGGTATATATGAGTGGGAAGCACATTTCATTAAACAAGGTGGGAATGATGAATTAAAAAAATAGAAACTGAAAGTACCTTAATGCATTTCTAGGAATAATGGATCTCAATACCCACCTTAGGAAATTAGTAATGAAGATTTCCAGTATATACCTGAATGCTTCCTGCTGGAGAAAGTATAAATATGTACATATGCAGGAGATGCTGACAGATTTGCAGAAACCCTTGACCGTCCATAGGTAAGACAAAGCGTTTTATACAATTTCTTATTTATTGGATGCCTTTGATGCTTGCTTTACTTTAATTTTCCTTCTAGGTTACTAATTTGTATTATTTTCTCATTGTGTTACTATACTATATGTGGGATTTGTTAAACTTTTTTTTATTAAAATGTTTGTATTGTTTACTATTATATAAGTATATACAGTCATAAGGTAGTAAAGTTGACCAGGAGAGAGCTCAGAATTAGAGATGGTCAGAATCATCAAAATTTGATTCACCAAAAATTTTTGAACCACCTTGTGGAATTTTTTGTTGAAGTCGCATTTTCTGTGTTTAATGAAATATAATGACAATAGAGGTCTTTTGGATTTCCTAACCATTCCTAAAGGGTTAAATAAAAGTCCTATAAAAATGTATAACATTTTTTTCCTTTCCATTTACCTGTACAGCTGCAACAATGTTTACCAATGTAATCTTTTCAAGGGTTAATGTCCTTCGAAATCTCCAGTGCTGATGTACTACAGGTCCCAGCCATGACTAAGCAGAAGCATGTGCTCAGACTTGGCTGGGTTCTCATATGTAAGCAGACACATGCCCTGGTTTACCTGTTGGGCAGTAGGGAAGTCCAATTTTCATTCGTCAAAACACCATAACTGATCTGCAGAATGTTCATTTTGTTTTTTTGACTAATAAAAAATTGGACATTGGACATTTTTTTTTTAACCATCTTTACTAGTAATGAGCAGCATAGGCAATATTCGAATTTGTGATATTTCACGGATAGTTCTACTTATATTCTACTCGATATTCGCAATTTCAAATATTCGGCAATATATAACCGCAAATACTCGAAATTGCGAATATCCGCCTGCCATATTCACAAAAATTGCGAATTCTCGAATAGCCAATATTCGTTATTGCAATCCGAATATTCGAGCTCAACACTTATCTTTACTCAGGATTCCTTGGCACCTATTACCCTAAACAGGAATTACTACACCCAGTAATTAACTGCAGCAATAAAATCAGGATCCTTGGAAACTATGCAGTTGCAGTGTGAGCTTTTCTTAAAGGATGACTAAATGTGAAGGACTTTATTAACCTCCCTGGCAGTACCCTAAGTGTAGCTCACTTGTTTTACAAAATAAGCCTCAGCTACACTCTGGAATACTTATCTATCCCCGGAGAGCCTGTAGTGAATATTGGCGGACTCGCTGATCTGCATGTAAATGTAGGCAATGTTGTTTTCCACCCCACATCCCCAAACTCATCAATGATGCTGGTGATGTGTAGAGGGGAGGAGGGAGGACAGGGAAATCCACCAGAATACTATGTATTCTGCTTTGATTGCCCATAATAATTTAATCCAGCCAGAGAGACTCAGACATTTATCCCATGCTTGCCTGATGAGGTACAAATTACAGTTCAGATGAACTGTTCAACTCATCCACAATTTCTAACAATACATTTGACCACAAACAAACATGCATCTTTTAATAAAAAATTTACATATATTCAGCAAATGTGTCTGGTGCACACATGTGTCTCTGATCTTAAAAGAGCTTAAATAATACTCATTACTATAGTAATACTCATATTAAATGTGTATGTGGGTAAATAGGCAATTCCAAGTGATTTTTAAGCATGAACTTTTGATCTGCTTATTTTAGACAAAAGACATACTTGAGCCTTCGCCAAAAAGAGATGACGCCTCTAAAACATGATAGCAGTGTAGTAATTAGCTTTCAAGAGGTATTTCAACATTGTAGACTATGCTTTAACTGCAAATGTCCTAATATTAGCATGTTTTGGTTTTGTATTTACATACTCTTTCTGATAAATAAGCCATTATATTGCCTTTACATTTTAGTTTTTTTTCCAGGTAAACAAAACTAACATTGTGTTTGTCTATTTAGGTTTGGATCAAATACAAAAAGAAAATGAAAAAATATCTACTTAGTATTGTGTCTGTGTTTGTGATGTATATAAACATAGTAACATCGAGAGTTCTGCCTACATGTGAAGTATCTCCAACATGGGACCAAATTATTGAAATTAGAGACATTTTTAATACAATACATTCTTCAATTGTAAGTATAATGTACAACCCAGGCTTTTATTTATAATGTCATGTCTGCCAAAAGTCACACCCTTTTTCATTTACAGCAATCTCAAGATAAGCATATACATGCCA
The DNA here is from genome assembly GCA_036250615.1 of Ptychadena robeensis. Classification (NCBI taxonomy): domain Eukaryota; kingdom Metazoa; phylum Chordata; class Amphibia; order Anura; family Ptychadenidae; genus Ptychadena; species Ptychadena robeensis. Next base: position 124,643,257 of record CM070033.1, read on the forward strand.
AAATACTAGAGCGGTCCTCCTTGGAGAACATTCCTGTAAGTATTCTTCTATTCATTAAGTGACTTTACATTGGTAACAATGTAAAGTGCAATAGTGTAATGTGCAAATGTCATAACTCATAGCAAAGTATCATAAACTGTCTTATGGTTCTCATAGTACCTATGATATGTTAAATATATATAAGGGACAGATATGAATGACCACCTATGTCAAAATGTTTATTTAGTAAAAGCATTATATTATGTAACTTCTTGCACGACATGCCTAATTTAGTCCCAAACCCCAAAATTTCTTCTCAGGTAAAATCTCATAGAAAAGCTAAAGTACGGGCAATAAAAACCTTTTATTTCAAAACTAATGTAGAAGGGAGGTACCCTCAGTGGGGACTTTTGATTGGCAGACCCACCTTGTAGTTATTGTTACAACAACAGAATAAATAGTTTACAAAATTTTATTTTCAACATTAGGACATCTAAAATTAGAAAGCGGATGACAAAAGATCCCCCAAAAGGGGGTACAGACTTTCTGGTAACACTCTGGTAGCTGTGTTTTCAGGATACAGGCTGTAGGTTACTGTTGTCAACATGTTTCGCCCATATAGACTTGGGCTTCCTCAGGACAGTACAACCATCTGTTATTGAAAGTCCCAGAAAGAGATAAAGTAAGTGCTTTTTTAGTGTGTCTATGAATACACCTTCATAGGTAATGATCAAAACAGAAATTTCAAAAGGTATTTAACAAAACAACTTCATAGGTATGGATCAACACAGAGAAACTTTATCACAAGCTCTCTAAGTCTTATATGCATGAATCGTACTCGTTTATACATGTATACTCATTCCATTTGATAATTAATTTAACAATATCCTTTATCATTTAATGCCCATAATGGGTATCGGTATTTGGTTATGCGTCTCGTGCCAATAATGAATAACAATAGAGAGAAAAAATCTTGTAGAAAGTGCATATATGTGCAGAGCATTCAACTATAAATATAAATATCACATAATGAAAATCATTCAAAAATAAATATCACATGAAAAATACATGATACATTGAATATATGTATAATATCTAAATAGTATGGCATAGTGGTCGGATATAGATAAAGTGCCATTGATGAAAGAATTACCCACCTGGACAGCGGGAGTCCAAAAACTCACAGGTGATGGGATCATATACAGGGAGAGAGGGCTGATGGGGTGCAGAGGCCCACAGATCACCCGGGTGGCACAACTGTGTCCACACACTCAGTGGGGAAGGAAAGCCCGTTGGCCCAAACAGAATGGCTCCAAAAGAGGCCCGGACGGTGAGGAGGAGGGGAACCAGAAAGTCCCAGCCCAAACCAGCCGCGCCAGGAATGGGAATCCGTGCCTATAATACATTGCATATTTGTCAGGAGAGTATCTCTAGTTAGATTCAAGGGGTGTATTGTTGTGGGTCTAAAGATTTTAAATCAAGAGGGCAACAGATAACTAGGCAAGGTATTGAGTTTAGGTGGATTACCTGGAGGGTCTGTGTCGCTGTTCACCATATAAGAGATAAAGAAAGAGTTTCAAAGTTTCAAATTCAATAAATTTTTTGGTTGATTGATTGAAAATCTATGGCAGCCCACATTAAAATTGGGAAAAAAATTGACCAAAAATTTATTGGACATGCTAAAGCTAGCCATACATGGTTCAATTGACTGTTCAATCAATGTTATTCGATCTATTATTTTGGTTGGTCGATTGAAAATTGAATCATGTCCACATTGAACAAAAGTTTCAATTCGATTTAAATTGTCAATTTGCTCGATCGAAATTTGATCGGAGCAGTTGGAAAATTTTCATTGATTGCTACCACATCAAGTTTAAATTAAATACTATTCCTTGTCTCAACCAATTGTGATTAGATCCAATCAATTAGTATTCTGTTCTCTCTACTGGTAGGCAGAATAGTATGTTTTTATGTATGCTTTTTTTGACTGTAGTCAGACCACTATGATTACTATGCATAGGTTAGGTAATCTTGAGGCTGCTGTTGCAGTAATGGAAATGTTTACCCATGAAAAATAAGTTGTCATAATAGATAGTGCGCTTGAATGTGATCATAGTGAAAGTATGATGCAGTGGAGACTGCATAGAGAGACTACATACTCCCGCCCAAGTAATAAACCCCATTCTGTTCAGTCACCACTATGACTGTAGTCAGACCACTATGATTACTCCGCATAGGTCAGGTTATCTTGAGGCTGCTGTTGCAGTAATGGAAATGTTTATCCATGAAAATAAAGTTGTCATAATAGGTAGTGTGCTTGAATGTGATCATAGTGAAAGTACGATGCAGCGGAGACTGCATAGAGAGACTACATACTCCCGCCCAAGTAATAAACCCCGTTCAGTCGCTATTTTGACTGTAGTCAGACCACTATGATTACTCCGCATAGGTTAGGTTATCTTGAGGCTGCTGTTGCAGTAATGGAAATGTTTAAGATCGAACACTCAATGTGGTGTGTCATTCAATTCAATCAATATACGATTCAATGGTCGAATACTTAGATCCTTAATATAGATCAAATTGATGATCGATTTGTTGCAAATTTTACCTTTATAGATTTTAATTGGTTGTATTGAAATTGATTACACTTTCAGTCGATCGCAAAAAAGTTGATTAAATATCTGTTACTACAGTTGGCAAACATACAATCAATCACCAATTTCCCTGACCCCCAAAAATTTACCCCATACACCTTTAGATCACTCCATACAATTTCCTTTAGATTTACCAACAACTATGTAGTGCTGGGTCCTCCCTGATAGAATACATAGTGATTGGAAGGAATAGAAAGTAATATTACATGGTTTTGGTAGAACAAATGTTGATTGTACGGAAATTGTATGGAAAGATTGTATTAAGCGTGAAGAAGGGATCTGAGACATCACGAAAGCTTGCTTTTCCAATGACTTCAGTTAGCCAATAAAGGAGATCATTGAACTTTAAGCTCTCTTTATTCATTGATGGCTAACACGGTGCAACACTCTACTATTGCTAAGTTTAATAGAGTATGTATTGGAGTTATACAGTAATTTTGTGAAATGCCGACTGATTACAGTGGATCATCACTCTGTATTTTTACGAAATGTGAAGATTTTAGTGGCTGAACTCTTGCCAACTGTGTATCTTGCCAATTGCTTGGTTTGCAAGGTAATTCATTTCTGACAGCATGTTATTTTGGTACCAAAAGAGTGCAATATTCATGTCGGCTGAAAGTTACCAGGAGTAGAACTACCTATGTGCACTGAACTTTTTGCATTCTCTAAACTCTAGGACATTATTATCAACATAACAAAAACAATCATAAAGTAATATCTGAAGTATATCTAAACTCAAGAACAAAGATTTTAAGTATTAAATGGTAGTTTATCACTTTTTAGATTTGAGGGCTGCATTAGTCTTCTTTTCTCAGACTAAATCTCTTCTGTAGCCATATAAAAGCTATATAAAAGTCTGTTGATATACATTTCCTTTTAAATTTCAAAACCAAGTAAAGTGTTTGCACATGTTCTTATATTTTTACATGAGGGCCTAATAACAGTTTAAGCCCTACCAACACAACTTGAGAAAGACAGAATACCATATAGAAAGTAATTTAAATTATGTTTTTAGCTTTGTTCACTGGAATCACTGGGGGAGGGGGATCATGGCTGGAAATGACTGGGCCACATAGCAAAATATTTTTTAAGGCCTCCCCCCCTCCTAGACCTGATGCTCCAATCCCCCCTCTTCCTCCAAGATCTCCCTATCCCAAACCCCTCCTGGTTCTCACATCCTAACACTGCTCTGTTATGCCTGAACTAAGACCTTACCCCCTGGCAGTCTGATTCAGTCTGTTTTTCTGTGCCAAAAGCAGTCCAAAAAATGTAACCACCCTGGCAGCCCACTGAAATCCAGATTTTTGTACCAAAAGAGGTACATAGGTTCCTTAACTCTCAAAGTAACATAGTGGAATTTTAAAAATTGAAATTCCACCATCTCTAGTAAAAATGTGCAAAATGTCCACAAGATGGTGCTAAAAACACTACTCTAAACGCCAATTAACTCGCAAAGATTCATAGTGGAATTATCAAAATTAAATTCCACCATCTCTAGTAAAAATTAATAAAACACCTAAGTTTGTTTACATGTGTTGACATTTCTGTCACATTGTTTACATTTCACCAGCCAAGTCTTCAGAAGCTCGGGATTACAGATTTCAGTAAGTTTTATGACCCCGAGCTGGATTAGGGAATACCACAGATAGAATGCTAAAGAAAGAACAGGCAGCCAGGAACGGAGGGCCCCTTTAGCTGCCGATATGGCTTCTATGGTGATTCTTATGCCACTGTCACTGAGTATCACCAAGTATTACAAATAACTGTAGTTACTATTAGCCTCTGCTGACCTACAAAGTCATATAGATATACATTGCTTTATATCTAGTGATCATTAATCACCATATGTTATATCTTTCTAGCCATCTGATCAGTGTTGTTTCCTGCAAAGAATTCTTCATTTTTATATGGTCAATGTCTTCAAACACAACACGCACCATCAAGCCAGTGCCAGCAAGATTGCAAACTCTGTGTGCACGCTCAGTACACTTCCTTGTGTAAGTATATATAAATTTATTTTTACCAGTGAGGTTGTAGGTTACAGAACAGAATATATAAAATAAATGTATAATTTCTAAACTTTATAACACAAGATGGAAATTCCCCTTTGTATTGTGCCAACAAATCTGCTGGGTAAAGTCAAATCCAAAAGCATGATTTTATTAAAAGGCAACACAGATGAGCAGGGAGAAGTGTATTTGAAAATAAAAGCATCTACCGTATATACTCAAATATAAGCCAAATTTTTCAGCACCTGAAATGTGCTCAAAAAATGAAATTTGGCTTTTTTTTGCTCTAGCATATGTAGTTTTTGCATAGCTTAGGTTCAAAGTCATGTCATATTTGAACTTATTTTGTGCAAAAACTTGATATGCTAGAACAATACTTTTGACTTTGCAATGTTCCCACATCCCTTCTCTACATCTCTAGCACTTCTAGTGATGATATCATGTTCAATGGCTTTGTAACTAATTTACAAATCTGCTAAATTAATAAATTACACCTAAAAACAAAAGTACATTTGCTGTGTGTTTCTATGTCTTAGTTGCTGCATTTCCCTCCCTAGGCTTATACTTGAGTAATTAAGTTTTTCCAAATTTTTTAAAAAAATTGGGTACCTCGGCTTATACTCGAGTATATACGGTATATGTAGTTAGGACAAGGCATGAAACTTGTCAGTATGAAACGGACAATTGCATGGGTGGTTTGCCCGTGTTTCTCAGCACAGCAATGCAACCGCAGAAGTGCACATTCATTACTAGAGAGTGGTGAACTTGTCTGGGTTCAGTGTGTGTTGAGTTCTTTAAAATGAACCCAATGTTAATCCACATTTAGGAGAAAGTGCTTTTGTGGCCTATGACTTTTACTGTTATACTGTAAGAAAAAATATGGAAGCTTGGCATTTTCATGGGGGACACACTGAGAAAGAGTTAAATGTAATTAATGATAGTACTCACACCACTTAGACCAGTCATGGGGAGACTACAGGGGCCAGATGCGGCCCGTTTGGCCTTTTAATCCAGCCCGTTGTCATCTTGGTGAGAAGTCTCTCTCCCCTCCACAGATAGGGGATATTTACAGTCTTAACTAGAGGAATATTTACATGGTTTCACTATCACCCAATGGCAGGGATGGGGCAATAAACTTGGTAAGCTATAGTTCCAAACAGTTGTCCCTATTGCTTCTGGATACCTGGGTACAGAGCCTGGCTACCTCCAGTGGGTTAAGACAGTCCAAGGAGTGAAGGGTTAACCATACGAACCAAGAGACAAAGGATGATTGGCCTTGTGTCGGCTTTCTCCAGCTGGGTTTGACACGCAGGGACCCTTGCCAGAGGCTACAGGAGCCTGGACCGGGGAACTCGTCCAGAGAAACAGGGCAGGGATACAGCAGCTTGGGTAGCCAGAGACAGACTAGAACAATCTCTGCAGTGGGCATCACTAAAATCTTACGCCTAGTCTCCACTGGTGATGTGTCTGTGGGTACATTTTCCATTTTAATACATTGGATGCGTTACTGACTAACTAACTGACTAAGTTCAATGTGGAAGTTTTGATGCAGTAGACACTAGGCCTAAATTTATAGTCAGTTATGAGGACTTGCTTGCTGAATATAAATTAATCAAATGCATTTGATCATCTATTAACTTTTTAATTTCTATAGACAGTTTTTCAAACAGAGACATTGTGACAGACTGGTCATCTGTCACTGTCTGAATGGACCGCTAGGTGGTGTCCTGAAAGGAGTCTGGAATATTCTTGCCCAGCACCATTAGGCTGCTAAGTGTTTTTGTTTTAGTTTTCTTAAAGGGCTCCCGGACTCTGGGATAGGAAGGATGGAACTGGGTGGGCCTTCCTATTTCCCCAGGGTCCACTTAAAGGGTTAACACCTGTTTGCAGGTGAGTGGAGCCAGGTGTGTCTCCACAAAAGGAGCTCAGACCATTGTGTCAGGGCTCATGATAGAAGTTGAAGACATGGCGTCATACCAAGTAGGAGACAGGGGGCACACAGGGAGTGTGGGGCCCAGGCCTGTGGCTACTAGGGCAGTTGATACAGGGGGCTCACAAAGAGTGTGAGTCCCAGGGGTGTTTATGCTGGAAAGCTCAACTGAGGACAAATGCTTATATTGGATGTTTGCCAAGCCAGGAGGATTGGCATTTTCAAGTTACGTTTTTGGATGTCTATTAAGCCCTGCAAAGGTGAGTTATGTTTTGTACAATAAATATGGACAGGAGCCCTAAAAAGGAAAACATTTGTGTGGATTGATGGTTTGTGGAGCACCGTTTGGAGCTGATTCCCCACATGATACAGACCTTATTTAATGTGTTTTAATATTTAAATATTGGTGCTGTAAAAATAAAAGTTAATAATAATACCAGAAGTTAAATTTACTAAAACATTTTTTTCCGTCCCCGTAGCAATTCAACAACAGTTGCAGGCTTAGCAGTATGACACTGAAGAAATGGGAAAATGTGGAAAATAATTTCAAGAAGGTTAATAATTTGTGTTTGTATGGCCTACCGGGCTTTACCATTAATGGTTGATATTTCCTACATTCTAAAATATTGTTTGTGTCCTTTTTTCAGTTACATTTTCCCGCAGCTGTTACAAAAGCATTCAGAGAGCTTGATATCCTTCTCACATGGATGGAAAGTCTACAATAATTTAAATGTATAGTAGTTTTTAATGTATTTTTCTTGATTTATTAATGCTAGAACTAATAAAATATTTTTTTTTATAATTTTGAAGCCTTTGGATTAACATTAACTAAAGCATATGAATATTTTGCAATGTTGTGTTACACGAATCAGCTGCCCTTTCGCCATTATTTGCAGGATACAATGAAAAAAGCTTCAATTTACACAAAGAACTAAATGATCACATGAGCCAATATTTCCCTTATTTTGTACTGCTGCATACATACTCTTTGTACACAGCTTCAGTAAGCTCAGGTTCTCATCAGAAAAAAAGTGTTTTCATTTGTGAATAGAGGTTTATCCCTTGTTAAACATTTATTATAAAGAAAAAAAATTGTTTTGCAGGGGATGGAATCTCCCTGGTATATCCTCCCATTACACTATTTAAAATACATATTATTATAATTTCCATATAAGGATTTATTGTACAAAAAGCAACAATATAGTGAGAGTGAAGTGACAATATTATAATATATTAGCCCCCAATAATTAATTTATATATATATTCTTAACATTGCAAAAAAGTACCATAGAGTAACAACCATGAAGGTTATGGTGAGAAGGGATTAAAGGAATCGAAAAGTAATTATTAAAGAGTTGTTTACCATTAATGCTGCTTAGACAAACCGTATTTTTCGGACTATAAGATGCACCCGACTATAAGACGCACCCAGTTTTTATGGCAGGAAGATCAGAAAAAAAAAGATTTAGTAAGTTTTCACATCAATTGGGTTAATGCAATGACTTCAATGGATGCAATATTCAATTCAGCCAGTAGGTGTCACTAGCAGCAGTACACTCTCAGCACAGCGTCATACTCCACACTGATCGGCAGGAGGAGGGGGGGGGCAACAGCTTCTCCCTCTCCTCTGCTCTGCCGATCAGCTGTTTCTGTGTTCGTGGGAGCTGCAGAGTGATTGCAGTTTCCACGAACAGGAGACAGAGATATAGATGCCAGTTCATCTATATCTCTCTCGTCATTGCCTATGGCTCTGCCTAGGGCTCTGAGCTCTGCTGGCATAGGCAATTACACAGTTCAGGTGGGAGAGCCGGACACGGGCCGACATCTCACATCTGACAGCTCCTCCAGCTTCCCGGCTAATCTCTGTTCCGGGAGAGTTGGCAGGAAGCCAAGGTACGACCACCGGCGGCCGAGTCGCCGTGGGGGTCGTGCATTCGGACCATAAGACGCAGGCACTTTTTGCCCCCAATTTTAGGGGTGAAAAAGGTATGTGTCTTATGGTCTGAAAAATACAGTTTATCAATTATGTTCTAGATCAGTGGTTCCCAACTTTTTTCCTTTTTTCTTTGTCCAAGGCAACCCAGGCCCCTAAACCTAACTAATTCATGTATACACTAGAGAAGGTCGATTTTTTTTTTTTTAATTACTACAAAAAAAGTATGTCTCTAACACAAATAGTTTTTGCATAAATTAAGTTTAAAGTCATTATTAAATTTCAAAAATTTTTATTTCAACTTTAAATTTTTACTTCATTTATGTAAAAACTACATGTGATAGAGCAAAATGTTGATGATATTATTTTCAGTGGCTTTACAATCAGCTCACAAAGTCAGCTATTCGAAAAATTCATAAATTCAACTATACATGCAGGGTGGGAATGTTGAAGTCGCAACATTCCCACCCTGGGGCTAACTTTCACGCATACAACACTTCAGAATTGGATCAGAATTGGATCCGACAGAGAACCAACATGTTGGTTCTCTGTCGGATCCAATTCTGATCCAATTCTGAGCCCCAGATCAATTGGACGTGATCACTTGGACAAGGTGGTGTGCAGCGATCGGATCCTCTTAATTGGCAGATTGATCGCAGCTCCCATTCCCGCTGAGATTGCTGGAATCAATTGGGTGAGTGATCAATTGGCCATGGAATCCTACACGTGTATGGCTAGCTATAAATCATAACACATCATAAACCACTGACCTGATAAAACATGTTGGTTCTCTGTCGGATCCAATTCTGAGCCCCCAATCAATTGGACGCGATCACTCGGACAAGGTGGTATGCAGTGATCGGATCCTCTTAATTGGCTGATGGATTGCAGCTCCCATTCCCGCTGAGATCGCCGGAATCAATTGGGTGAGTGATCAATTGGCCATGGAATCCGACACGTGTATGGCCAGCTTTAGACTCAACCCAACTTAATACAATCACATACTGCCATCTTGTGGTCATGCCTCAGAGCTACAACTATAACTGTAATTACTGCTTTCTAACACATTTGAATTGCCTCCTAATAAATCTATGTTATCTATTAGTGGCCTCTAATAGACACTTAAACAATTTCTCCCAGATATCACTGGCTCATTTTATCTGGTTGTGCTTTAACATTTTTACACATTTTACATAATTACTTATGCGTCTCTCTGGCATTTACTAATGACTTATTATACAAAAATGTTGTGGACCTTGCAACCTTTAAAACTTTTTTGGAAGGAATGTACTTGTGGGCTGGGCCACAGGGGTAATTTTACATGACAAAAAAAACGCAAACAGTACTGTTGTCTAATGGCATCCTATTCTCTGTAACAAACTTTCTCACCATACTAAAAACATTTCAGAACTGGCATTACTGTGTGGAATGCATAATAAAGCCTTCATTAGTCTTGGCAGCTCACTGAATCTCACATCTTTCCCTAGCAGGCACCAGAATCTGTCAATTCTGTCTTCTTGGGGTAGTTGCTTGGTATCTGTCACCTGGTAGTCAATAAGTTCCTCTCTCAGTCTATTTTCACACAATCTTAACTGAGGGAACAGGCCCCCTAGCCTTTCCACTGTAAAATAAAATGCAAAACTAAGTGAACATTACAAACCTAAATCAACCTATTCTATCAATAGAGACCTAACCCTAACGTCTACCTGTCCCTGGAGTAATGTCAAGACGAGCAGCAGGCTTCAGCACTTTCATATCAGACAGGAGTGGATGGTCAAGAGGAAAGGATGAAAACTTTTTCTGAAGTGTGGCTTCATAGAATCCTCTTACTCATCAACAATGAAAAAACAAAAAAAATGCATGAGTGGCAACATTTTAGGCACACATATCCTATATACTGTCATACATTCAAATACGTTACCATAAATATATAACTGCTGTGTAATATACTTACTGAAAGATTTTCTTCTCTGCTGATACAGGAAGCTCTGTACTTTTCAGGAACGCTTTTGTTTCAGCTCCAATAAAGGGGTCTTTATCGGGCAATTGATGTTCTCCATACTTTACCTCCCTAAAAGGGACACACACAATGTCCCTGGCTGATATGAGTATGTAAGATGACCCACTCCTAACAGACTATGGTGCTGAACCTGAAGGGTTTAAGTAGACTAAAGCCATTGCTAAAAGGCTGAGCACACTTGAAGATAAGTGGAGATGGATGAAAGGTAGAGAATTCATTGGAATCAGGATGATGATGCTGAGGTGATCCTCCAGCAGACAGCAGAACAGTCTGAAGAACAATCGGTCTCTGTTAATCTCCTCCTCTGATCTGGATTGCAAGTAACATTTTGAAAGATGCAAGTGAAATTTAAAAAAATAAAAGATACAGAAAACTTCCTGTATCCGTTTATATATCCCACACAGTCCTCTAGTATGGGGTCTCCATGGCTGTGTAGCAGGGGCAGGAAGTGTCATCTATACCTCAACTTTGTGCTAATTTGCTCATTAATATTCACGTCCTCATTAGTATCACAATTCCTCAGGAGCTCCATCTTGTGACACATGAGGCTTCTATCCCAGATCAATAACGTTGCTGAAGTAGGGGATGAGGCCAGCATGTAGCCCGATATTGTAAAAAAGGGGCTACACAGATAAAGGCTTAGGGGCAGCACTCAGGAACAGGAAGTGTATCTTCAATACAGGATAACACAGATAGCTTGCCAGATCTTGCACTCAGCCATCTCATACTGCAGTGCCTGAGGAGCTTCAGGTGGCCCAAATTAGTAAAATCCACAAACTCTTTATAGAGTTCACATCTTTTTGGACTGGAAAATAGAAAATGATTTTAAATATAAGAATATCAACTACAGGCCTTGAACAGCAGGCATATTTGACTTATTTGTATCTACCTTTTATCAAAGTGTGTATATCACAACAAGGATGTCCTCCACCGGTACCTGGATTGTTCGGATGGCAGCACCAATGGCCAGCTGTGCTAGGTGACAGATTCAGCCAAGATCCTGGACATGGGGCTGGTCTTCAGTCTGCTGATAACCGAGTCGTGTTTGCCTTTCAGGACACTTGCATTCATACAGTTGCACGCAATCAGGTTCTCCCATGGAATCTGTCTTTTTCTATTGAAAACAGGAATAAAATGCCACTAAACGTCTCAGAGAAAACGTAAGATCACAATTAAATGCAAACTAATACACATACCAAAAAAAAGGGCTTTTTTTCCGTAAAGGTTCAGGAATCAACCGATGACAAGAGTAGGCTTATGATTAAACCAACCTGTATTTTAAATTGAGGCCCAACGTGGTCTCGGCTGTGACACAGTAAATTGGTACAATTACTGTCCTTAATAAGAGTTCAAGATAAGGGTACCCGCTCTACCTGGGGTACCCACACAGTTCACACCATCACACCCACGTGGGGCCAGGGGAAATAGGGCTAATAGCGGCTGGTACTTGCTAGTCCGTAGAAACGAGTAGGTGCACAACACAAGCAGTATCCCCTGCTATCTGGCAATTCAATATGCTCCATGCGGTCGGGGCGGCACGCCACCCCACTGGGAACCTGGCATGTAGAATGGCGGGAGAACCGGGATCTATTTGTTACTGGGGCTAGGATAGTTTATGCATGCTTTTGCACTCCCCTGCTGCCCGCACACCGGCCTAGACTGTGGTGGGCCTTGGAATGGACAGCATGTCCAGTTACTCCTACTCCACCAGACTCTTCCCCACTGGTAGGCCTCATGGTTCAGGAATTTAAAGTGGACACTTCCCTGATTCTGTAAATGCATGCCAGTACACTGTTCCCCTACCTTAATGCTTCGCTGAGCTTTTCATAAGGCCCCCATACACGGGTCCGTTTCCCATCGGATTCCGGGACGATCGATTCCG
>CM070033.1:124655763-124669967 GCA_036250615.1 Ptychadena robeensis
CCTTGGCCTATCAAATGGGGTGTATGGGAGACATCAGGTGGTCAGGTCATGCTGCCCCCAGCCCCCATACCATTGAAGTAGGCTACATAGCCTTCACGGTTGGCGTGGGCCTGCAGGGATTGTCCCTGAGGTGGAAGTGGCTGCATGCCAGTGAGGGCCCCTTGTTCATTGCCCCTGGGTTACCACACCGGTGTTGATGTCCTCCACATCAACCATGCTGGGTGGGCAATAGGACACTGAATTGTGCAGGCGGAGGAAGTTGTGGAGAACACAGCTCGCCAACACAACCTTGTCCACTCTGTGGGGGGCCAAATTCATGGTGGTGAGGAACACCCTGAACCGCTGGGAGAGAACCCCGAATGCATTCTCCTCCACCCACGGCTGAGGGGCATGCTTTTCGACGTGGTTTGGCAGGGTCCAGCAAATGTGATGGGAAAGCCACACACCCTCTTCATGGACTTGTGCTGGGAAATGGATACACCCAACCTGATGAGGTCATGGCCGATCGATTGATGGTGGGGAGTCTGATCGATCGGACACGGAATCGTCCAGGAATCCGTGGGACAAGGTGGTATGTAGCGATCGGACAGACTTAATTGGCCGTTCGATCAGACTTCCGATTCCCACTGAGATCGCCGGAATCGAACGGATAGGTGATCGATCGGCCATGGAATCCGACTGTGTATGGCTAGCTATACAGATTTTCTGCATTTCCCACGTTGCATATAGGCATCTATATGAATCTTTTAGCAACCTCATGAGTGTCCTTATCATAGAGTCTAGTCAGGATGACAAGTTCTTTTTCAGTTTTTCTGTTAATTAGAATCATCACACAACAGTGAAAAGGGCTGATTTTCGCATTTTTTGGCCAACTTCTCATCTAGCTCTACTGATATGGCACCTGTTGAATAAACATTACCTAACATTTAGGCAAACACATTCACCATTCTCATATTTAATTTGATTCCACTTACCTTTGAAGAGCTGTGTAGCCATAGTTTTTCCTGCTGAATATTTCCGTGCAATAGTAGAGTCTGGGAACATCTCAGCTACACACTTGTTAAAGTCGTCACAGAAGGTGAAAGGAATGTTATTCTTGGCACATAGCATTGCCATTTTAATCTCCAGATTTAAAACCTGGTATGCCTTGGTGGTAAGGTAATCACTAAGATGTCCTTAGATGTAAAAGGAGGTTTGTAGAGGTTTTTAAGGTACCTGAAGGTGTTTGGCTCGAAGGCATCAATGGTCAACAATATTTAAAAAAATACACAATTTTATTTCAAAAATCATTAAAAAGGTCCGTGTGGATAGACAATATCAACCAGGTTTGAAGGTAAACGATGAGCGTCATAGCAAGCTCAAAGAACCGCCAATCATCCCTGGGTCCACACAAGGGGGGAGAATTGGTGAATACAGTGCATTTGTGCATACAGTTCAATAGTTCATTTGTACATACAGTCCTGACGCGTTTCGTCCTAAATAATAAGGACTTCTTCAGAGGAGAACATTGTCTGTATTCTTGTTCTATATTATAGAAGACATATTGTCAATCACAGGTTGCATACAGAAATAAATTATTGCCAAAGTTTGTGACATGACATTCAATCGATGTGGTGCATTGCTTACTTTGGATTAGAAAGGAGCATAATCATATATTAGATGGTCCTGGGTAACCTCAGAACGTCAGTCCAGTAGTCTCCCCAACACAGGGGGGCACAGTGGTCACACCGTTCTTCAGAGGGAAAGGGGGGAACCCAGCATGGGAGGCACCCTATGAGGAAGAGTCTGTTCTAGATGGTATATAAAGGATGGCAGATATTTCAGTGAATAGGGTATATACCCAGAATTACGGTAATTCTTAAGGACATAGGTGTGTAAACGATAGTAAGGAGTCAAGGTTCACTTTAGCGCATATATGGTAGCCGGACATAGTCCATACTGAAACACTTAGTACAAGAATCGCTGTTTAGAGAACTGATAAGAGGGCACCTTAACTCGATGTCGGTCCACGTCTGGGGATGGCGTATAGGGAAGGAGAGATTTCCTCGTAGCATATTCCCTAATGTGTATATCGCCATTGTGGCGTTTTTATGGTCCAGACCGGAACCACGCTTCCTCTGGGGGAGAGGCGTCGTGACGTCAGTGCGCCGCGTCCGCGTCGGTCAAGCAGACCACGCGCGCATGCGCACTGTGTTACTTGGCGCGTCTGCGGCATTGGTACGCAGGCGGGTCCACGCTCCAACCCCCTGCATGTGCGCCCTGCTATGACAGCTCAGAAGCGCTGTCATCATAAAGCAAACCAGGTTGAAGAATCGAGTCACCTTTCTACAGGCACATAAGGGCAAAGGTCCGCTCACAGGGCGTTCCCAAATCCTATTGCCGAGATCGATGAAACACGAACACCCTGGTCCCCAGATCGAATGGCCAATAAGGCCTTATGGGGAGGCGCCCACTTAGGTGCTTCCCAGGGTGGGGGCCACTAACCTGGAAGGAGAATCGGCATAAGTGGAAACATTGCTAAAAAATGCGTAATTTCCAAAAAAAGGGGAGAGGAAGACGATCCTGGAGGAACAATTAATCCCTCAACTTCCACTGTCCCCAAAAAAACTTTCAAAAAAAGATCTGAAACCTTCCCCCCTCTTCATTTAAACCCGAACATTAATGCATTTACCATCCAAATTATTAGGGCCTTGGAAACTCTTAAAGTACCACGTCTTAGGACAACCAATTCTAGTGTGGAGACAAGAAATATTCTACAACGTCTTCAAACTAAGGAGGATCACGTTGTTAAGCCGGCGGATAAGGGCGGCAATATAGTCCTTATGTCAAATTCTTTTTACAAGAAAATGTGCCTATCTATCCTTAAAAATAGAGAATTGTACCAGACTATTCCTTCTGAGGAAATAGACATTATTAAACAACAATTCGACCAGATCATACTTGACTACTCCCAAAAAGGAGTCATTGACGAAGACACCATGGAGTTTTTGAACGTACCCCATCCCGTTTTACCAACCTTTTACGCACTTCCTAAGACCCACAAGTCGGTCACCAGTCCGTCTGGAAGACCTATATTGTCCGGCAATGGGTCATTAACGGAGAAAGACAGTATCTTTGTTGACCATCACCTTAGACAGTTCGTGGAAACCCTTCCCTCCTACTTAAAAGATACCATAGATGTGTTGAAAGCAATAGATGACCTAGAAATTCCTGAAGGAAGCATACTGGTCTCTGTGGATGTAGAGGCACTATACAGCAGTATACCGCACCACCTGGGTCTTGCTGCGACCGCTAGATTTCTTGGTCAGAGGGATCAAAGTTTGTTTCCATTGAACAAACTTATCCTTACGTTGTTAGAATTCATACTTACTCACAACCTTTTTGTCTTTGATGGGACCCTCTACCTCCAGGTGCAGGGGGTAGCGATGGGCACTTGTTGTGCACCATCATACGCCAACCTGTACCTGGGGGAGTGGGAGAGACAACTGTTTTCAGACGATGATATGTCGATATACCTGCGCCACATCATGTTCTGGCGCAGGTATATCTACGATATCTTGATCGTCTGAACAGGCCCCAGGGATGACTTAACTAAATTTATGACAGCCATTCATAATAACAACTTAAATTTAAAATTTACCATGATATGCTCCACAACTAGCATTTCATTCCTCGACGTGGAACTTAGAGTGGTGGATGGCCGAGTGACCACCACCCTCTTTCGTAAACCCACGTCGGGTAATACAATACTCCATGCAGATAGCGCCCATCCCCGATCACTGGTAAAATCCATTCCGTATGGCCAGTATTTAAGGGTCAGACGAAATTGTTCGTCTGACTCTGAATTCAAGGCACAAGCCGACGAGCTTCAACAATAATTAAGAGATCGGGGCTATAGCAACAAGTTACTTAAGAAGAGCTTCCAAAGGGTTAAACAGATGGATAGAAACACACTCATTTACCCCCAAAAAAGACGCAAAACTGAAGAAACTCCCATCACCCAGTTAATTCTAACCTATTCTGACCAACACATGGAAATCAATTACTTACTCCAAAAATATTGGTATCTGTTGACCTCAGATACAGTTATAAGTAACTTCATCCCTGACCAACCAGCAATTACATATCGCAAGGCTAAATCTATACGCGATTACCTTGTACATAGCCACTTCTCCCCTCATAAAATCAGGGAGACGATTACTCTAGGCACCTTTGGATGCACGAAGTGCAATCAGTGCAGATGGATACGAGAGGGAGAAATCCATACCCTTCCGAATGGTCAGAAACTACACCCCAAACATAGAGTAGATTGCAGAACTACCGGTATAATATACTGCATGACATGTACATGCGGTTCCTACTATGTTGGGAAAACCAAAAGGGAGTTTCGCTTTCGCATCTGCGATCATATTTATGACATCTCTAAAAAATCTTCCAAACCGGTGGCCAGACATGTAATCACCTGTCATAACCAGGCCACCGACTCTATCAGTTTTTTTGCCCTTGCCCATATACCGGAGTCCATCAGAGGGGGGCGACGTCGACAGGAGACTATTACATCCAGGTGGATATATAATTTGAAAACCACTAATCCACCTGGCTTAAATGAAGCTGTCAGCTTCAAATGCTTTCTTTGAACCCAATCTGAACTCACCTTAACAGTTAACCTCTATGTTTGTAAACGATACCCGACTGGTATCATCGACACCGGACCAATGTGTCTATTATAAACTTCACCCCATTCAGTAGGTTTATGTTTATAAGAGATTCCCATGATTTTTTACTCCGTATGAATTTGTCAAACTATCACTGTTAATGTATACGGAGTTTGTAGGTGACGTTCGTCTAGGGATGCATTGCTACCAAATACAATTTTCTATTTAATTTTTAATTGTAATTTTTTTTGGGGGAAATTACGCATTTTTTTGCAATGTTTCCACTTATGCCGATTCTCCTTCCAGGTTAGTGGCCCGCACCCTGGGAAGCACCTAAGTGGGCGCCTCCCCATAAGGCCTTATTGGCCATTCGATCTGGGGACCAGGGTGTTCGGGTTTCATCGATCTCGGCAATAGGATTTGGAAAACGCCCTGTGGGCGGACCTTTGCCCTTATGTGCCTGTAGAAAGGTGACTCGAATCTTCAACCTGGTTTGCTTTATGATGACAGCGCTTCTGAGCTGTCATAGCAGGGCGCACATGCAGGGGGTTGAAGCTTGGACGCGCCTGCGTACCAATGCCGCAGACGCGCCAAGTAACGCAGTGCGCATGCACGCGTGGTCTGCTTGACAGACGCAGACGCGGCGCACTGACATCACGACGCCTCTCCCCCAGAGGAAGCGTGGTTCCGGTCTGGACCATAAAAATGCCACAATGGCGATATACACATTAGGGAATATGCTACGAGGAAATCTCTCCTTCCCTATACGCCATCCCCAGACGTGGACCGACATCGAGTTAAGGTACCCTCTTATCAGTTCTCTAAACAGCGATTCTTGTACTAAGTGTTTCAGTATGGACTATGTCCGGCTACCATATATGCGCTAAAGTGAACCTTGACTCCTTACTATTGTTTACACACCTATGTCCTTAAGAATTACCGTAATTCTGGGTATATACCCTATTCACTGAAATATCTGCCATCCTTTATATACCATCTAGAACAGACGCTTCCTCATACGGTGCCTCCCATGTTGGGTTCCCCCCTTTCCCTCTGAAGAACGGTGTGACCACTGTGCCCCCCTGTGTTGGGGAGACTACTGGACTGACGTTCTGAGGTTACCCAGGACCATCTAATATACGATTATGCTCCTTTTTAATCCAAATTAAGCAATGCACCACATCGATTGAATGTCATGACACAAACTTTGGCAATGATTTATTTCTGTATGCAACCTGTGATTGACAATATGTCTTCTATAATATAGAACAAGAATACAGACAATGTTCTCCTCTGAAGAAATCCTTATTATTTAGGACGAAACGCGTCAGGACTGTATGTACAAATGCACTGTATTCACCAATTCTCCCCCCTTGTGTGGACCCAGGGGATGATTCTTTGAGGCGGTTCTTTGAGCTTGCTATGACGCTCATCGTTTACCTTCAAACCTGGTTGATATTGTCTATCCACACGGACCTTTTTAATGATTTTTGAAAAAAAATTGTGTATTTTTTTAAATATTGTTGACCATTGATGCCTTCGAGCCAAACACCTTCAGGTACCTTAAAAACCTCTACAAACCTCCTTTTACATCTAAGGACATCTTAGTGATTACCTTACGATTTTTTTCTCCCCTCGATCCTTTTTCCTTTATCGATATCTAACTAAGAGGTGTGGTACCGACTCTTAGCCTATGAGCAGAGGCAGATGATCATCACATGATTTTCATGTGCAGCTCTCTCTTTCCTAAAAGTGAATTGTGTTGGTGTAACCATGCTCTGTTTAGAGAGCACAGGTGCCTATTTAGGGCAATGTGACAAGTACTTGTATGTAACAGAAAAAAACTTGTTCTGTGTTAATGAAATATGCTGCAAGCATTTGGCATAAATACATGCATAACACAATAAACAAATGGTATGAATGGTAGAACAAGTTTCCTATGCTGAACAGAGCGCTCACTGTTTATGATGTGCCCTATTGGCATAATAATGCAATAATATTGGTGGTCTCAATTTTCCAGACATTTAAATCTCATTGAACATTTAATCTTGTAGCTGTGATTTGCTATATTCGAGATTAAATTCATATTGCTGGCATTTATACTGATGTTCAGTTGGACCACTGCATGACTCCAGAACTGAATTTACTTTACATATTTTAAATGAACAGAGAGATTCTGCCAGTATGTGTTGTGTCTTAGTTGCTGTTGGCAAGCATGGCATACTCCTCACCATATAGCCACTTTTCCCTTTGGCGTGAAACGGGCATTTAAGTAATTCCATGTGTAATATGCCCAAATTCTGGTCACAAAGCTATTTAAATATTATATGCCACCACGCATAGGGCTTGTCCCCACAGGTGAAGTTGGCGGCGCAGTTCTGAGCCGTGGCCGCTGGCAGCTGCTTCATTTCAGTGGGCTTGTCTCCACTTACGCAGTTGAAACAATTTGATACGCGAACTGCGCAGGACCGCGCTGCCCTGCGGCCAGCTTCGTCTATGGGGACAAGCCCATACTGTGCTTACAGTATTCTTCTACATATACATGCCACCATAGATGTATCCCTATATTCCCTTTATCACTTGGTCTAGTCTTGCCAATAAAACATAAACAATTTAGTATTATCTCAAATGTGATGACACAAGTGTAGTAAATTATTCACCTTTCACTTTTACACCCCGTCCGGTTGACATCGGGGGAAGGGGGGGCAGAGTAAGTCTCCTCTACTTCTTCTTTCTCCCTGGGCGGCAGTGCGGATAGCTGTGCGGGCCGTGGGGGAGACATCTGGGCAATGGAAATGATTTCCGATGTCCAGATGCCACCCTGGGCAGCCGCCCAGGTTGCCCATGCCTAAAACCGTCACTGACTTTTGCCTCAGCAGAATGTTAGGGTGATAAGGGTCTGCAGGACACTTATTAACTAAATGTATTTATACATAGATAAGATGGATAATGTGTATTCATAATATATGATGATATATAAATATAAATCAATTGTACCCACCCAAATTGTAACCCAACAGGCTGCAATTAGTCCATGCTCCCATCCCAATTATTTGAACTGGATTTTTGGAATGCCCCTCCCTGGGACTTTATTTGGAGAATGGACCAATAATCTACTCAAAAAACTTGTCTTTACACATATATGTGAATTTTTCTTATGCTTTATTGAAAACAATGAATAAAATAGTCCATTTGGTTTGGTGGTTCCCTGTTGTTTACACGCTACATGTTTCGCCCTAAATAAGGGGCTTCTTCAGGCAATGAACAGGTGTGAAATCTACAGGTAAGAATGATAATAGCTATATTAGGCTCATCCATTGTGCCAAAGTTTTTAAAATTTAATCACGTGATTTACAGATATAGTGAGAATAGAAAGTGGGTTACTCACCCACCAGAGTGATTCACTCTGTCACTCACCCAATCACTCTGGTGGGTGAGTAACCCACTTTCTATTCTCACTATATCTGTAAGTCACGTGATGAAATTTTGAATACTTTGTTTTCAATAAATCATAAGAAAAATTCACATATATGTGTAAAAACAAGTTTTTTGAGTAGATTATTGGTTCATTCTCCAAATAAAGTCACAGGGAGGGGCATTCCAAAAATCCAGTTAATATATAAATACATAAATACATTGTAAATTTACAGTTTGGTTGCATGCTTGTTCGAAGAGGTGAGATTTTAGGGTTTAATTCAAGATCTCAAAGATTAAAATGTAACAAATAAAGAGGGAATAAGCCAGGAAGGGGTTGGGGGGACTCTGGTAGCCAACTCACCACATCCAATATAAGTAATTCAAAAAGAGGGGGAAACTAGACCCCAGGGGTGGCCAGACCCTTGAGTGGATTTTAACGGTGAGTGTATATACAACGAGTTCTAGACAAGGGATTGACGTTTTACTGTTTATTAACACCTCAAAACATAGTGTTGAATAGGGCGGAAATGCGCCTCAATGAGGCGCATTATGCCCCCCCAAGGCGACAGGCCAGTGGGGAATGACATCCCAGAGCGCGCCGGAAGTATCCGCCACCATGGGATTGGACCCACCCGACCTGCCTCATGGCGGGAACGGGGCACTATATAAACTGACCTTAGACCTAACAATGACAGCTACCTAGGTGGACATGACTGAAGACTTCCCAAGAAAATGTTTTGGACCCACTAACTGGTGAAAGGAAACAGGACTGGACTAGGACGAATCTGACAAGGTAGGACCTCTAACCATACTATACTGAAATACATTATAACAATGATGAGATGGCAAACTACATTGTTCCAATTCCAATAGGACAATAGGACTCTGACCAAGACAAACGGACCCAATATACCCAGAGAACGTCTCTACATAGAAGAACACATGTAGGTGGGCTTCTTTTTGATTGATTGTATTGCTTTAATAAATCCTCCCTGTTTTAGAGCAAAAATGACAGCCCTCCTTTTCTCCCAGAGAGACAAACATATATTGGTTTATTTAGAACCAAAGGAGACACTTATTAGCAAAGATTGTAATAACGAACAAATACGGCCGGTTTTTCCCCCCCATGACAGTGCCCCCCATGACGGAATCCCCACGCCAAGTGTTGGAGACCTAGTAGGCTAGTCTTTGTCCTCTGAGGGGAGATATCTGGAAAATAGCTGCGACCCGCTCATCTACCCGTGGTATGGAATTAAGAACTTTCTGGTAAGCCAAAACAATTTACTATATGTTGAAACGTTTGGGAATGACGATAAAGGAATAAAAGCTTGATTACATCTTGAAACAGCTAGTACTGAATGGGGGGTTTCCTGGTTATTCAATATAATGCACTACTAGAAATATAATAAACTCGCAACAATGCAGTAAAGAAAGGATGTTATTGATAAGTAGACTGTGACACCCTTAGAAAGAAAAAATTGAGCCAAGGTAAAATCCACACCACTGATAATGACTGACTGACATATTAAATAGAATGCTAATATTTCATCTTTATGACTTTTTAGATAATTATCTCCAACAAATCCCTGATGAAGTCCCAATAACGGGAAGAAATGCGTTGGAATGCTTGGAGTGACTATTGTACTCTTAATCCCTGGTCTTCCAGGATGTGTGATGTATTTCAATTTTCAACTGTAATGTGTTTTATATGTGGTGAACCAAATGCTCTCTGATCTCCTAAAGGATGGCAGTCAATGTGTATTTGAGTACTATGGAAGCACCAATGTGATGTATTGTGACTATGTTTTAAGGTGTTAATAAACAGTAAAACGTCAATCCCTTGACTAGAACTCGTTGTATATACACTCACCGTTCACCACAAGTCCACTCAAGGGTCTGGCCACCCCTGGGGTCTAGTTCCCCCCTATTTTTCAAAGAGGGAATAAGTCCATCTAGAACAGCAATCCTCAAACTACATCCAGGGGAGGCGTATATGGCCCTTCAAGGCTTTTAATCCGGCCCCCTGGGACCCCCACCTCCCCCCAGTCTTCCCCTTGTACAATACGATATTGCAGGGGATTTACTATCTTGTATTTACCATATAAGTAAAACTTTTTAGATCACCAGTTTGTGTTGTTTTTATGTGAATTTAATAATGGCAGGGAAACAATAATATATCTATGAAAGGTTGCTGCTCCGGGTGTATTCGTAAACTAGGTATTCTCAGTGGTAAATTACCAATCCACAATCTATGGTCCTCAGAGATCTGGGGGTCCAAAGTCAGAGTAGGCCTATGTAAGGGTAGCAACATTTGACAAGAGAAAAACAGTTTGACAATTCACATAACTTTGAAAGTTTGCAGCTTGAAGTTAACACTGCAGGTAGTCTCAGGGGATAGTTACTAATCCAGAAAATTGTAGGGTTCCACTACTAATGGCGTATGAGATTTGGTGGTTAGGAACAAAGCTGTACTGATACATGGGTGCCCCTATCAGAAAGGTTGGTGACCACTGCTTCATTATTAAAATTAGTTATGAATACCGGGCTGACACTGTGGGTCGTAGAAATGTGAGGGTGTTGATGTGTTATGTGCATTGGTTGTGGGTCAGGTCGGGTGGGGATGGTGAATTTGGTTGTAAATGGATGTGTAATTTTGATGGGTTTAGGGCTGGTGCAGGGTGGTGGCAGGGTGTGATTGAGTTGATAGGTGGCATAGTTTCAGGGACTAGGGTTGTGTGTACCAGACTTGTTGTAAAAAATAATAAATAAGGGTATCCCTCAATCGTACATTTACTAATTATGCCTTGAACTATACTAGTATAACAAGTATATGTGGGAGAGAGGGATACCATAATTTATTTATTAGTATAAAAATATGATCTCTTGTACTTCAAAAGTATAAAAGGTTGTTAAAGTATTGATACATTTTGATACATATTGATAAATGTTTGCGTATTTTGCGAAATGCGTATTTCCGCATATACCTATTAAACTTCTTATTTTTGGCCAACAGCATCTGTCACCCAGTACCCTGAACCCAGATCGGCAGCAGACATGATAGCTACTAGCAGCCAACCTCGATATTAATCTCCCTAGCGCTATGCCAGGTCGTGCAAAATTACGCTGCAATTAGCAATACGCACGAACTGGCTTCGGCAAGCAGCGGGAGCTTACCTTTGCTGGCTGCAGCATCCAGCCATGTCCCCTGCCAGCTTCATCCTTCTTCTGTGTGACGTCACAGAGGCGGGACATGATTTTAAAAGTACTTATATTTAGTTTTTTACATTTTTTTTCTTTTGAACTGGATCGGATACATTTCTTTCACTCAGCGGGAGCAATCTGCAGCCGGATCCAGCTCTGTCCCCCGAGTGCGTCCGGAAATTGCTGGTATCTCTGGCTATTTCTGGGATCGGCACTCGTGCGTGATGACGTCGTGAGGTGGAGGGTGTGTTAAAATGTAAAGATACATTACAATTTTTTTTTCTTAGAATTTTTATTAGTCTCCATTTGTTTTTTTGTTTTTTTTATTGGATTAGGTAAATGTTTTATCCAATCCAAAACAAAAGAAAATAAAACAAATGTAAACAAATAAAAAAAAATTTTATGTTTTTTTTAAAGCCGGCCATAGACGCTTCAATCTGTGGACGATTTTGCAAATGATCAATCACCATGTGCATTCGGGGTGAACACTTGACAATTAATTGCAAAACAAACACGCCCACCCCTCGCAAAACTTTGATCAGCCAGAAAACGAATGTTTTTCTCTGGTTGATCGCCAGGGTCCTCATTCAAAGTATCGGTCATTGAATCGCAAATGGCATATTTCGATTTGCAGAATGATCGACCATGTCGTGATAATGTCATCATGAATGAATGAATGAGTGAATTTTCTACAGAGCTGCAGACACACAGAGCCTTTCTGGCCCCGTGTTTGCGGGTGGAAAGGCAAAACACTGTATCACTTTTGGTACAGAAATCTGGACCTCAGTGAACCACCAGGGAGGTTAAATATCAGCCCAAATAGTCTCACACTTTCCATTGTACATTTATGTTTTTGTGCACTAATAATGAGATACAGTGGCTTGCAAAAGTATTTGGCCACTTGAACTTTGCCACATTTTGTCACATTACAGCCACAAACATGAATCAATTTTATTGGAATTCCATGTAAAAGATCAATACAAAGTGGTGTACATGTGAGAAGTGGAACGAAAATCATAAATGATTCCAAACATGTTTTACAAATAAACAATTTCGAAGTGGGGTGTGAGTAATTTTTCAGCCCCCTGAGTCAATACTTTGTAGAAGCACCCTTTGCTGCAATTACAGCTGCCAGTCTTTTAGGGTATGTCTCTACCAGCTTTGTACATCTAGAGAATGAAATCTTTGCCCAACAGCTCCAGCTCAGTCAGATTAGATGGACAGCGTTTGTGAACAGCAGTTTTCAGATCTTGCCACAGATTCTCGATTGGATTTAGATCTGGACTTAACTGGGCCATTCTAACACATGGATATGTTTTGTTTGAAACCATTCCATTGTTTCCCTGGCTTTATGTTTAGTGTCGTTGTCCCGCTGGAAGGTGAACCTCCACCCCAGTCTCAAGTCTTTTGCAGACTCCAAAGGTTTTCTTCCAAGATTGCCCTGTATTTGGCTCCATCCATCTTCCCATCAACTCTGACCAGCTTCCCTGTCCCTGCTGAAGAGAAGCACCCCCAGAGCATGATGCTGCCACCACCATATTTGACAGTGGGGATGGTTCCGCCACACATAGCGTTTTGCATTTTGGCCAAAAAGTTCCATTTTGGTCTCATCTGACCAGAGCACCTTCTTCCACATGTTTGCTGTGTCCCCCACATGGCTTGTGGCAAACTGTAAACGGGACTTCTTATACTTTTCTGGTAACAATGGCTTTCTTCTTGCCACTCTTCCATATAGCTAACTTTGTGCAGTGCATGACTAAAGCCAGCCATACACAGTCGGATTCCATGGCCGCTCGATCACCTATCCGATCGATTCCGGCGATTCTGGCAGGAATCGCAGGTGTGATCGATCGGCCAATTAAGAGAATCCGATCGCTGCATACCACCTTGTCCAACGGATTCCGGGACGATTCCGTGTCCGATTGTCCACCTCACAAATGGCAACTCCCCCTGATGTGTGCAGAATCGGATCAAAAAAGACCAACATGTTGGTTCTCTGTCGGATCCGATTCTGGGCCCCTGAACGATCGGACGTGATCGATCGGACAAGGTGGGCTGCACACGATTCCGGCACGATCGTTTCGCGTGCACGCGCCCAGAATCGATCGGCCCGGAATCCGGCCAGAATCCGGCCGGAAGCCGACCCGTGTATGGGGGCCTTAATAGTTGTCCTATGGACAGATTCCTCCACCTGAGCTGTAGATCTCTGCAGCTTGTCCAGAGTCACCATGGGTCTCTTGACTGACGAGATCATCGATCTCCTTGTTCGGCCTGTGAGTTTAGGTGGATAGCCTTGTCTTGGTAGGTTTACAGTTGTGCCATACTCCTTCCATCTCTGAATGATCGCTTGAACAGTGCTCCGTGGGATTTTCAAGGCTTTGGAAATCTTTTTGCAGCCTAAGCCTGCTTTACACTTCTCAATAACTTTATCCCTGACCTGTCTGGTGTATTCTTTGGAATTCATGGTGTTGTTGCTCCCAATATTCTCTTAGACAACCTCTGAGGCTGTCACAGAGCAGCTGTATTTGTACTGACATTAGATTACACACAGGTGCACTCTATTTAGTCATTAGCACTCATCAGGCAATGTCTATAGGCAACTGACTGCACTCAGACCAAAGAGGGCTGAATAATTAAGCACACCCCACTTTGCAGTTATTTATTTGTAAAAAATGTTTTAAATCATGTATGATTTTGTACACCACTTTGTATTGGTCTTTCAAGCGGAATTCCAATAAAATTGATCCATGTTTGTGGCTGTTTGTGGATGTGACAAAATGTGGAATACTTTTGCAAGCCACTGTATATACAGTAAACATGGGACATGGCCCCCTGTTTAAAAAGTTTGAGGATCCCGGGTAATAATGGCAGCCAGTGTAGAGCTTGGGGGTCAGCAGATGAAGAATGGAAGAAAGGTGGTTATATTGAGCT
>CM070033.1:124687567-124706354 GCA_036250615.1 Ptychadena robeensis
GGACAAACTTACAAAATCAGTGAGGGGTCAAATAATTATTTCCTCCACTGTATAACATCAACACGTTTCATGGTTATTCTAACCACTTCATCAGGATGATAGATTAATCAATCATCCTGATGAAGTGGTTAGAATAACCACGAAATGCATTGATGTTATATGTCTACACCACCAATTTACACCACCAAGGGAAATGGAAGGAAAAAAACCCTCTTGGGCACACACAAAGGCCACCTGAGCAAGATCCCAAGACCACCCTGACTACTGAGTAAGGGCAGTAGAGGCCTATGAAAATCCCCTGACGTGCTTCTCGACAACAGGTGGTTGTTGGCAATACACGTAAGATCAAGTTTGCTGACATCCCCAAGAGTAAGTTAATAATTTACTTATACTTCCTTAACCCATCATACAGTCTAAATGTGCCACACCTACTCCTGAACAGATCTTTGTATTTTGTTTTTGACTAGGTTAAAACAACTAACGACAAAACCTCTGACTTGCGGACAACTCATGAAGTAACCCAAATAGAAGGAAAGAGAACCCCTGTACTGATAATTGATCAATAAATTGAAAGGACTCCTGTGGTATCACAGATCCTTTAAAGTCTGTAAGGTCTATGGTGAAGTCTATGTGTATAAAATGTGCATTTCCAGCAAATACCAAGCTAATGAAGTATACTCAGCAGCCCATCCACATGCTCTAAAAGAGAATATAATTGATCAGACCAGACCACCTTTTTCCATAATTCCATGGTCTAGCTCTGATGTGTACTGGCTCAACATACTGGAGATGTGTGTGGCAATTTTTACACAAAGGAAGCTAATGGATACTAGAGATGGTCACAAGTTTATTTGTGAGAAATACATTTTTTTTACAAAAACTACATATGTTAGGGCAATTCTTTCTTTTTCTTTTTGAATACAGTGGCTTGAACTTTTCCACCTTTTGTCACATTACAGCCACAACATGAATCAATTTTATTGGCATTCCGTGTGAAAGACCTTTACAAAGTGGTGTACACGTGAGAAGTGGAATGAAAATCACACATGATTCCAAACATTTTTTACAAATAAACAACTGCAACCAGACAGGTTCAGGGATGAAGTTATTGAGAAGTGTAAAGCAGGCTTAGGCTACAAAAAGATTTCCAACGCCTTGAACATCCCACGGAGCACTGTTCAAGCGATCATTCAGAAATGGAAGGAGTATGGCACAACTGTAAACCTACCAAGACAAGGCCGTCCACCTAAACTCACAGGCCGAACAAGGAGAGCGCTAATCAGAAATGCAGTCAAGAGGCCCATGGTGACTCAAGAAAGCCATTGTTAACAGAAAAGCATAAGACGTTTGCCACAAGCCATGTGGGGGACACAGTAAACATGTGGAAGAAGGTGCTGTGGTCAGATGAGACCAAGATGGAACGTTTTGGCCAAAATTCTATGTGTGGCGGAAAACTAACACTGCACATCACTCTCTGAACATACATCCCCACTGTCCTATATGGTGGGGCAGCTCATGCTCTGGGGTGCTTCTCTTCACTAGGGACAGGGAAGCATGTCAGCAGTGATGGGAATAGATGGGAAGTTAATATTAAGTGTTTGTTTATTTGTTGTATTGCCAATATACAGGGGCAATCTTGAGAAGAGAAAACCTTGGTGGAAGTTGCAAAAGACTGCTGAGACTGGGGCGGTGAGGTTCACATTCACCAGCAGGACAAACTACCCTAAACATAAAGCCAGGGCAAAACAATGGAATGGTTTTTTTTTAAAACAAACAAATCCATGTGTTCGAGAAGTTGGCCCAGTCAAAGTCAGAATCTAAATCACAATCAAGGAATCGGTGGAAATGATCTGAAAATGCATGTTCAAAAAGCTTTGTCCATCTAATGCTGACTGAGCTGGTGAGCTGTTTTGCAAAGAAGAATGAGCAAGGATTTCAGTCTCTCAGATTGTGCAAAGAGTGGTAGAGAATACCCCATAAAAGAATGGAAGCTGTATAATTGCAGCATTAAGGTGCTTCTACAAAGTATTGACTCAGGAGGGCTGCTGACTGAATAAGTTACTCACACTCAACTTGTGCATTTATTTGCAGTTTTTTTTCGTTCCAACTTTCACATGTACACCACTTTGTATTGTTTTTTTTTTAGTCGTTCACGGTGGAATTCAATCAATAAAATTCAGTGTTTGTGTCGGTGATATTGTGACAAAATGTGAATGGGGAAAAGTTTACGGGGACTGAATGACGTTTAGTGACAAGCCAATGTATGTAATGAACCACACAACTACATTCATGATCAGGGTCTTTGCAATGTAATAAACTTACAAAGTAAAAAAATCAATCTATCTCTGTGGTAGGATTCCTAAGAGGTCTGGGCATGGATTTTTTTTGGACTAGTATCTTTAAAAGATTTAATTATTGATTAGAAATGATGCTGCAATGGCTATTGATGGATGGAAATGTATTCATAGTGGTGTTCATCGTTAATATGGAGACATGCGACACAGTTTTCAATCATATGTTTAATAAAAGAAAAAAAAGTGTCATGCTATCTAGACTGAATGCGTAGATGACAACCCAAATAAGGTTAAGTACTATCATAAGTTAAATTCCATAGGCACTTGTGTAGAGGGAACATCACAAAAACTTATTAAAACATTAATTTTTAATAGGATAACTTTATCATAATACTGTACGTGTTACATAAGTGTGAACATAACAGCTGTAATAGAACAGGATCGTTAATATGATCCCTATGTCCATACACAGGCTTTTTTTCCCATGCTGGGGGTCCCCCATGTATGTGTTAGTTATGGGTGGGAAGTGGTTGGCGATTCAGCGCGGTTTGGGGTTTACAGGCGCACCACTGAGCGGTAGATAGATTTTGTAGGACCCCCTACCATCGCTAGCACAGTGCTGGCGCCTTCCCAGTGTTTATGGGTGGTGATGGCACGATATGATGGGGCCAATCTCCTCACACGTTAATGATGGAGATAGATATCTTTCTCTTCAGACGTGTGGACTGAGGGGGTGGAGTGGATTGAGGGAGTTGCCTAGCCTCTGACGGCTGATGAGTGGTCGCACTTAGCCCCGTTTATTTAATGGAAGGGCGGACACACCGACATTAAAGGGGCGGTTTTTAGGGGGCAGTCCATAAGGCATGGGTGGTGAGGGGCGTGGCCATGAGGAGGGGGGTGAGTTACCACCACCTGTTTCTCTGAGAAAAAAAGCCCCTGAGTCCTAAGCATTAAAGATAATGTCTTAGTTAGATTATATCTTTAACCGGTTAGGTAAGGTGGAGTTCGATAAATGGTGTCAACTTCCTTTGTCATTACTTGAGAACCTCTGTCATTGCTTGTATAAAAATATAGCAAAGTCTACATATATCGAGAGTGAGACAACTTAAGTTACTCCCAAATAGTGTGTCTTTATGAGCTCCTCGTGTATCCCACAAAAAAATGATGTGTTTTTGATATTAAATTAACCGCCCATGTTTTTTTGCAGTGAGTCAGTTAATGGAAAGTTTAAATGTGGGGTTGAGAACAGAAGTAAAACCAAGATAAGGAGATGACGATATACAATGGAACCAGGGTTACACTCCATCATATTCCCCATATCGATTTTGATTATATTAGTAGGGTATTATTAGTAACTTATGTTTGTTATGACAATTAAGCTATACAGTATCAGCAAGACCTGTCAAACTTCCCCTTTTGGCAGGGAAAAAGGAGAAGTGATAGCATATGTTGAACCATGGATACTAGTACCCTAATGACCATAGGTACAGACCATTATTTCCTGTACTTCACCTCTTACCAGCTCCTCCCATGCGGATTGGAAGTTTCTGCACAATCTGTCAAATTATATATACTGATTGCACCCAGATGCCATACCTGTCTTCAAGTTTCACGTTTTGGCGGGAAAGTCCACGTTTTGTCAGTGTGGCTTTCCCGGACCAAATCCCGGATTTAAAGAAAATCACAGATTTTTCACCGGGTTACTTGAAAATTCAAGCTAGTTCTAGCAGGGCAGAGGGCGAAACTCTCCATGCTAATGTCCCACCTCATACATTATCAGTACAAGTGGGTGTGTGGACACATTAGCAGGTAACGCATCTCTGCTTGCTGAACAGCCAAAAGACCGGGCGGAGAAGCGGAGAGTTGCGTCAGATGATGTCACTTCGGTATGTGGAAACGAGTAGGGAAGAAAGAAGAAGAACCACGATCATGTACCGGAAGAAGAAGAGTAGTGACGTTAATGGACGTTAATTTCCTGTAAGCGCCCTCGGGATGCTCCTAATGACAAAACTTGACACGTATGCCAGATGTCACCATCTGCACAAGAAAGTTGATTTAAATTGGAATTCAAATAACAGAAAATAAAGTGTAATAAGAACCAATCGGTGAGGCTGAGATGAGTGAGAGAGTGGAGAGAAAGCAGGCACTAGACTCATTAGCTGCCCCCAAGGCCATTCCAATAGTGTGAACAATCTTATGGACTTTTAAATTTCTTCGTTTTTTTTCTTTGTATTTTTTCCAAAAAAACAAGGCTTTATTGACACAATTGTAAATATTACAAACATGAATTTTCTTGGTTTTTGATGGGGGTCCAATGAGTTGTTCTTCACAATAGGATCCAAAGATGCTAATTTCAGTTTGCTGAACCATCACTGAACCCTTTTAAGGTATACATCACTGACCATTTTGGTGATAGTTTTAAAACTCCCCCACTACCTTTCAGTGGTGTTTGGTGATGATTTGTTTTTTTTTTCTATTAAGCTCAATTTACGGATGTATTTGATCATATAATCAGTAGGCCTCATATTAAGCAGAATTATGGCACTGTGTGATCTTAACAGACTGACTGACATGAAACCATGGGAGAAATGTGAAGAGGAAGTGTTTGTAAATGTAGCAATGAGACTGACTGGTCTCTGCTGAGTGTAGTTGAGTGGGAAATGGGCAGCGGCTAATAGAAACGGTCTTTGGAGAAGAAGTGGTAGATTGCTGTATTGAACTTTGAGTTGAACGTGGCAAGTCTGTCTATAGGACGGAAGAGGGTAGAAGGGAGAGCAGGTTTAGTGACCGCTGGGACCCCAGAATGGACAGCAGGGACACTCTATTGGACACTCTTCTCTTGGACACTGACTTCTCTAATGTAGACTTCTCCTGAACACATTCATCTGTATAGACTTATCTTATATTTAGTCCCTTGACACTTTAGTGGACGCATTTGCCTTTACTAACCTTCCCTGGCAGTAACGTCGAACCCCAGGCGAGACAGGTTAGCCATGACTCATAGCTGGACTACGGGTGGTGGCCTTGACTCCTCACCTTCCCCATGGCCAGTAACTCGAACCCCAGGCAAGACAGGGCCTCCAGGATCAATCTTCCGGCACCTTTCTATCCACAGCTCTCTCAGCAGGCAAGAAGGCTGGCTGGGCACTTTGTAGTGCGTTTCCCACTTGACAGAAGTTCAGCTCTTGACTCAGGGGCAGACTTTACAAAGTCTCTACCCTCAGATCGCAGAGGCCTCAGGAGGCGGGAGGGAAGCTATTTGGCCCTTAGGAGAAACGTGCAACACAGGAACAATGGCAATGCTTTCAGACCCTACAGGGCCCCAGGAGGTTGGGGGGAGACACCCGTGGGTCACACTGGGAAACACGTGACTGAGAGAGTGAACCTTTTTATACACTTTTGACACACCCAAGCATCCGAGAGAGATGATTCATTTGATTCCTTCCAAAATGTTGCAAAGTGGGTAGCAGGTGCTTGCTGCGTGTTTGTTCACTAGCTGAAAGGTCATCTCCAGGCAGAACAGATTTGATACATTTCCCGATTCTGGAGGGAAAATGTACAGACTGCACCTGCCAAGAGAAAACCAAGTTAACCCTTCACACACCAAGTTAACCCCTTACCTCACTTAACTCTAGCACCCATAACTCTAGCACCCATATACACACACGTCCCAGAATATGGGTGTAAATCGGCACTTATTTACATTCATCACATTTTCCACTGTCCTTGTTCTCATAAAATGTCAGTGACACAAGCAATGGTTTTAAAAAAGAACATATTCCTATTCGCCAACATTACAGAAGAACTTAAAACTAAAAGGCTGGACATGCACTGCAGCTGCTAAATACTTGGATGAACACATGACTGCAAAGGATACCAAATTACCAATGCAGTTACCACACTGACTAAGCTGTAACTCTATTTATCTGGTATCAGTTAGGATGGCTCCCTTCCTCACCTGGGATTGTCCAGTGCACCAACCAAATGAGCCCATGACAAACTCATAAAGTAGACATTGCAATGTTAATGGTGATTAGAGATGGTCAAAGTTTTTGACCAGCTGATTTTGTGAGCTGATAGCAAAGCCTCTAAAAAAATGGTATCATCGCCAAATTTGCTGGAGATGTAGAGACAGGTTGTGGGAACATTGGAAATTTTTTTTTGCTGTAGCACATGTAGCTTTTGCATAAATTAAGTTAAAAGTCGAAATGTTGACTTTTTTTGTTAGGGCCATACTTTTTTTGTAGTATACTCCCAGCCCGTCTCTACATCTCCAGTAAGTTTAGTGATGATACCATGTTCAGGGTTCGGCGGGAGCGCTCACAGCAGTCGATCTCCCACAACTATGGCCAGGAATCGGAATATCTATGGCCGGCATTAGTCATTTTTTTGTCATTGCTTCTAGCAGTTTGTGGGGTAGAGTGTGGTGGTAGCACATAGAAAGACAAAGTTCCTTAGAAATTAGGCTGCATGGTTGGGAAGCTACAGTTCAATGAGGGAACATGTACTGTGATATACTAAAGCAGACTATGGTCCCTTCCATTCAAAAACTGGTCTGCAAAGCAGTATTCCAACAGGATAACAACCCTAAATATACCTCCAAGAAGACCAAAGCCCTGCTAAAGAAACCAAAGGTAAAGGTGCTGGACTAGCCAAACACGTCTCCAGACCTAAACCAATTTGGACACAATTTGGAAACTGGTATGTACTCACTTCTGTTGTCAGAGGTTTAGACATTATTGGCTGTGTGTTTTTTGAAAGGAAGCAAATTTACACAAGCTGTACACTGACTATTTTACATTGTATTAACATGTCATATCTTCAGTGATGTCTCAGAAGAAGATTATAATCTATTTAACACAATCGGAAGTACTCACTTTTCTTTGTAAAACACTGTATACATCTTTTTGTAAATATTACAAAATCCCTTAAAGTAATGAATCAGAAACTTAGCAAGGACTGTTCTCATCAAACAAAACTATAAAATCAATAGCCCTTGTTGCCCATATCAGCCGAAGAGCCTCATTATAGCCATATGATTGGTGCCAGAAAGGCAGATGTAGAGATCAATATGAACAGAAAAAATGCCATACAGAAGACAATTTACAGTTCCGTCCATAAAGACAATTTTTTTCTAATTTTGGTTCTGTATATTACAGCATTTTTTTTAATTTTAACTGAAACAACTGCAGACTTTCAGCTTTAGTTAAGAAGGATAAACAAAAATATTGCATTGTAAATGTGAGGAAATAAAGCCTTTAGTAAGTAAGTAAAGTGAACAAATAAAAATAGCTATTTCCTTGTTATTAATGTTTCCTAGCAATATTTACCTATTTTGCGGACCATAAGATGCACCACTGTAATTTCCGAAACCATAAGACACACCCTGTTTTTAGAGCAGAAAAAAACGGGAAAAAATTTGAAATGTTCTCAGTTTTCCTACAGTACCCAATGTCAGCCACAAAAATGGTGTCACTAGAGAACACACTTTAGGCAGAAGGAAAGGGGGTGGATTGAGGCTGACAGGCAGAAATGGAAGCCTCCGGCTAGCCGCTTCCATGTGCGTCTCTCTGGTGTACTGCTTCTATCAGCAGCGCTCTGCAGGTAGAAGCAGTACAGTGCAAATGAGGGATGTGGCTGTGGCCGCATCTCATCTGACAGCTCGGGAGTCGCACATTCGGACCATAATACGCAGGCACTATTAACCCCCGATTTTAGAAAAATACGGTACTTTAATTTAGCTACAATCAATTCAATACATCAAGGACCATCTTTGATGCATTGCTATGTTTATAATGGCAAGGCATCATGGTTATTCAATCCCCATCAACTCACATGCGATATACACATGAAAAAAGTGTGAAGCCATCTTAATTGGCTTTTCTCTGCCATTTACAAGTATGCACAATGGCAAGCAAGTAAAATGTGAATAAAATTGTGCTCATACATACAATAATGGTAGAGAAGTATATATACTATATACTTTTATATTAGTCAATAGTATTTATTACAAATATTTATTACAATATTATGTTAGTGCCAACTTAGTAAATACAACACTGAGCAAAAGGGTTTTAGTTTTTATTTATGGTATATAAGTGAAAATGTTAAAAATGAGTGATAGTCCATCCTGTAATTGTGTTTACATGCCAACATCCCAATTAAAATATTTGTAAAAACTTTACAATTTTCTTTAAATCCCCCTTAGGATCATGGGGACTTTGAAAAAAAAAAATTAATTCAATTCTAAGTGCAAACATCCAACATAATCACATTTGCAGATACAGTACAATATATTATGTCATTGTACATACGTATTTCCTAACATGCAGTACATAATTATGAATTATAGCACAACCCAATGCATTTTACTGGTTTCTGGTTCATCATGGGCTTTATGTGCATAATTCATAATATATTTGATGAATGTAGTTCAGTCTTAACATTACCAATATTTTTATTTAGGTTTTAGATAGATAGACTAGCTGTGGAAGCAAATGGGTTCAGGACCCCAGGAGAACACGGGAATTTTAAATCCTACCTAGATTCTTATAGTCAAGGTCGGTCAATTGTATCTTTACTGCTTTTCATATGTGTAATATATAAGCTTGTCCTGTATATGAGGATGTTTGGACCACATATGATCAAGGAATAGGCATATACCCTAATGGCATATACCGTAAAGGGCACATACCCTAATGACATATACCCTAAAGGGCATATACCCTAACGACACGTGTAAGCCCTGGATTCTTGAGTCTGCCACTGTGAGTTTAGTCTTGCAACACTGCCACAGCTTGTCAGAAATATATGGTGTGTGAAAAAGTATAATTTTTCTATTCTTCTTTTAACTAAATAATTTTACTAAAATGGAAAGGTTGACTTTCAGGAAGTTATTTACTTCTAGTGTTTCCATGTCCTAATTTTGTAAAGGTCTTAGGGCAGTATCATCAAGGTTCATTACTCACATATGGGGATTTTAACTTGTGTCAATTCATTGTTGATTGCTTATGCAAGGACATGTCGAATTATTATAATTAAAAAAAAATACCTTAGGTTTTTTTGGAGGAAGTGAAGAATAAAGATGCAAAAGTATAAAAGGACAGGCTAACATGCTTCAAAGTACTTCTGATATCACAGACAATACAACGCTCTAAAAGAAGGTATGTCTTTTTTTAATTAGTTATGCTACTATATATTGCTGCTTTTCATTTTAATGTAATACCTAAAATTTACACCACCGATCATGTTAGTGCTACATACTGTAACATTGGACATTAGGTAAATCTGTGCAGACTCATTAACAATCTTTGATGCCAGCATGTTTATTTACATGAGAAAAAAGATGGCCAAATCAGATTACAAATTATTAAGGTACCACTTTTTACTATAGTATTAAAATATCTTATTAGAATTACTAATATTACAATGATATCAGAAAATTATATACACATATAGTTTGGGGGTTTTAACTGTCAAAACCCCTTTAAAAATGTATTAATATCAGGTTAGAAAAGAAAAACATTAAAAATAATTATACATAACAACAGTATGAAGAAAGAACATCTCCCATAAATTCCCATATTAGAGGGAAGGAGGGTTCCACAAATAAGAGCATCCCATTCAGCCTCCCTTACATGGATAATGTAACATATTACTTTATAGAATTTCCCCAAAATAGAATTGTGGCAAAATAATCTAAAATCATAAAAAAGAAGGAAAACGTTTACAGGTTTACAGTCCTATCCACATTCTTGTTAACGGTTTGTTTGTTTTTAGGCAATGAATATATTATAAAATATGCAGATCGTAGCATTACCAAAACTTATAAACTTGAGAGATGAAAGCTGAGGCTCCACTGCGTCTGTTTCTGAGCGCTCCCCAATGTTTTCAATGGGACAGTGCACACAGATGAGGCATGCTTGAGGCATGGCAAGCTCTATTTTTAAAAAAGCGACTTACTGCATCTTAAGATGTGCACTGCACACCCACATCTAAAAAGTGCTTTCAAATCGTCCCTAGCGTTCAGCATTACATCCAGGATAACATCCAGCTCAAATGAAAAAAAATGCCCTTGTATATGTCCCTCTGTATCCATACTCTAGTATACATGGTAATGATGCAGGCTAAATTTATGTCAAATTTCATACAAGTCTTTTAAATATTGTTGGACCTCATCAGTGATTGTAAATTATGTAATGGGATGAATTTTATAGCCCAACCCATTATTAGAATAGGGAGATAATGAGATGGGGATATAAAGTTACCATTTGTACAGGAACACCACATTATATAATAACATTGGTCCTAAATTAATTCAATAACATGACTTATTATAAGATCAACAGGAAATAGGGCAATCT
This sequence comes from Ptychadena robeensis, assembly GCA_036250615.1. Taxonomy (NCBI): domain Eukaryota; kingdom Metazoa; phylum Chordata; class Amphibia; order Anura; family Ptychadenidae; genus Ptychadena; species Ptychadena robeensis. Next base: position 124,698,225 of record CM070033.1, read on the forward strand.
TGCAGTTAGTAAACAAACAATTCTAGGCCAAAAATATAAGCAATATAATGTTTTAATAATCTTTTCTTTTTTAGATTAGTTTATTTAAAGGCCTGTCTCGAATTACCATGGAAGGCCCATCTGGTTTTGTTTGGATTATTATGGGCAGTGTTCTGCTAATGAATCTGTCATGGACAAAGGCTACAGGAGGCAAGTGTCCTTTGTCAGCAGATATTCCGGAATTAAAAATGCACTTCGAAGCTATTAAAAGTTTCCTGGTAAGTTTCTTTAGCAAATTGACTATCATTTTGTATAAAAACCTCTGAAACCACATTTAATATATTAAAGCTTAACTGTCCCTAAATGAGTTAGCTGCCTTCGTAATGGCTTATAGACATACATTGACCAGCAAGTTCCAGTCTTTGGTCCCTTAAAAGCAGGTCAGGAATGTGATGGTCCAGCCACCCATATGCTTAACCATCACTGATACCTGCCTATCAATAAACACCAATTGAAAAATTCCCTTTATAAAAAACACACAGACCTCAGATCAGGGCATTCAAGTGATAATTATAAGGTTAAATCAGCTGCTCATGTAGACAATGATATAAACTGTCTGTTCATACTATTATGTTTGATTTGGCCATGTTAATATAACTCTTTATCATAATTTTTTTATCTTTGTCTTACAGCATGATGAAGATGTTATTACAGATATTAGTCTTTTTAAAGAGGACATATTAAATCATATAAATGTAAGTGAATTGTTTGTGCTACATCTGATATATTCTGATGGTGTAAATGTGATAATACTCCTCTTTTAGTGGAATTAGGATTTGGTGAAATCTAGATGGCAGCCCCCATGTAACGAAGTATGCAGCTCTGTTTAGCTTGATTTGATATCACTGTTTAATATACTGCCTGGCCAAATAAAAAGGTCACACACTCTAAGGACCACCTTTAGCTTTGATTACAGCGTGCATGTGCTGTGGCATTGTTTCAATAAGGTTCTGCAATATCACATGATTTATTTCTATCCAATTTTTCACCAAGATCTTGCATTGATGGTTCTAGAGTCTGACCGCTGCGCAAAGCCTTCTCCAGCACATCACACAGATTTTCAATGGGGTCAAGGTGGCTATTCCATGTGTGAAAATTATGTCTCATGCTCCCTTAATCACTCTTTCACAATTTGAGTCCAATGAATCCTGGCATTGTCATCTTGGGAAGAAAATGGGGAAGAAGAAAATGGGATAGATGGAATAACCTGATCATTCAGTAAATTGCACAAGTTGGGGTTAAATAACTTGTTGTAGCTGAAAGATAATCACCCATACAGTAATTATCTAATAGGAGGCTTGTGCCTAGTTAAATCCAGGCAGCGACTGGTCCTTCTGTATTGCATATTTCAAACAAGATGCTTTATCTGTTATCTTTATGTGTATGGATGTAGTTTGTGTTCATTTTTTGTTTTCTCACTTTAGGTTCCAGAACAATGCTGCTTTCTATTGGAACTGGGGCGCTTTTACCTCAGAAATGTTTTCCCACATGTTGAGTTCACTAGCACAAACAAACGCAACAAACTCTTTCATAATTTGGCAAACAGTTTTCTTGGCTTGAAGATAAAACTCGGACACTGTGTAAGAGCTTTAAAACATTATCATTAACTTAATGGAAATCAAAAAGGTTTTTCTAACATGTTGGAACCTGTTGAGCTCCTTCGAGCATGATCGATTGATCCTGCTGCAAAGGAGGGCTGGATGGCTCAAATTTAATTTTATTTATTTTTATAGATTTGAGCACAATCAAACTCTAGTAAGAAATCGAGCCCTGTTTAAGTTGTATTTGAGATGTGACTATAAATACTGGGATATATTTCTAAAAGTCATTTACATTTAAAAAAGGTGGATTATGCTTTAAAATATTAGCATTGCACAACTTAATTCCAACAAGTTGAATGTGACAAACCCTACTAAAATATTAGCACTAGTACAATTGCAATTAGTTTTTTAATTGAAATGTTAATAGCACATGCCCTAAATACACACTTTGGCAATCCTAATATTTCTATAGCCATGGAAGACTTAACATTTTTAAACTTGATTGATGTGATATTGGTAGTGTGGACAACGTGAATTGCCTATTCTTTGCCTATTTCAAAATATACTGGTTGACCATCTGACAACACATCTTAATGGCAACAGACATATTAACACCTGTATAGATTAAATGTAACGTTATAGTGTCAAAACCACCAATAGGTTGTGTGAAGTTAAAAAGACTGATTTCTATACATTGGTATCAGAAAATCTAGATAACAAACAGGACTAATGCTCAGGCCCAGTATGGGAGGACGAGGCACACCTATATAGGCCTCGAGCTAATGAGGCAGATGTGCCAAATCCAGCCTACATTTGCAAGAAACCACCTACTGGTGACCAGGGAAACTACCCAGAGTGGGCAGAAGCATGGTGCCACCAGCAGGTGGTACCCAAGAAGTACAGGTCCCAACAGTTTGATATTCACTAGTGTCTTTATATATGTAAAATATACCTTAAGTCTTAATGCATTTTCTTTCCTTTTTTTTTATCCAGCATTCTACCATGAGATGTCCCTGTGGGGCAGAATCAATTACTTTGATCAAAAAATTTAAAAGCCAATATTATGAGGTATGATGTGCAGTATATTACTTACTTGCTATGCACAACTTTAAATCAGACTTTTAGTATTCGTTTGTTTAGTAATTATCCTGGGCTTTTTTTGTTTGTGCCACAGGCAATCACAGTATATTTTAATGTGATCGACCCTAATTCCTTGTTCTCCCTCCTCCCACTTAACATACACATGTGAGGTTAAAAAGAAACAATGCAATTTTTTCACCCCTCTTTTCTGTCCCCATTGCATATTTTTCACATGAATACTTATTTGGGAGGATGATGATAAACAGGAGGAAGTGAGGGGTGAGGGGGCTAGGAGGTTAAGAGGGAAGGAGTGTTACCTTCTCACCTTGTCCGGAAGTGTCACTTCTGGCTTTTGGACCCAGTAATGCGTGGCTTGCAGGGCACCAGTGATGTCACTTATTCTCTCATTTTGAAAGAAAAACTTGACAGGTATACAAACAGCAGAGCCATGTGTGTCCATTGGGAAAGAGCTGTGACATTACACTCTTACACTGCTCAGAAATAATTTTTTTTTAATAGTCATCATAAATAATACAAAAATACATCCTTTACCGAGGATGACGAGACTGACGCAACTCATGAGAGTAAAGTGTATGCAATCAGTTCTTGCTTTTACAATCCTAATGACTCACTTACACAACCTTAGTAATATTGTTATTGCACACTTCCTGAAAATTTTATTTTACTTCAGTGACCCAATACTGATGTGATGTGTACAGTATAAAACAGCCTCTAGGCATACAAATGTATCTATTATTTTAGATGGAAAAAACAAGCACATTGCTATGTACAGATATCTATTTCTAAGATAAAAAGAATAAGGCTGTTTATGTGCAAAGTGTTTAACATCATTTTCAAGTAATAAATTGAACTGTACAGAATGTAGTGGTCAGGATTGTGGAACATACAGAAAATTGTGAGGATTGCCACTCTGAGGATTATATAATACAAAGCACAGCTTGAAAAATGCAACAGCCAATGCTGGAAGTCATTGGTGAGCGTCCTCTTTTATAGTGGTGGCCAGTGGTAATAACTAAGTAATGGTTGTTGTCAGCAGTGCATGTGTATTGGTATACAGCGGTTAGCTGCACCATAAAATCAGCGTTCAGTGGTCTTTGCCTCCTTAACATTGGTCTCAGTGCATTTATTACATTGGTATTCAATGGCAGGTGCCTATTTTAATTGTATTTAGTAGGAGCTTAACTTTTAGAAAAAGGAAAATACTGCAGAGGTTCAGTATGTTTAGGTTTATGCTAAGTGGTATCATGCTTGAGCTACCTTACTGTAGGATATAACTCTGCCTAGATATGTGAGCATACAGCAGAACATGTGACACTCAAATGACATTGGTCTAAGTATGGCCATGTTGGGCAGTAAGAAAGAACTGGCCATAGTGGTGGAGTTGAGATGTTCTTATTTAGTATACTTTATTATGGAAAATAAATCACAGACCTTGAGGTCTTGCTTAGGTGAGTAAACTATTCCAGCTGTAATTTTCTATACTAGATAAATGGGCAGCAGCTTGTGTGCATGGATGTCTGTATAATTCCAGATAATCATATTTCTTCCTTTCTTATATCTCCCAAGCTTGAAGAAGCTGCAGCACGAAAAGCTGTTGGGGACCTGAACATCCTATTTCGCTGGATGGAAAAGGACTACATGGGCTGAGATGTGAAAGTATATTTGTCACATAATATACAAGTAAAATACACACTGTCCAAGTTTTTTCCACTCACCTGTAGAACTCTTTTTTTTATATATTCCCTTGATCCGCAATCTAAAAATTTATTTATCATGTTAATATTTATCTAATATTTAATATTTTTGGGTTATATATATTATTTATATAATTTTATTTTTACATCTATTATTATTTGTTGTATGTTTGTTGGCTGATGTTTTGACACAGTTTTAACCATTACTGAGTTATGGAGTGGATTGTGAGAAGATACATTTAAATTTCAACCACTTTTAGTCGCAGTAGCTTCAGTTATTAACACAAATATTAATGTAAATATAATCTGCATACATATGTATTAACTGACAATACATATTTAAGCATTAGACTCAAATGTTCCTGCTGCAATAAATGTTAATATTGTATTTAAATATTTAATTTACCTTATGCACCCAGCTGTAGCACATTACTACTGACCCTGATAGATGAACTAATAGTATGTAATGTATTTATCTTTATTTAATAAAATTTGAATAGGGTCATAGCAAGAGTTTCACAATTTGGTGGGAGAGGCAAATATTTGGCTAACGTTTGTCCTGTCTTTATTTTTGGATGTTATGTTAACTTAGATGGCATATGTTGCTAAAGCCTACAAAATTTTACAAAATATATAAAATATATTTTGTGGATTTAAAAATTGTTACCTTCTTATTATTTTTATAAAAGTAAAATAAAGATGATTTAAAAAAATCATGTATGAAAATGAGTTTTTGTATTTTGGATCCTGTTTAAGTCATGAAATCACACACAAAGGGTTAACATAAATTGTGTCTTTTATTACATTAAATCTAGAATGTGACCATTGGTATAACATGAAATATCTGTATAAGGTAATAACAAAGAGTACTCAGCTCCGGTGGCAGGCAACTGTAGACCAACTGAATATTAAATGTGCTGGGTTTATTTACAAATAGGGGGTTACGTAGAGGTTATTAATAAGCAAAATGGTAAGAGGGGACAACCATGGACAAAGAGGAAGGACAAAGGGTCTTCTACTCTGAGCTAACATTCTAAGTTTCTCAATGGTCACACATGCCAGGTCTCTTCTGCCTTTGCACCACATCCACCTGCAGGTTATAATAGTGAATAATATTCTTCACCCCTGACGGGGTATTTTTACACAGGTCATTATGTCTTTACCACTTTTGTAAATATGGTCCTATAGATGGCACTGCACAATGACAACATGACTCCACTCCATCAATCCCAGTTCTGGTGAAGATGTGGATATCAACCCAGGCACAGATTATTTCCCAAGAAATTGTGGAATAAACACACAGATGTTCATTGCATTTAGACCCTTGCCAGTCCCTGGAAAGTCTACCTGGCTGTATTTCTCATATCTCATATAATTTCTCATATCATATCTATAAAATGTATAGAGGTAAAACCTTGAAGGATATGGTGAGGAGGGATTAAAGGAACTAAAAATCCCTCAACTTAAGCAGTGTGTAGCACATTCAAGTCCCATCCCTTCACTAATCCTTTATAAGTTAATAAGAGGAAAATCCTCACTGCAAGACAGTAGGTGAAGCAATGCAAATTATTCCTTTATATCATACCATACCATATCAGCCAAATGCACTTATCAACTTAGCAAATATAGCCTTATGGTATAGAGCTATGTATTCGAAACAGCATACAGCGTTTTCAGGCTTGTTGCCCATCGTAACCATATGCTAGACCAAGCCTCACTTAGGTTGTCATTGGTGCATTGCTCCCAATTCCTTTTCAACATCATGCTATTCAGGTGTAACTCAAGGAAAAGAGGTGTCAGGTATGTCTTCCTGGACATAAATTGAGCCACTTCAAAATGGAGAGTAAGAACACAAAATTTAGGACCAATATAGGCATCATATTACAGCTTTTACACAAAGCTAAGAGATCACAAATAGCCAAGAGATCACTTTTATCCAAAGAACCTTTGTGTGTAAAATGTGGCACTAGAATCCACCTTTGTCAGCATTAATCAGATCCTCTATTTTGTATGATGATTGCAAGTAAAAATTAATTTGTGAATTCTGAATCATATTACACTCCTAGCAATTATCTTTATGGGCATGTCGGTCTGTGTGTGCCCATAGCACCCGCTGTTTTGGCGCTGGTAGGCAATACTGGCAATACAGCATCCCATACACATCTATTGGCAAAAATTGTTTACCAATGGGCCCGAACAGGCGTTGTGAATCCACTCCTGCTTACAGGGGACGGCTGCACTGCACCTCACAGTTTTCCTGTGCATAGACTGCGGGGAAAACCACGCAGTGCAGCTAGTTCACATGTGTAAACAGATCATCCGCTGACAGGCAATGTCTATCTGCTACGTCAGGATCCCCGCTTAGCGTATACGTGGACATACATGGAAACAACCCCTTATGCTGAAAAAATATCCTACAGTGGAAATACTGTATAGTTATGTCCAAAATGTAGATGCAACAGCACAAGAGAATATGTTTAGGAATGTAAATCCCTGATCACTGGTGAAATTTTTTTTATGTAATAAAGGGTCCAGGAAATATATCTGCCTATGCTGCCTGGAAGCCCAAATCCAGCCACCACTGTGACATGTCAACCAGCAGATGGTAGAGACACAAGGATATATTTTAGTACCTTTCAATAAGTCCAGCCACTAAGAAAGGGACTTGGCAAGTGTTTGGGCCATGGCCATCTATGTGTATCACTGTGTCACTATGGGAACATCCTCAAAAACAGAAGTGTATGTGGGAACATACACTTACATACATTTACATACCTTTTATGAATAGGTTTTCTTTTGTTCCTGGTAGTTACTACATGATTTTTTTGTAGTTCATGCAACCTTCAACGTCATCATTTGTCAGTATAGAATAAACATTATGAAAGCTGCTGGTTGTGGCACTACGTAAAGGCTTTGGTTGTTTACATATAGGAAGGAAATGTGGGCATTCCAAGTATATCATGTAAATACTTTACAATTTATGAAGCATTGACAGCAGAAGCTGGTTAGCCCTGCGGAGGCAAAGATAGTTCTCAAGAAATTGACATGGTTTGCTAAATATTGTTATTGCAATATTCACCTCCAAAAAAAACAGAAGAGTTTTCAAGTGTATTTATATTATGTAAAGCTTTTTGGTGATTGAGATTTCATTCTATGGTTTCTGGAACTTTGTTGATGCATTAATATTTTGCCACAATTCTAAAGACATTTAAGTTTATGAGATTGCAGAATGTGTGTCATAGCTAATTCATGGATCTGTGCAAAAAGACAAATGGGAGTAATGCTGATTTCTGTATGTCAAAGAGAGAAAAGGTAGAAGTGCATTGAAATTCAAGTTCAAAGGTTTATTAAGTTTGACCAAAGGACGACTTCATGTCCTCATTGTTTAATATGAATAATACAGGTACTTATGCCATGAACTGGCAATGGTGTTATCCTTGTAGGTCCTTTCAATAAGCAAGTAGTTCTCTATCTATTCTACAATTACCAAAGTACAGGAAGAATGTCTTTCAAATTAAATTTTATCACTTAATCTCCATTCAAGGCCTCTGTAAAACCACCTAGATAACAACATACAGTGCATCTGGAAAGTATTGACAGCGCATTACTTTTTCCACATTCTGTTATGTTAAAGCCTTATTCCAAAATGAATGAAATTTTTTTTTTCCCCTCAGAATTCTACACACAACACCCCATAAGGACAATGTGAAAAAAGTTTACTTGAGTTTTTTTGCTAATTAATTAAAAGTTAAAAA
>CM070033.1:124706379-124716381 GCA_036250615.1 Ptychadena robeensis
ACACCTTGTGCTTTTGGCAATCCAGTGATTGTTTAGCTTGGAATTGGCCAAACTGGTGGCAGGGCATCTTGGCAGCTGCACGCTTGACTTTTCTCGTTCATGGGCAGTTATTTGTGCCTGTCACACGCTTCTTGCGACCTGTTGACTATTTTGAATTGAATGAAACGTGATTTTCGATGATCACGCTTCAGAAGCTTTGCATTTTAAGAGTGCGCATCCCTCTGCATGAAATCTCATTATTTTTGGACTTTTCAACGCCTGTCAAGTCCTATCTTTTGACCCAATTTGCCAAAGGAAAGGAAGTTGCAATAATATTGCACACCTAACTATAAGGGTGTTGATGTCATGAGACCACACCACCCCTTCTATTACAGAGATGAACATCACCTAATCTGCTTAATTGGTCGTTAGGTTTCGAGGCCTATCAGGCTTGGAGTAAGACAACATGCATGAAGAGGGCTTGATGTGGTCAAAAATCAATTCTGCCTAATAATTCTGCACTCTTGTAGATTCACAGCCTTTCTCAGTACTTTGTTGTTGCAGTAATTACAGTTCAGTCCCTTGAAATGATGCCACAAAGCTGTGGCCACTACTTATCCGTGGCCAGGTTTCACCAATTTCTTTTTGTAGCATTCGCAATCTGGCATGGGAAGCCTCTGTGCAGAGTATTTTAAGATTCTCTAGAAATTTTGTATCATATTAAGTTGGGCTCTTGCCACTCCTGTGTTAGGGTCCTTGTCCTTGATGAAAAGATGACCATGCCGCCCCAGTCTGCGTTCAAGAGCACCTCCTACAGGTGTAATCCAGGAATGTCTCTGTACAATTGCTCAAGTCATCTATCCTTTATCCGAGAGTCTCCCAGTGTCTGCCAATGAAATATCTTTCCATAGCATGATGCAGCCTCAACATTGCTCATGGTAGGCCAGCTTTACTTTAGGTATGGTCTTGGCAGTGCCTATATTTCTTGATCTGTGTCTCATAATCAGACCCAAAAAAGTTCTTTCTCACGGTCTGAGAGTCTTTAGATGCCGTATCGGGATCACTCCGATTGTGAGCATCGTGTGGCTTGATGCTTACAGAGAACTCAGCCAAACCCCTGTGAAATGGTATTCAACCCCAAGGGGAGTCCACACCCAAGGTTGAGAAACATTGATATAAGGGATAGCAACATTTCAACCTTGTGTAAAGTTTAATATAGAATGTCCATTAAACGCACTAGCGCTTATGGAGGAGCACCAGTCCAGCGCTCCAACTGCTTCTTCGCACTGGACAGAGGTGTGCCGTCCAGACAAGAGGGCTTGGGATGAGCGCATACTAAATCTGTCCCTGTGTCCCAGTTGTCCCGATGCCGATTCGCTGTCGTGTCTCCTCCCCCACCGCTCCGAGTGAAGTGGATTGACGTTTTCACTCGGGGATGGCCGGCGGGAGATTTGACAGTAAATAGAATGAAAGCAGTTTTCTATGTAGAAAACTGCTTCAACTCCCCCTATGTACTACATATCGCAGAATAAAGTCCCTGTATGGCCCCATATGTGCCCATATGCAGTAACCCTTTCTTCCCGGGTGGATTTATCACCACAGGTTAGAGAGGTAAGTGCAAATGGGAACATCTGGGGCATCAGATTTTTATTTGGCGGATATTAGTACATAGCAGAATTCGTTTTGTGTAACTATTTCTTGTGGTTTTTTTCATTATTTTTAATAAAAAAAAAAAAAAAATATTTTACTAATTGTTGGTTTTTCCAAACATTATTATCTTCCGGTGTTCTATGAGACCTGTACGGACATATTGGGAAGTTACAGCCTGACATTTACATTGAAGGTGCACTTTTGGTACAGAAATCTGGACCTCAGCAGTGCGCTAGGGAGGTTAAAGATAAGGCCATTGTACTACCACAATGTTATCAAAGTACAACTTGTACATTTGCAAAATCACTTGATTGATCAGATAATAATACATTTGCCAAATATTTGTACATATTTATGTAATCCTCAACCAGTTTTGTTTGATCAAATTTATAATAAGGAGCTAAGTTCTAAAATAATCAAATTACATGACTAACCTATCCCCTACAACAAACACATTTTACTTATTTCTGAATGTAAATCTGAGGGAACTCTGCCAAAGCTTGTTGTTGAACTGTTCTATATTGTAACCCCCAGGTGCCCAACCTGTGGCCCGGGGGCCGCATGCGGCCCTTTCGGTGTTCTGCAGAGGCCCATCTCAGTCCTCCACAGTCCACTCCACATAACCTTTAATTTTATATATATATCCTTTTATATCACTATGAGACACATAACCTATGGCGATGTGCATGACACAAAATGTGCATTACCATACTACAGTGTTACCTAATGCTTGAAGTATCATTTATAACAAGTTTTGTTATTTAAAAATGAAAAGTGGCTTCTAACTATGTTTGCTGTTCTCTCTACATTATAAAATGCGTATACAAGTCAGTATAGATTAAACATGTTATGTGCACTTGTGGCCCTCCATATCAACTTAGTTGCCCATCACTGGTGTAACCCCTGGAGATAGTGTGGTGAAGGTACAACTAAACATATTTTGTGTCCCTTTCCAATTGCACAGATTTTTTTAAAGAATGCTGTCTTTTTATTTATTTACTTTTCAAGGTGTGGGGCATCCTTAGTATTATTTAAAGACACCTCATCAGGTATTGAACCTGGTTGACTAGGACATTATTAGGAAGACTAGTTCACACACATCATAGTAGTATGCTCATTCAAATATTTACATATAACCAGGGGTGCGCATAAGTGGTACTCTGGTACTGCAAAGGGGCCAAAAACTAGCTATGCGTGCCTGCATTATTGTTACAAAGCTCATATGTGTACTAACAACTTGGAGGCACTCAAAACCATGCTATGACATGACAATTAAGTTTGCTACTTCACACATTTTAGTCCTAGTAAAATCATTACTTTGTATCTGTGCAGAAATGGGCAAAGGGCCACTCTAATTGACAATATTTTTGATAGGAGAATATAGCTTGACTTCTGGGAAAAGGAAACATGACAAATAAAATATTTATGTATATTATATACTTGAGTATAGTTGCCCCAAATATAAGCTAAGGTTCCTCACTTTACAAAAAACCATGGGAAAAATTTAATGACTCAAGTATAGGCCTAGGGTGGGAAATGTAGCAGCTAAGGCACAGAAACACACAGCAAATGTGCTTTTGTTCATTTCTTATTTCTCTAGCTTAAGTATTTTTTGCATTAAATTAATTTCAAAGTTATCCTCCCTAGCGGTCAGCCCCTACCGCATCTTTTTTAAATGGCGGGTACTGACCATTGAAACGCTGTACTGTACTTGAGTTTTCTGCCCTTCCCCTGTCTACTTCGCCAGCATCATCAATGTTGCTGGCAATGTGGGCTGGGAAACTGATGCTCCTCCATTATAATGGAGGTCTATGGTGCGCCCCCCGCCCCTTCGGTGTCACCGATGATGCAGAATGGGTGGTCCCGGACTCCTGGAATAGCTGCTGCTAAATGGAATCACTGCAGCTTTCCGGGGGTTAGGATGGTTTCCACGATCCCGATTCCTTCGGAGTTTGTTTCCTTTGGACGAACTGGGTTAGTCTCAACCCTTAGGGGGGCTAAGTTGACATTTTTTTTGGCTATTATATGCAGAAACTGCATGTGCTAGTGCAATATTTTAAAAAATTATAAAAATGTTCCTTCAACCTTTCTCTACATCTCCAGCTAGTTTGGTGATGATATCAAATTCAGGGACTTAGTGATGAACTCACAAAATCTGCCCACAAAATTTTGTGATTATCATCTCGAGTATAATTGTAATTTCATTTTTTCAGCACACTGTGAGTGCTATAAAAATCAATTTGTACTCAAGTATATAATAATTTACTTAAAGGCTACATGAGCAAATAAGAAACATTGTAATATTAGCTTGAGGACTAATATAGACATAATTAGCTAGAGCCTAGAGAATTCTGCACATGAGGTAGTGCACATTGCAATGCTGAAATTCAGCTTCAGCTTCCTGTAGCTGTCTGGAGTTCCCTCTTTGCTCACAGGTATACTATGACGTCATCATAATGTCATCACCAGGGACTTTCCAACATATACTATAGGCTTAAATTTCCACCTCTGTTCATGCAGAGACCAATAACTTAGTTTATTATTATTTCTTACTTCCTTTTAAACAGCTGATGTTTTTAGACACTTAGTTAAGGTCAGTGATCTCAAAGACAATGCACAGAAAATGAAAGTTAAGACAAAGTGTGTACATTCTTACAAAGTTCACAAATCCTATCCACCCTTCATGTCATCCTCATCATGACCTTTTGTTCTATGTAACTCACTTACATATACTTACAGATCACTTATCTGGGCAATGGGCACATATATCCCAGTGTATCTCAACCAAATCATAGAACTTAGCACGCACCTACATTTACTTGATGTCACTTGATGGCAAACCCCCTATTATTTGGACTATCTAAGGAAATATTCCAGCATGTCCCCTGTCACCATTCTTTTTTCTTTTCTGTCTACAACAGTAGTGGGCAACTGAGTTGATATGGAGGGCCACAAGTGCGGCCCTCTGCATCACTAAAGGGCCGCACATAGCATTTTCAATCTATACTGACTTGTAGAAGCATTTTTTGCATGTGGAAATGACAGCATGCATAGCTAGAAGACATTTTTTTTCATTTTTAAATAACAAAACTTATTTTAAATGATACTTCAAGCATTAAGTACCACTGTAGTATGGTGATGCACATTTTGATTAAGAGGTTATGTGATGCAATATGAGTTCCTATGCCCTATGCATGAACAGTAAGGTTTTGGGGACCGCAAGTGAAGGACAGAGGAGGGCCTCTGAAGAATGCCCAAAGGGCAGCATGTGGCCCCCGGGCCGCAGTTTGGGCACCTAGGGTCTACAATATCTCCACGGCCATAAGGGTTTACAAGTGGATCATTCATAAACTGCAGGACTTTATGTCTATTTCAAATTTTTTTACTTCTGCTTTTTCCCATTTTAAGCCATTGTATCTGGCGCCCCCTGTGGCCATAGGTATTACTGCAGCATTAACCCTCTAGATGACTGGAAGCTACACATAAATCCACTTGTACACTTCCACAGGTGAGAGCAGGCCAGGTAAGTATATTTTTTTAGGATGTTGAGTCATTGGGACAGCTCAAAGAAAAGTAAAAATGTTATTTAATCTTTTGCTTTTTTTTTATTTAGGTGTGCTTTAACTTTCTACCTTCATAATATCTAAAGGGCCCTTCAATGCTACCATTAGCTCACTTTCTGAAAATAAAGATCTTGAAGAGTTGTGATGAGCAATAATTTTCACATACAAACTTTTCAATTCTGTTTTATTTAACTAAAAGTCTTAAATTATTTAACTAATATAAATAATATTAACACAGACAGTAGCTCAGAGTAAGTTTGTTCACAAAGATTTACAAAGATTACTCACTTTCTGGGTGAACTGTCCAAGGGGATACCGCGGCATCCCTCTGTGATGGCGATCTCTGCGATCCTTCCAGATTCTATGTGGGAAGCACCTGCACCATTGACCAGTATGTTAATACAGACATTGGCACTCTGGATCACATCCCATCACATTTTCCGCATCATCGATGATGTTAATTACCTGCAGTTATTACCTGCTCTTATAAAAAAAAAATACCCACAATGCCCAGCGTGTTACCCACTGTGATGCCCACTGATGTCACGCCCAAAGTGACGCCGCACTGACGTCACTTCTGGTATTGGAAGACCTACCTCCCGTTCCTCCTATTAAGTGCCTGCCTAACTTTGAAGGGTGGGGGTGTTACTCTCCATGCTAACTTTCCACCTGCACATCATCTGCACAAGCGGGTTAAGAACTTAGGAGTGTAAGCAACGCCCCCTCCCTTCTAAGTTTCCCCGATTTTAAAATCCTGGAAAAATCCAGAATTTATTAAAAAAAGATTTGGCCAGGAAAGACACATGAAAAGCATAATATCCCAGCCAAAACGGGATACTTGACAGGTATGATTTTGAATTGTTTTTTCTGGTCTTGTGACTAATATTGTTCTTCACTGAGATCCCTTTTCATAGAGTTAGAATGGATGTTGTTGGGCTGATTTAATTTTGAATGCAACCTATGAACTTCAGTGTACCACCCCTTAACTGGTGAGCCTGGTATAAAGGCAATACAGGTTGATAAAGGTGAAAGCTACTGGGAGTTCCCATTACCATTATATGTTCCATATAATGTACCACATTTAATGAAAATGGATACGGCAATGGGGGAAACTGAAAAAAGTATTTTGAAAATAAAGTAAAAAGTAAATAGGACATTTTTTTCCTGAATAGAAGTATATATATTTTTAGAAAGCAATTACAAGGTAAATAAAATATAATTGGAAAAACACTTTTAAAACCAAGTAGACTTCCTAAACAGTCCTAAACTATTGTAGGATATTTTTATAGTTACATGCATCTGCAGTGTCCCCTTTAAGTTTCCTGACCATGATTTCCCTGGAGAGATATAAGGGAGTTTCCTGCCCCCAGAAGGTCCCTCTGTGAGGACAGGTCTGATGGAACTCCTAAGTAACTGGGCACATTGTCCACTCCAAGACCTGTTACCCACCACAGTCTAGTCCAGCGTGTGGGCAGCCGGGGAGCACAATAGGGCACCATCTGTTTATAAAACCCACTTATCAGGAGTTGCTGCCTTGCCAGCCACAGACCTGTTCCAGCCAGATGGGTCGCTGGACAGGAAGTTATAGTCCCCATGAAAGTAGGGTCCCAATACATCCTCCATGGATCAACTGTGCTGGTAGAGCCCATAACAACTGAGATTACTCTCATCATTGCTCGAAACCTGGCTGTGGTTCAGTATGAGACCGTACTGGTGTGGAGCCACAATACCATGATAACCCAGCTATGTATACCCCCTGGCAAGGTCGTGGCTGAGTTGGCCCTGGTAGCCCCCAAAGTGAGTTGCAAGAGTATTATGGCCAATGGTATGTTGCCCAGTTAAATCTAGTGCACCAGTGCCCAGGAGAGAACTTGGGGTGGTCCGGTAGACACATACTGCCCTGCATAGGCCTGCCTCCGTCAGAACGCACCAGGGTTCAATTGAAGGCAGTGAGGCAGTTGGTAGACAAATGGCCAGGGGTGTTTTCTCAAGGAGACCATGATCTGGGGTGCTGCAATGGGATTGAAAATGAGATCCCCACTGCAGGGAGTCCTCCCAATCGTCAGAAGTAATGGAGCATACCTCCCCACTTGTACCAGTAAGTGAAACACCTGCTGGAGGAAATGATGCAACAAGGGGTGATAGAAGAGAGTAACAGTCCTTGGGCTTCCCCTGTTATGCTTGTGAAAGAAGGAATACTTTGGCCATGTGGTCTCCAGAGAGCGAGTGCTACCCAACCCAGACAAGGTACAGGCTGCTCACGACTGGAAACTCCCAACTATGGTGACCGAGGTAAGAGTGTTTCTGGGCCTAGCCAGGTATTATAGGTGCTTTAATAAGGGTTATGCAACGTTTAACACGCTACCCTAACACAAGAACTATTGTGTTGTTTCGGCCAGAAGGAAGGACAGATTTTGCCAGGCGAAGCCTGCATGAAAGTGAAAAGAACCCTTGCAATTATTGCTCATTCAAGTTGGAGCTATTACAGCCAGTGTGGGCTGTCATGGAGAAGTTTGCACTGTACCTGACCGAGGCCAGATTCGAAGGCTGAACCGAAAGTAATCCACTGGTGCATCTGAAAATTGCAAAGTTTGGGGACCTTGAACAGCGATAAGCTGCCCGGCTGGCCAAGTTTGATTATACCCTACACTATCATCCAGGCAAGAGCAACGCAAGAGCAGAAACACTGTCCAGGCACCCCCAGGCCAAGCCTCTGAGGAACCCCAATGTGAAATTCCCAACCTCACAGGGTTGAGACCTAAGGTCCCAGGTGATCCTGGTCCATGTGCTGTGGGACTATGACTGGGTAGAAATTTAGTGGGAGGACATTGCAAGGAAGGAAGAGGTTGCCCGGGAAGACTGTCAGATTACTGGCAGACTGGCCCAAGCTCATCATACGCAATGGGATAAAGCTGCCCAGACAGGGATAAGAAATTCTCATACAACACTGTATAAGATGAAGGATAAAGGAGCTTGGAAGAGGTTTATCTGTACTCTTATTCAATTGCTGTGTGGCCTGACAAAGAAGAAACACCAGAGGTGGACCCAATACCTAGCTGAGCTAGTGTGGAAATACGGTCCCTGATGAACTGCGCCATACGCCTGCGATCTGGGTAAAGGAATGGAAGATACAGCTGGCGGAAGTATTGCTGTTTTTGCAAAGCAGACGTTAGGTAAACCCTGAGGAAGTAGGCTTTGCTGATCTGAAATTCAGGCCTGGGGACCGAGTGCTCATAAAGGAGTATAGGGGCCCACCAACAAGGGAAGCTCAAGACTCCATAGGAAGAAGTCCCTGCCAAAGTGATCCGACAAGCTGTTCTCTGAGAGCCTGTTTATGATGTCTAGCTGGAGACAGGGTCAGGTAGGATGAGACGCCTACACCACAGTATGTTGAAACCTCTTAGGGGACAGCCAGCCCCCTCTGGATTAATTTCCTCATCAGCCGCTGCCAGTCCTGGGGAAATAGCCTCAGAAGGCCAACTAGATATGCAGGTCTGGCTCTCCATTGTTCCAGAGGTACTATGAGAGACTACATCATCAACTCCAGAACCAGACAAGGCTCCAGAGGAGGTACAACACCCGAAAGTCATTGGTTCTCCTGGGACACGCTCTGACAATACACCTGAAGGGAGGGATCTGCCCCCACGATGTCACTCTGTGGGAACAGGTCTGATGAAGTAGAAGTAACTGGGCATGCTGTCCATTCTGAGCCCTGTTACCCACCACAGTCTATTCCGGCATGTGGGCAACCCGGGAGCACAATAGTATTCCATCTGTTTATAAGACACAGTAATGTGGAGTTGCTGCCTTTCCAGCCAGGTTTCCAGTGGGGTGGCATGTGGCCCAGAGCAGGTGGAGCAGGCCTGAATGCTCTGTGCCACGATCCTGCCAATCTGCTGTATACACCCCTGGACACGCAAGTACCAGCTAGGGCTGGCCCTATTTAGCCTGGACCCATTTAGACATTGTGGTGTTAGCAGTTTGGGTTCCGGGTTCACCCTGCCTCTTTACTCCTCTTTAAACATCTTTAAACTACAAGTTTTGCTGTGTTGTAGTGAGACCCCATTGGGCCTCATTTTAGAACACAGTTTTTTAAGTCACCTCTTGTCATCGGTTGATATCCTGAACCTTTTTAGCATTTTAACTTAGCAACAAATTCCTCAATGGACTCTAAATAGAAGTCCCATCTCATTTTACTCACATTGAATGTGACATTTTACATCGTCCTGAAAAGGATTATATTTACTATTCTTCATTGCACATCTACCATTCTAGTTCTATCTCATCCTTCATGATTTGTTGAATGGTGTCCCACTGCCTAAATAGGCCCAGAGATCTGATCCCAACATAAGCCCATTTATTTTTTTATACTTGCATAAAACATATGATAGGAGTATCCTCCTGTCTGTTCTTGCGTTGCAGAGATTCCCCTTGTTATAGCAAAACTTTGATAAAAACAATCTTATCTTACTGACACTACCATTCCTATTTTTAAAGAGGAGACACAGAAATGCATCTTGCTATGTGAGATACATTATCTTGATAAACTTGAAGTTGCTTATCAAACCCACAAACATGCACTCATCTAAAAGTGCTACTTGACAAAATGTAATTCACAATGAGACTTTAATGCAAGCAGTGCATGAATATAGTAACAAATGATGTAAAAAAATTTTTTTTAATAACAAAAAATCCATAGCTAATGCACCTGAAGGGAGGTATTTGCCCCCACGATGTCACTCTGTGAGGACCTGTTGTGAGTTCAGCCGATGAAGGGTCTAATCATGATATGAAGGGGGGTCCATTTTTT
>CM070033.1:124719353-124739227 GCA_036250615.1 Ptychadena robeensis
AAACTTGCTGTATTCATCGATGGCTAACACGATACAACACTCTACTATTGCTATGCCATATTGATAAGATACAAATTTCTTCAGACTTTACTGGTGTTGGGCACATATTGTAACCAAGCCCCCCTTCCTGTATATTCATTCTTTACATTATATAGTGATTAAGCTCATTTCCAATTTTGCTGTAGGTACCATTTTACTCCAAACTTTCTCAAATGTTTGTTATTTCTTATATGCAGATATATTTACATTGATTGTAAAATATGTTTTTAAAGCATGTAAATTTTTCTGGAAATTTGCGTGTGTCATAATTACTAACAAAACAGTTCATCAGGTTGCTTTATTTCAATTTTTTCATCATAATCGATGAGGGATGTTAGTCATAAATGGGATTTTTTTCTAAACCTGCAGAAACACATACAGGTGCTACCTTGAAATTCAAGGAAGTGTACTTTACTATATAAGACCTAAAGCCCTCATAGCCCACAACTCAACATTTTTGAAGACACTCAGCATCTCGAAGAACCTAAGCTTAGGTATGCCAGAATGTATTTTCTGTACTGAATTTGCTTTTTTTTCTCAAATATTTACCATGAAAATCATGTAAATCTAGATAAACATTTTAGGATTGCTTAGAAAATATAGATAGCACTGTAGACAAACCCTATCCTAACATATTGGATAGAGTATGTATTTATATAACATCAAATTTTTTGCCATCTTTGTTTTATTAAAGAGAGTTCACATAATAGTCTTGTAGACTCAATAAGATGTAAGGTAAATCTCCTTTTACAGAGTTGTCATAGACAAGGAAAGGGGGGGGGGTTCTATTTAGAAAATTATACCTGTATAGCTATTCAAGTGGCTGGCTGCTCACTTTTAACATTTCCTAAGACAGTGGTTCCCAAATTAGGGTGCGGCCCAGGTGGGGTGGGGGGGACCAAGAAATTCTAGGGGGGCACAGGCCCTCATTCTCAACATGCTTTTGAATAGGGAGTGGGGGTCAATAATGATCCCAAAAAGAAAAGGGGGGCCCTGCAAGGAAAGTTTTGGAACCACTGCCCTAAATTCTCGAAAGTGAAAGTAAATCTTTCTAATATATATATATATAATATATAGTATATATAAACACATGCATTCCTGCAGCAAGTAGTTCAATACATTTATAATAATTCATAGTAAAATTAAATGATTGTCATCTCATCTTTCCATTTTTTATATGTATATGAAATGAATAATAAAGTTGATGTACCATTAGAACCAATATTTACATTGCGAGAATCTTGCCAGTATGTGTACAATTTACAATATGTCTTATTTTGTGTGCCCTATTCCAGGTAAAAAAAAATCAGAATATGATGGGATCTTCCTCTGCCAGCCTCCTTCAATTTCTTACTGTGGTCTTCATACTGAGAATACCATCAGCAAATGCAAATACAATTCATTGTCCAATTTCTGCTGATATAAGAGAATTTGAGAAATATTTTAGTACACTCAAGGAACTGTTGGTAAGTTTAGATGTAAATTGGACAGTCCTTAACCATCTTTAAATACCCGTTCAATAGTTCCAGTTGTTTTTTCTTTTGTATGCAACCTTCGAGTGATCAGTAGATGCTCTAAGCCAAAAATGAACCGCATCCACTCTATCCAAAACTAAAAAAGATTTGTTGTCTTGTGTTATACTTGAAGGATCAATAAAAGGTATTTTTAGCAAATATAGCAAAGAGAAAGAAAACACTTTCTCCAAGTTAATAAACTTAGCTGATTTGAAACTGATGTCAATGATCACAAAACAAATAATCCAAAGCAGTGGTCACCTTTATGAAAGTAAAGCCAGTAGAGTTAGAAAGCCACAGCTGAGTGAAGGAGAGGCAGGGCATTAGATACCCTTTCCCGCAGTACTGTACGGCTTTGAAACTCACAGATATCCTAGATTTATTATAAGTCATACAACCTTGAAATGTTAATATTTAGGAACTAATTGCCAGACTACTACCTAATTATTTTGACACCTCCAGTTGCAAGGCTTCATAGTTATATTTCAGCTGTCAGATAGTGATTCGCTCTTCTTAGATGTTAACATTTTCATTGTGTCACTCTCATATTTTGAACCCCAATATCTTTCACACCTTTATCAATAAATTTTTTGAAGGGTTATTAATTAACCCTGCGATTACTTATTATGACTCTAGCTACAAACTTTTAAAGATTATCTTAATCTGTAAAGCTGGGCATACACCTACCAATTCCTGGTTGATCCGATGCCCGATCTGATGCCGTGCGCGCTCCCGCATCCCTTAAGGATCGGGTCGTGCAGGAATTAGAGGCTGCAACTGACGTTATCCGACAGGATGGTAAATTTTAGCCCGATCCCATTAGTTCAGCTGGGGACAGGCCCAGCCGAACTAATGAGCTGGACATAAAGAGTGCAGTCCGAATCTCGGCACTAGCAGGCGGGCGTGATGACGTCATCAAGCTGCCTGCTAGTGCTTAGAATCGGATAAGGAATAGACGGTAAATCGTACCGTCTATTCCCAGCTTAACACATATGTTTTCCTCTTGTCATGTTCTCCCAACTTATGCTTCAGGGAGCAGCAATGGGTGTCAGTCCACTGGTTTGGATCCTCTGTCTTAAGTGTTGCCTTATCTGTTAAAAAAAAAAGGAAATTTAAGAAAGTATGAAATGCATATTTTTTTTAATTTTATTGGACAGGCTCTAAAATGTGGTAACATACACCTTTATTAAACTGATCTTTTTAAAAGGAGAAATAGTTGAATAGAAAAGTAAAATAAGTAGACTAATGTTGAATGCATGTAAACTGTATTTGCCAAAACTAACATAGATTTATAAAAAAAATTTTTGAAGCATGACAAGGACAGAATTACAGATGTAACCTTGTTAAAGACAAATGAGCTGAAAGAGATGCATGTAAGTATATATCTTTTGTGTATGTATTGCAAGGCAATATTCGTTTGTGTGTAATGTAATACCAGAAATTATAGGTTTAATTGTACTTTATCACTTTTGTCTCCCAATTTAGTCTTCTGAAAGATGCTGTTTTCTCCGCAAATTAGGGCATTTCTATGCTTCCAGTGTTTTTCCAGAAGTGGATTCTCCTTCAATCCAGCAAAATCGAGATTTTACTCATCTGGCCAACTCCATTCTAGGCCTGAATAAATCACTGAAAGACTGTGTAAGTACCAGTACAGTTAATGACCACTAAAGGTCAATAACTATCTTATGGATAAATAAACAGATGCTAAATGTTTTGATGTACTAATGTATTTTTTCTTAGCAGCACAGATGCCATTGTGGGAGTAAGGCACATATGATCATGAAGAAAATCGAAGACAAATATTTTAAGGTACTGGAGTTCTAGATATATAACATAGTTTTAGACACAGATTCAATTAGTCACATATAATATGGCATATAGTTCAGCCCGTAGGTTTTTGGAAATGTTAGGCTTCCACTATATCTCTTGACCAAATACATTTTAACCACATTGCTGACTTTGTTGGTGCTATGCTTGTTCAGGACTAGCAAGCAAGAGAGAAACAGTCAACCAACTAACAATTGCAGAAGCAGATTAGATGAATAGATGAATTGATGTTAGATTAATGATTTTAGATGAATAATAAGGCAATTGTTTAGGTGTAAGGTTTATGGTTAAGGTCCTAAAGTTATTTTAATGTTTAGTGAAAAAGTAGAGACAGGGTGGTACTTACTTTTATCGTCAGTATTGAAAATTCTGAATTAGTAAACAGCTGCAATGAATGGTGAGAAATTAGCAAGGCAACGGTCTACGAGACAGTGATGTAAAGCAGACCCAAACTCTGATACAAAGCTTATAATGCATTTATAAAAACTAACATGGCCACTAGAAATGGGAAGGTGCTTCTGTATGGCATTGTTGATACAACCAGTATCAACCAATCTTCTTCTGCACCCCAAGTTCCTATCATAGATGTTGCAAAAAAACTATTGAAATAAGTACATCAAGTCTGCATCACCTTGCTAATAGATGAGCCAGGGGGTGAGTTTGGTGGGGTTTTTTTTTTTAGCATAAATGACTATTATTATATAATATGTAGCTGTATAATAAATTCAAGTTGAGATGCAATACAAGATAACACACAGGTACAGGTTGGAGTAGAGGGCCCTGCCCAATTTGACTTACAATCTAAGAGGTTGGGGAACAAAGTATATAATAGGTTAGGATAGAATTAATAAGTTGTTTGTGTTAAGAATGAGAAGACAAATATGTCAGACTAAAGAGGTGGGTTTTCAGGGATTTTTGAAAATGTTAAAAGTAGAAGCAAGTCTAATGGAATAAGCGAAAGAGTTCTAATGAGCCAAGTGGCCCAAGAAAAGTCTTGAAGACTAACAATATTGCATTTGTGAAAGCATAGACATGAAAAGATGTGTTGCTTTTTTCATCCTAAAGAACTGTATTTTTTTCTCATTAGATGGAAAAAAAAGCTGCTGCTATTAAAGCTGTTGGTGAATTGAACATTCTTTTCCACTGGATGGAAACAAACTACTTGAGTTAAAAACAAAGGAAAAAAAAGATTATATTTTTTTATTTACCGGTACTATAGCTATTTATAAATTAAAGATTAGATTAAATAATTTAATACATTTAATCATTGAGAATTAATATCACACTATGTCAAATTGTCAACCGCTATTTAAGATTTTTTATTTAAATTATATAATTTATTTTTAGGTTCCATTATATTTATTTATACTAAACAAAGATCTGTTAAATGTTTGTGTTTTAAAATGTACATTTAATATATCGCTTCTTTGTATGACATGGAAAGTTAATAACACCTTTGATTTTGCACTTGTATGCCATTTTTTTATTTAAGAACAAATAAAACAAATATGTAATGATGGCCTTCCATTCCACACCGAGGCTGGGACATTTAGAAAAATAACTAATTGTCAAGGAAAACTGTAATCATTCTCGTTCAGGTTCCTTCTTCAATAAAACTTTGCACTAAGCTGTCTGATAAGTGACGAGTCATACATTTTCTGTCCTGTCGTACCATTTTTTGCTTCATTTGTCCCTATTTAACCTCCTTAGTGTTCATGACGAGCCCATCTCGTCCAGAGTTTGTGTGAAGAACAAACTCTGGATGAGCTGGGCTCCCATGAAAGCCGCATGTCCCCGGAAAGCTACGGCGATGCTGCTTCCAGCCGCAGCATTTCCGGGGTTCTGCGGCTTCACTGATCGTGACGCGGAAGGGGGCGAGGGTGAGCAGTGCCATAGACCTCCATGTTAATGGAGGGGCCTCTGCTTTCCAGCCCTCCCAGCCAGTGTCATGAATGACACTGGCTGTGTGGAGAGGGGAGGGGGGAGGGAGGAAATGGTAGGCAGTGTACCTCGTACACTGCTGCCATTGCAAGTACCACACTGTTAAAAACGGTAAAAAGGCGGTGCGCTAGGGAGGTTAAGACTACATTATAGGTAGACTTGATCTCCGCCAGCACCCTCTAGATGATTGCCCTTTTATGTTGGGCGGGCTGGCCACTCTGTGGCAATATTTTCGTCATAGTGCCCCGTCATCAAAGTGCCATCTGCCCCATGGACATGGGAGTTCTGCTGCCATTAAGGGGGTGGCTCAAGCAGCTTCCGGGATTGTTGATGGACCGCTGGTCAGGCAGCTGTCCTCCTCTACAGGAGTGGCTGGTCCTGGTTGATGTTTTCTATCTTGGGTGGACATTTGGGGGCTCTTTTCCCTGCCTCCTTATGACGGTGTTTCCTTTTTTGGGGGGCTTCTCCTCAATGCCCTCGAAAAGGTTCACCAAGGAGTATCTGGGCCTGGATGCAGGGTGCTTTGTGGGCAGCTGTATTTTGGGTCATGATACGTGTGTAATCTTTTATCCGCAGCTAGATTCCTCAGATCACTTTACAAATACTTCTCAGATTTTGAGAGGCTCATCATCCAAACGTGAGTCACGTTATCAATGGCCATTATGTGAGGCAACCATATTTAATTTTGGGAGTTGTATTGCTGTATTTTGTGTCTTAACAAGGTTAATCATTTACTTACTTACTAATATTTGTGGATATGCATCTTATTACATCCTACTTTTAAGGTACCTAACACTTTGCGTTTGAGAATGTAAGGAGATAATTAAAATGGGCAAAGGGCCAGACTGGCGCAAGGCGATGTTCCCATGTTTGGGGCAAGGGGCGAATGTCACAATATGATTGTTTGTGAAAGCGTTGTCTTCCTAAACTACATGATTCCAATGTTTAACCCAGGACACAGGCCACTACAGTGGGACAAGCCTTTACAAATCCACCCTGCCATTGGACAATATTGTACTTTGTAGGGCTAGGGAATAGTGATGGCCGAACATCAGCTGGGGCTGTTCGCGAACAGGCGAATTGAACTTCTGCAAATACCCGGCGTTCACGTGTTCGCGGCGAACCTCCATTGACTTTAATGTAGGGCGAACTTCTCAAACCTTCAGGTCATATTTATAGCCACAATACCAATAAAAAGGTGTCAAGAGGGTGCAATTACTGGGACAGTGTCATGCCAGAGGGGGATCAATTGCTAAACTTCCTCCCAAAAATACAGATTTTTTTTAATGTTTCATCTGGAGAGGTCGCACTTTGTCTCCATGTTAAGGTAAAGGGGGCAGGTAGAACACCCATAATGTTCGCTGGCCTTGCGAACTGCGAACATGCTATGTTCACTGCGAACTGTCCGCCAGGCGAACTTTTCGGCTACTAACACATTGACCCTTAATAGGCATCTTTGGAGTATTTAGTCCATATATGCATCTATTTGGGTAGCTTAGGATGTGTTAACACTGCTCTCTTTGTTTCCCACAGAAAAATAACTGAGCGCAGACCATAACAACCAAGACAAGAAGGACCATGATAATGGACCAGGAGCAGCTCAGACAATTTATTGAGTTTTCATAAAGGTGGAGCACAAGCTCGAGGCTGTAAAGCGATCTAGGGCTGGTGCGGATGATGTGAATGTCCTGAGGCTTTGGCACCACAACCTCTTGTCCATCAAGGACCAGGATCTGCCACGGGAGGGTACACCCACTTTGCCCCAACCCTCTGCTGGTCCTGAGAGTGAAAGCCAGGCAGAAAAGGAAGCATCCAAAGAAGCCTCGGGCAGTCTGGAGCTCTGTGGTACTCTGAGGTGCATCCTAGCTGAGAGGGAGGAGTGCAATGCATTTGCAATGAGTATGGCTGCCAAGATGCAGAGGACGGCTGTGCAAGTGGTCATCACTAAACTTGTGTATAAAGCCCCTGGCACGGTGGTTGAACCCAGGAAACCCACATGAAATACTCACCGACTTCTGCATACCAGCGTCAAACTGCTATGCCCCCTACCAGTGCAACAGGCTTACCCATACACGCAGCCGACCCAACCCCTCAGCTGCCCTCTTACACGATCACGAATACAGCTATCACAATTTGTGCATCTTTTTCCCTTGCCTAATGGGACTATTTGTGTTGTTTTAATAATGAGCAGGACTGCACAAAATGTTATTATTTGAGTCATAATAAAAAATTAAAAAAAGGGGGAGATACACCAATGCATCGTTTCTTCATGATTTTACAATGGGACTTAAACAAAATTTACTTATCATATCAGTCTGCCATGACACAGCTACCATGCCATTGAAATAGGCTACATGGCTTTCAATATTGTCATAACAACCCCACCATCAGACCTGCCTATTCTTCCCCATATCCACCATGAGGAATTCATATTTGGAATGGACTAGTACCACAATGACAATCAGGGGTGTACAAAAGCAGTACGCTTATGTACACAAAATCGTCTAAAACCTAGCTCTGCGTATCTTTAATATCCTTTCTAGACACATCCACGTACTACAGGAGGAGAGTTGCACGGAGCTTTTCCCCTCCTCCCCCCTCGTCTCTGATGAGAAGTGCATGTGTTTTGCTCTGATGGCAGGTGTTCTCTAGTGACTGAACTCCGGTTTCTCCGGTGGCTGAAACTGATATTGCAGATTGAGTTGAGATTCCAGCTCCACGCAACTTTCTTTGGAAATTTTTATTGTTAAACGTATCCAATTGATATCACTTGGATAACTGCAGGGAAACTTTAATAACCATAAAAGGTTGCAGTGAGAGGTGTAAAATTGGGAATGAAAATTACTAATTAAAAAAAAGATTGGACTTTTAACCCTCTGAGCGATTGCCACGTGGCACGGTTTTTTCATAACCGTGCCACGGGCAATCGCGGCGGAGCACAATATGCTCCGCCGTGATTGCCTGCTCAGCTGGAGGTCATTAACATAAGCCCGGCGTCACTGGAGACGCCGGACTTATGCTGATTAAAAGCGACGCCCCTCCAGTTTGACGGAGGTCTATGGCGCCGCCTACCTCCGCCCCCTTCGCGTCACTGGTGACGCGATCGGGGGCGGACCCGGAAGCATCGGCATACATGCCGATGCTCCCGACCGCCGTAAGCAGACGGCGATACCTAGAGCGCGGCTCTAGTTAACTGGGGCTGAGTTTCATGATGCATGAAACTCAGCCCGAGTTAACTCGGGCTAGACGCTCAGAAGGTTAAGGGTGTTGGTGATCTGGGGGACGCAAAGCGTAGGCACATGTAGGGTAAAATCTGACAAGAGAAAAGTTGCACTACTTTAGATATATACTGAGATCTGGGGGTTTAAACGGTGTTGTACTGTGAGAGTTAAATTTGACCCAAAGCCAGCTGTTGACCTGTGGATGGAGACAGCTAATCAAAGGCTCAATCAGGAACAGGGAGGTCTATCTGTAGCAGAATCTACCATTCAGGAGGCTGACCCAGAGGACAGTAAGGGAGACAGTGAGGTAGACCACCCTAAAAATGTTATGTGCACCCCTGATGAAACCCTTATAATTAAAATAATAAAATCCAGATTGCGTCAGGGATCTACACATATTTCCCATCCAAGGCTCCCCCACAGTTCAGGAACTGCCACATATCAGCAAATTGCTGGCGGACAAGTTTCCATTCTTCCAGAGAGGTGGGAAACTAGAATCCAGAAGAAAACACACATTCGACATGTAAAGGACACCATACACCTTCCAATGTTAACATACAATGTCTGTACAATCAGCTTTGGTAGGAACAAAACCACTCGTTCTTCACAATACCACTTAAGGTGGGGATAGATTCAACCGAGGGGAACACCAGGTCGCTACCGCCTGAGTAGGCAGTAGGCACACGAGGCAGCTGGTCCAGAGGACACCAGGGAAAGGTACCAGAAACACAGGCATTGTAAGCAGGCCCGGTCGTAACCAGGAGCAAAGGCGTCATCAGGCAACACAGGTAAAGGACAGGCAGTCTGGGTTGGCAACAGAAGATTCATAGCAGGCAGACAAGG
Source organism: Ptychadena robeensis (assembly GCA_036250615.1). NCBI lineage: Eukaryota > Metazoa > Chordata > Amphibia > Anura > Ptychadenidae > Ptychadena > Ptychadena robeensis. Next base: position 124,728,739 of record CM070033.1, read on the forward strand.
GTTTAATGGGTAGCGGAGTCTTAGAACGCAGGCATGATTTAAAACCACAGGGATCAATCACAAGTCTAGCAGAAGTATTATATATATAAGTATTTGGTCAATATCAAAAAGTCACAAGGTATTTCGGCTAATTCCTCCATGCAGATGTCCTCTAGAACAGTGATGTTTTGGGACTGTTGCTGGGCAACACACACTTTCAACTCCCTCCAAAGGTTTTCCACTGGGTGAGATCTTGCGTGGAGCCCCAGATCGAGGGAAATTATCAGTGGCCTTGCATGTTTTCTATTTTCTAATTATTGCTTCCACAGTTGATTTCTTCACAGCAATAGTGCGTGAAAACCTTGTAATCAGAAAATGTGATTTGCTGGGTTCTTTCCCCCCATTCTGTCTCTAATATACCCCTCTCTCATCTTTTTAAGTAGGAGAACTTGCACCATTGGTTGCTGACTAATTTTCCTCCTCAATGAAGGGAAGACCCTTTGTTAGGATAAGGGGGTTCTCTATCCCACAACATGGGCCAGGCATTGGAGGTGCGGTTGGTGGCTTATTGAGTATCAAGGGTTCCCCTTTAACAAGAGCATTCCCGAATCTCGCACCCCATCAAGGATAGAACTTTAACTTTTTTAAGTCTTGGCCCTTATTTCTAAGAAATCTCTTAAAACCCCCCTCTGATTGGGTAAGAAGTCCTTGGAACCTCTGTACACATTCAATAGGGTGGGGAGAGAGATCCGGGGAGCCCCAGATACTCAAAAAGCCACCCATGCCCCCACAACGTCTGGCCCATGTTGTGGGGAAGAGACTCCTCTTATCTTAACAAAGGCATAGGGGCCTGGTGGGATACAGAGGGTGCCACCTCTTCCTGTCCTGCCAGGCTTGCCAAAAGGGGTCTGGTTTCATCTGGGGGGACCCTAAACAGTTTGGAGCCCTCTTTTGCAAAGCATACAAGACCCTTTGCCAACAGGGGGTCTGGTGTGCCCTTTTATTGCTTAAAAAATTTAAAATGCCATAAAAAAAACACTCCCTCCCTCAACAAAAAAAAAACACTCTTGCACGAGACTGTCTATGTGGTTGCATCCTTTTGACACTTTTTTTTATTGGTATTGTAGTTACAATTGAAAATTTACCCCTTCATTGAAGTCAATGGTGGTTCGCCGCAAACATTCGAACTGTGGGTATTTGCAGAAGTTCGGTCTGCTGGTTGGCGATGTTTGTCCATCACTAATACTGACTATTTTTATTACAAAATGTAGAAGATAAACTTGTCTGTACTATTTTTTTAATCATTTTTCTTTATATATGCTTAAATGCAGTTACTGTTGACTGAGTCACTAACTCTACTGGAAGTTTTAAAAATAATAATTTTTTTAGGTTAGTTTCATAAACAAGGATTCTAGATTTTATATTGTGACAGCTACAAGAGGCCCTGGGTTAAGGTCTGCTATTCTGCTATACACAACTGGGGGTCACGGTCTCCCTTAGAGTAGTGGTTACCAATCTTGTCCAAAACAAGTTATTAAAAGGCATTAAAATAAAGTTTCTTGAAAGTGAAGTCCCAACACTCCTGCCCCACCCTCCTACCTTCTATGCACACAACTCTTCTCTATATCTCCAGCAAGTGTGGGGATGATACCATGTTCACAGGCTTTGTAATTAATTTGCAAACTCAGATTGTGACCATTTCAAAAGGAAATTGATAGAATCTGCCATCTCTAGTAAAAAAAAATGTAATATTCACGCTTGTTTACATTTTACCAAGAGTGATCTCTAGGGGAGGTTGAGAACCACTGCCCTAGATTACATGTCCCTGTCAGACAGAGGTCTGAGTGTTGCTGCCACACTGTGGTCATTTTTGGGTAATGAAACCCATATGCTTTGTGTTAATAGGTGGAGTGGTTTGAATTTCCCTGTTCTGTTAGAGATAAATTATGTCTCAGAATTGACCAGGTATTATGTTCACCTGTTTAGAAACTGTGCCTGTGATAGCATTAGTTTATCTGTACAGCAGGCTTGACTAGATGTCAGGGTGGAAGAGTAATTGCTGCCAAATATATGCTAGATTCAAGACCCCGCAAGAGACATTGCAGAGTGTCACTTCCTGTATTTATAACGCCAAAGTGTCTGTGTGGACTGTCACTTTCGCCTTTTAAATACCGGAAGTGACACTCCAGAAAAAAAATTTCAGCAAGATCAAGTAAGTGTAATGTCCCATCCCTCCTATTTTCCCACCCCACTTGATGTGATAATGTTGTGGTGGGAGGGGGCGTTACTCTCCCTCCTAACTTCCCACCCTACTTGGCATCGGTGTGGCTGCTTGTTACCAGAATCTCTGATGCTTTCAGGGAACATGGCGACCCACAGGTTGAGAACTGCTGAGTTATGACATTGGCCTAGTCTGGTTTGGGGGGGATGAACAGTTGTTTCCCCCTTTCTGTGGCAGGCTGAATCTCCCACAGAGCCTGGTATTCCCTGAAGGGGGGTGTCACGGATGAACCGTAAGGTCATGGAGCATCCCTGTATTTATACCTCATATTTTTATTGAACATGTTTGAATGTGATGTATATTCCTATATTAACACTTAAGCCTCAGGTTTGTAAATAGAGTGTTGAAAGCTTCAAAGGGATGGTTGTAACTAGAATGCGTAAAGGTGTCATTCCAAAACTGTTATCTCCCTGATGACCTGTGAGGCTTCAAAGCCCCAACCCAAATCCAATCAGCCTCCCTGTTGCCCTGTACCCGAAAAGTCTCTGGGATAGATAGGGTATTAAGTGTTTGCCTGCGTTGATCTTACAAAGGAAGGTAAAATTACCCTCATATGTCAGCCGGCTCCAAAAAGTCTAATTAATGTCTGTTAAGACTAATTAATGTCCGTTAAGTGGACATCATACCTGGTAGAATTATGAAACCTATATCAGCGTATTCGTCTGAACCAGCCAAATACCCTGATATATGGACCGGCTCGAAGTTATAACCTTTCTTCATGACTGGATATGCCACTACATTAATATTTGGTATTAATGTGACCGATAATTTCTGGGGAGTTTGGATATGCCATTGTCACTTGTGTACCATGGCCCTGGGCCGGAATATGGATCATAACATATTTCAGGACTTGTTTTCCCTCCAAAAATATAATAACACACAGGGGGGCTGGATCTCAAAACCCGCCCAGGATTTGCGTCCTTAAAACCCAAAGAGGACATGCTAAAGGAATATCTTCATTTTACCCTTATCTGAATATCACCAGCAGAGAACCACAGCGCTGGTGGCCATTCTAGATCAATATGCTTGTACTCTTCCCCACAACGGACATTCTTCCTCGGCAAACTTAAGTATAATTTCTTCTGGTTTTTCCCATTTTATTTTAATACTGGACTACCCTCTCTTTAATTGTTGATTTTAATAATTATTGTATATATTAATAATTTGTATTGCATGAAATAAGTGACTCCTAAGTCATTTCTCTCAGCCTCATACCTGTTTTAAATTACCGCAGAACGCTTCCCTAGCTTTCTGAAGAGTCGCGACCTAGACATTTATAGTGCTTATCAGAACGGGTTTCCCTTTTCCCGAATAAAATGGGATGATGGCAGTGATACCAAAATATTGTATAATTTCCGGTCCTGTCATTTGCACGCTCCCCTTTATGGTCTGACTGCGGCCCAATTCCAGCGATTCAGGCACACTGATTGTACCAACCTAATTGGGCTCTGTGTGTTGAAATCGATTGGGAGGCCTCAGAGCGGTCCGGCCACTAGGGGGTGCGTGACAGGGGGCCACACTCATTCCTCGGTCCGCTTGTCTAGGCCTTACATGGCCATATCCCAAAAAAGGTTCTTGCTTTTCTTTACTTCAATGGTCGTCCAGTAGATGTCACCCTTTACATTCCTAGCTGTAATGCAATTTCCAGAGACTCATCCATTCCTTCAGTATGTAAAGTATACTTAATGTACCATTGCTTATAGAATAGCTGTGAAATAAAGGTTACCGTATTTTTCGGCATATAAGACGCACTTTTTCACCCCCAAAATTGGGGGTCAAAAAGTGCCTGCGTCTTAAACCTGGAATGCGCGACCCCCTCGGCCGCCGGTGGTCGCACCTTGGCTGCCCGCCAGCTCTCCCGGCACGGAGATTAGCTGGGGGAGCTGGAGAAGCTGTCAGATGTGGATGACCGCTAATGCCGACTCTCCCATCTGAACTGTCTAATTTCCTATGCCAGCCCTGAACTGGCATAGGAAATAAGGAGAAAAGTATAGAGGGACTTGCATCTACCTTTTCTCTTCTGTCTATGGGAACAGCAATCACTCCCCACAGACACAGTGAGAGGAGAGGAGAGGAGTCACCCGGCACCCCCCCCCCCCCCCCCCCCCCCCTCCTCCTGTAAAGTGTACAGTGTAGAGATGACATTGTTCAGCTGAGAGTTTACTGCTGCTAGTGACACCTGCTGGGCTGAATTGGATATTGCATTCACTGAAAATATTGCATTAACCAAACTGATGTGAAAACCTATTAAATCTTTTTTTTTCTGGTTTTCCTGCCCTAAAAACTGGGTGTGTCTTATATGCCGGCGCGTCTTATATGGTGTAAAACTTAACTTGGCTAATTGTGTATTCCTTTTAATATCTGTTATATCGTGGGATAGCAGATGATGTTACCATTTAAATCTTTAGATTAATTCTCAGAGCAACAGCTTTATTTTCCCTCCTAAATTAATCTTTAACTGAATTCTAATCTTAAACACACATACATAAAACCAATAAAAAGTTATTTATCACACTTTCTTTCACTTTGTTTAATATCTAAAAAATGCTGTTAATCGCTTTTTTAAAGTTCTAAGAAAAAAAAGTGCCATATGCACCATCCACAACAAAAGGGGTTCCTATCTTTCCCATGAGGTAGGGCTTGGCCACAATTGAATAATGCAGATATCACCTCCACCTTAGACAACTTAAACCCTTAGTGGCAAAGAGTAAACTGACAATTAAATGTTCAAGGTAGGCATGTGAATGGAACTTGAAACATTGAATAATTTAACGTCACTGTCGTATGACAGAGCATATTATTCATCTATTAACCTCCAAAATGTAAACACAGAGTGCAGCTTGGGTAAGTTTGTTTACTTATATTACTCAACCCAAGCTCACTTATATCAACTATTACCCACCTCAGGTTACATGGTTTTGCTTACCTGTCCCATATGAGCCCACTGCGTCCTTCAATGTTGATGTCCTTGCCAATCCTTTTGGGTTCCACCTCCTCGGTTTCATTGATTATCATGTTAATGCAGGCATAAGCACCCTGGGGGGAGTGGGCGGCTAATAAAAAACATAACAATGTAATCTGTTTTGATTACATATACTGCTCTTTAAAAAAAAAGAATCGGCAGAAGAGTGGGTTAATCTAAAATAATGTGCTTCACCTTCTAACCACTAGTGCAGTAATGGCGAACCTTTTAGATACTGAGTGCCAAACTGAAACCCAAACCCCACTTAATTATCTCACAGTGCCAGCATGGCAATATAAACTGAATTACACAACTCATATACACACACGGAACATGTAAACACACAACTCTACTTACTTATAAGATAGGATAGGAGAGGGTATGTGTGCAATCCGAAGGGGAAGAAAGCTGACAGCATTGAGAGCCAATAGGCTGCAGTTCTATCCACTATGCTGGCTGACAGCTCGCCCACAGAAAGGGCTCCGAGTGCCACCTCTGGTACCCGTGCCATAGGTTCGCCTTCACTGCGCTAGTGTATCTGTAATAATTCTGCTGACTCTCCCTATTTTTTATTGAGCCCAGTCTTTTGTCCTTGCTAGAAGGCCTAACCAAATTTTTGCTAGAAAGCCTACTATCAAATTTTTTGGAAAAGCTCAAAACTACCAGGATTCTTGCTAGATCTGGCAGGCCATCTAAACTGAGAGAGGAGAACTTTCCAGAAGGACAACCATCTCTGCAGCAATCCACCAAATCAGGGCTGTATGGTAGAGTGGCCAGACAAAATACACTCCTTAGTAAAAGATACATGGCAGCCATCTATAGTTTGCCAAAAGGCACGTCTGGAGAAAACCAGGCACTGTTCATCACCAGGTCAATACCATCCCTACAGTGAAGCATGGTCGTGGGATGTTTTTCAACAGCAGGAACTATGAGACTAGTCAGGGTAAAGAAAAAGAAGACTGCGGCAATGTACAGAGAAATCCTGCTTCAGAAGGCTCTTGAACTCAGACTGGTGTGACGGTTCGTCTTTCAGCAGGACAACAACCCTAAGCACACGGCCAAGATATCATAGGAGTGGCTTCAGGACAACAGTGTGATTGTCTTTGAGTGGCCAAACCAGAGCCCCGTCTTGAATCCGATTAAACATCTATGGAGAGTTCTTAAAGTGGCTTCCCATGAAAGCAGATGGAGCTTGAGAGGTGCTGCAAAGAGGAATGGGTGAAACTGACCAAGTATAGGTGTGCCAAGCTTGCAGCACAAAAAGACTTGAGGCTGCAATTGCTGCTAAAGGTGCATCAACAAAGTATTGCACAAAGGCTGTGAGTACTTATGTACATGTGATTTCTCAGTTTGTTTGTTTTTTTCATAAGTTCTCGAAAACCTCAAGTAAATTTTTTTCACTTTGTTATTATGGTGTGTGGTGTGTAGAATTTTGGAATAAGGCTGTAACATAACATATTGTGGAAAAATTTGTACTGTGAATACTTTCCAGGTGCACTGTAAATATTCTAGGTGGACTGTGAGGGATTGGCAGTAGAGCGGCAAGGTACAGGACCCCCTGGATGGGTCCACAGCCGGTGAAAGAGGCACAGCAAAGGACAGTTGAAGGTGAAAACACACGGGTGGTTTATTGTGCAATCTATATACAATATTTACAGCAAGTAAGGCAGTAAGTCCATCCAAAGGAAACAGTAATCCACCAAAACAGAGGCTTTGTGTTCAACACATAAAGTCCTTGTTTGCCACACAGTTACATGCTGCTCCCCAGTCACACACAGTACTGGTTCCAAGGTGGAGCATCTGATAGATCACGTGAGGAGATTATATAGAGCTTTAACAAGCTCTAATGAGCAAACAGGGCACAGCTGTAATTACCCTGAACCAGTGCCAGCAATTTCAGCTCCCTCTGCTGGTCAGATAGGAAAGTATCTAGGACACACATACCTCCCATACTGGATACAACCAAAGGATTTAACAGGCTTCCTGTCACAGAACACAGAGTGCCCTGCTTTTCTTTCACACCAGATCAAACATGCCACATTACTGAAGGAGTTCCAGTCAACCTTGTTCTGTGAGGTGTTGGTTAGATTGCAGAAAAGCCCACACAACCCAGAGATTCCCACTTAGGCGATTAATCGCCTGCACTTGTGGAATTTCAATCACCTGCGGAATCGCTGAATCGTCCATTCATGTCTATGGGAGCTATCAGGAAAAAAAACACATGCGATCTTATCAATGGGGACAAGCCCCATTAAAAATAGTGTAGGCGATTGACAGCGATTCCACAGGCGATTGATCGCCTTAGTGGGAGCATAGCCTTAGCAATGCTAAGTGTGGCAGTTTTATGGATATATTGTGCCATTATGGTGTATTGCTCTAATGGTGCTGCTGGTAAGTGTTGCTTACTATTACAGTGTTCCATGTTATCACTCTAATTCCATGACAAAGCATTGTGTACTATTACGCACAGTACTTTTACCATACAGTGGCTAACACATCTGTCATTTTGTTATGTTGCAGCCTGATAGTACATTTTCAAAATTGTCCAAAATTCTAATACAATCAGAACATTCCAATTTACATAAGAATTTTCTTTTAAAAGCAATAACTCTTTCTTGATCCTTACATGCCCTGTAAAAGACTGTATAAGGGAGTATCACAGAACTGCTTAAGCGCAGCTATTTATAGTATTCGGATACTATTTTAGGTGTAGTGCATAACATTCATAACATTATAGTTATAGCTTAAGTATGAGAATCTGATGTTGCCTGTTTTTCCTGCTCTCCCACTTTTAATGCCAAAAAGATATGGGGAGAAGTAGGACATAGAAAGGCCCTCTACATTTATACCATTAGAGGTAGAGCAACTATGGACAAGTTGTTTACTGAAAATCATTTACCATCTGCTGTAAATAGTTATTCTAACTTTAGGTTTATAAATGACTAGTATTTATGTTCAAATGTTCAATGCTATTTTATTTTTGTTATAGTTCACTGATAGTATGCAATGGGGTTAGGTAATGCATGGGGACAACACCTTTATCAACTTAATTTCCTAATGACCTTGTCTGTTTACAACTTCCAGCTGACCATGAATTGCAAACACCAGAAAGATGAGACATGTCATGCCGTTCAAGGAGGATGGACCATACCTGTCAAGCCTCCAGTTTTGGCCAGGAAAGTAAAAATTTTTATGTGACTTTCCCAACCAAAATAGGTCCCAGGATTTTGAAATCTGGGTAATTTAGGAGGGAGGGAGGGAGCGTTACTCTCCCTCTTAAATTCCCACCCCACTTGTGCAGATGATGTGCTGGGTGGGAAGGTAGGAGACAGAGTAGCACTCCCTCTTAAGTAAGCCAGCTAATAGAAGGGGGGGGGGATAATAAACCTCCCGATACCGGAAGTGACGTCTGTGACTTAAAAACCTCGGAACTTCTGCGCTCCAAATACCGGAACTGACGTCTATCACTTCCTGACAGGTATGGCATGGACATTGGCAGTGGCTCCCCTAGAAAACCATCTGAGCTTGGCCTTAAGTCCCCCACACATACCGAGTGGGGGCCGACAGAGCAGGACAGATCAGCTCTGAAATGCAGCGTGATGAGGTCCTCACGCTGCGCTCCAGAGCTGACAGCATTGGCCGTCACCCTTTGTGTGCCGGCCGTTACCTTCAATGAAGATGCCGGTTTTCATTGAAGTTAATGGCATCGGCCAGAGAATATCGGACATGTCCGTTCGGGCTACAGACCAGACAGTTACACCCTCTAGTCAGAAGTGGACCACACCTCAGACCTGCTAATACCATGTGATACTTTGGAACTCTATCAGTACACCCTACACACCTTGAATATCGCTAAGACCTCTTGGTATCATTGGACAAGGAGATCAGGAAAACGCCTCTTTGACCCCTGTGGTCCCCGTTCTTTTACTCTGGCTGGCCCCACTTGGGTTGACATTGAATACTATGTGGACTAATCATAAGCTTGGATAATTGAAGATGGCATAAAGACTGTAACGCTTATTACACTAGAAGGGCACCCCTTGAAAAAGTAATAATGAAACGCACATCGGGGTGGATTCTACTCTGATAGAATCCATGTCCATACCTGTTCCTTGTATGGGGCTGAATCCATGTACTATGCCATGTATTTGTTAGAACATCATTATATATGTTGTAACATTGCACATATATGTTTTTAAATGTGTATATTTGATTATTAAATGTTATTGCTACACTTTTCTGTTACTTAAATTGCCAACTTTAGTGGCCTAAAAAGTCCCCTTGCCCCTGATTAATCGGGGGAATTCTTTTGGCGACCCGGTCACCGCAAAACTTTTGACATATATAAGATACGTTTCTGAGCTAGGACTGAATTATTGAAATTGAAGTGGAGCTGATATTATAATAGAGTTGAGCTCTGAAAACTGAAGCTGACACTTTGTATGCACTATATAGCACACGCATGGGTGATTATATACATATGTGTGGTATTGAAGGAAACCATAAAACAAAAGAATAGCTGAATTTTTTTTAGATAAATCTCATTACTTTGGATGAGGACCAGCATCTCTATCCAAATAAAAAGCCGGCACACAAAGGGTGTGTGGCCGATTCTCAGTGCGACCAGCCATGCGTGACGATGTCATCACTGGTGGTCGATCTGCTGAGAAATCGTCAGCAAAATTTTTATCATTTCATTTTCAAGCACAGATCTTAAAAGACATTTGCTAATGGATGTTTTACTTTTGGACAGTATCATATTCTTATTATTATTCTTTTTTATGTATCCAATACTCTTAAAAAAGAAAAAAAATTATATTGCTTATACAAAAGAATTTTATTGCAGATATCGGCAATACAGTGCTATATCTTAGTAATCACTAATATTCAAATTTTTTTTACTTCAGTGCATACCTACACAACATGTGCATGTTCAAGTGCAGATTTGCATAATAAATTCTTGAATTTACAAATTCTTTGAGACTATATTTTGTGAATATGAATATTGCCTTTGTTGCTTATCATTTAATATCATTGGGAATTCCCCAACATTTATAATCCAGATTGCAGCAGTTATGTCCATGTCACTACCCTTATCAGCACCAAGAATATTCTGATAGTGCAGAACATGTAACTCCTGCCATATCTCTCTAACTTCCTCCAACTCCTCCTCTATATAGGAGAATGAGTGTATTGCAGTGTACAGATCTCAATTTACATTCACTAGAAACAATCCAACACCCCCAGCCAGGGCACCTAAGCGCAGG
>CM070033.1:124741438-124751827 GCA_036250615.1 Ptychadena robeensis
CTGTGTATGGCTAGCATTAGTGTCTGTGCAACAAATTGTGTGTTTTAGCCAAACAAGATACTACACTGCTCCAAAAAGTAAAGGGAACACTTAAACAACACAATATAACTCAATAAGTCAATCACACTGTGAAATCAAACTGTCTACTTAGGAAATTGGCAATCAATGTCACATGCTGTTGTGCATATGGAAAAGACAACAGATGGAAATTATAGGCAATAAGCAAGACATCCCCAATAAAGGAGAGGTTCTGCAGGTGGTGACCACAGACCACTTTTTAGTTCCTATGCGTTCTGGCTGATGTTTTGGTTATTTTTGAATGCTGGCAGTGCTTTCACTCTAGTGGTAGCATGAGACGGAGTCTACAACCCACACAAGTGGCTTAGGTGGTGCAGCTCATCCAGGATGGCACATCAATGCAAGCTGTGGCAAGAAGGTTTGCGGTGTCTGTCAGCGTAGTGTCCAGAGCATAGGGGCGCTACCAGGAGACAGGCCAGTACATCAGGTGATGTGGAGGAGGCTGTAGGAGGACAACAACCCAGCATCAGGACTGCTACCTCCGCCTTTATGCAAGCGGGAACAGGAGGAGCACTACCAGAGCTCTGCAGAATGACCTTTAGCGGGCCACAATTGTGTCTGCCCAAACGGTCAGAAATAGACTCCATGAGGGTGGTTTGAAGGCCCCCACAGGGGGGTTGTGCTTACAGCCCAACACCATGCAGGTTGTTTGGCATTTGCCAGAGAACGCCAAGGTTGACAAATTTGGAACATTCGCCAGAGATAGTCTGACCGCCATTAGGTACCAAGATGACATCCTCAGACCCCTTGTGAGACCATATGCAGCTGTGGATTGCGGCTGGATTGTGTCAGCAGTTCCTGTTCCTGTCCAATGTTATTGGACTGGCCCGTCCATTCCCCAGACCTGAATCCAATTAAGCACATCTGGGACACCATGTCTTGCTCCATCCACCAATGCCACATTACACCACAGCCTGTACAGGAGTTGAGGAATGCTTTAGTCCAGGTGTGAGAGATCACCCGCCATCTCATCAGGAGCAAGTATGTAGGGAAGTCATACAGGCAAGTGGAGGCCACACACATTACTGAGCCTCATTTTGTCTTGTTTCAAGGACAATACATCAAAGTTGGAACAGCCTGTAGTGTTTTTTCCACTTAAATTTTGAGTGTAACTCCAAATTCAGATCTCCATGGGTTGATAAATTTGATTTCCATTAATTATTGTTGCATGACTGTTTTTTCTCATAGTTGAATGTGCTGACAACAATGTCAGGATCCGAACCCAGGGGCGCTTCGGTGTCTGGCTGCAGTTCTGTCCCACGAGTCACCGGAATGTTTGATTTAGTACCTTGTTGGATACCTGTTCTTGCCCTGCTTGTTGGATAAGCCATGTCCTTGCCCTGCTTCATTGCCAGATTATTGTGAATTCTGCCACTATCTTGCTTTTCCTGCTTTTCGCTACTTGTGCCTTTATCATCATCCGTCTACCGACCCTTGGCTATTGACAACCCGAGTACACTTCATCTTACTTTTGACCTACACTTGTTTTTGACAATGCTCCTGGTTGCTGCCTTTTGCCATCACTGTTGATCCTGCCATTACCTGAGTTGCTGTTTCAGCTACTGTACTCTAAACCCGACCACAGATCCTTACAAACAATGTATTTAATAAGAATTTTTCATTCATTCAAATTTAGGATGTCTTATTCTTGTGTTCCCTCTATTTTTTTGAGCAGTGTATTTTTCACACTCACTATACAAAAAGAAGCTTTCTAACTGTTAGGGATTTTAAAAAGACACAATTGAAAAACTTTGTTGGAAAGTATGTGAATGAATATGTGTTTTGGAGCATATGTAAACCTCTGTACTGGGAACACTTTCGGTCATTACTATCAAAGGTTTATTGTTTGCAAGGCCAAAGTCTATCTTTTATCTACAAGACTGCAGTTGAGCTTAAACACACTCAGTCAGAGGTAATGATTATCTTGTTTTAGAGGATGTAAAAGCGTTTTTACAAAAAAACATATACATCATTTGTCTACATGCAGTCTTCATCCGGGCACATGCGGCATTGATTCCTATAGATAAAAAACAACATTCTTACGCCGGGCACACGCGGCTTGACTTTCCTACAGATGGAGGAAGCCTGACGTCATCGCACTGCAGACCAGCTGGCCCGATATAGAGCCGCAGCACTGCGGCTGCCTGCCCATCTGATGCTTTGGATGGGAATATATTAACAAAATTGAGCCGTGTATGCCCAGCTTTACTCCTTTTCTCTTCTTCGCTCTGGGGTGAAAGGAGATTTGGGATGGTAGACATCATTGCTGACATCTACATTCCCAAGTCCCCTTATGCCCACAGCCTGCCGTGGCATGACATTACAGGAGAGGCGGAACACCACCAGATCTCTAAACTGTCTTATTATCTGCACCTCTGGTGTAGAAAATTGGAAGTAGAGATGTGAGGTGGAAGATACGCTTAAAGTATACCTAAAAACCTTAAATTGACAGACTTGACTAATTCAACAACCTTTTACAGTGTTCTCATCACCGGCTTCACCAAATATTTCAATGCTGTAAAATTTTTCCTTACATTGGCAGTACATTTAAATCAGTGATTACCCAAAAGGTCACATGTTTCTTGTACATAAATATTATACTTTTAATGAAAAATACAGATTTGATAAACAGTTAAAAAACCAATACAATAAAGTTGCACCCAGTTATCAGAGATTAAAGCACCCCGATAGCTTGTGGGGACTGTAGCTGGCGAACAAGGTAAGAAATAATAATATCCAAAACAATAAAAGGATGGTATATAAGAATAAATCTTCATCCAATTTATTGGAGAAATTGATGCATTTCAATCATAGTCCTCAATAGGTTTCTTAAGTCCTATGTTAAGTCTCGATGCGTTTTGTGACCTCAGTCACTTGCTCAGGAGAACACTGGATTACAGATGCTGGAATAAGGAGGGACGAAACACGGTTAGGCATCTCCCCTTGGGAATGGGGAGCTATGGTGGAACCTAGCTCCCCATTCCCCAGGGGAGATGCCTAACCGCGTTTCGTCGCTCCTTATTCCACCAAAGTCCTCACCGGAGGTGGGGTTACCGCTACCTGGAACATCCCTGCTGACCCTTAAGTGAGGTATCGTACAGATTACCTTTTAAACATACAATATATCTGGACTCTCAGATACAACCCTCTATCTCCAATTTAGCATCTTCAATCCAGTGTTCTCCTGAGGAAGTGATTGAGTTCACAAAACACGTCGAGAAACCTATTTAGGACTATGATTGAAACCTATGAATTTCTCCAATAAATTGGATGAAGCTTTTTTCTTATATACCGTCCTTTATTGTTTTGGATATGATTATTTCTTACCTTGTTCACCAGCTACAGTCCCTACAAGCTATAAGCTTTAATCCACGATAAGCGGGTGCAACTTTATTGTATTGGTTTATAATTTATGGGATGATGGTGTTATATCGGACTTATAAATTGTAATCAACAGGGCAACAAATTTCTTTGGCTTTCATAAACAGTTAAAAAATGTTTCCACTCTGAGTGCAAAATCAGACTAAATCCCATTTATAATATAATGAAAGCCAGTCATATCCTTTGACACCTTAAGGTACCCATGCAGAGCTCGATTTTGTGTTCGATTCCCAACTCGAACACTGCACACCTTGAACGTTCGATTCCTTTTGAACAAAAAAAATCAATCGTAGTGATCTGACATGTTGGTAAATCCCTGTTTGATTGCCATTATTGTGGATGGGGACACTTTCCTTTTCTTCGCTCTTGTGTTACCATGCCTGGAGTGTCCAGCATCATGGGATTCAGATCTGGCTGGCTGCTGGGGTGAAAGGAGATTTGGGATGGTAGACATCATTGCTGACATCTACATTCCCAAGTCCCCTTATGCCCAGAGCCTGCCGTGGCATGACATTACAGGAGGAACGTAGCGCCACCAGTTTTTTACAGTTTTCACCTAGGTAAGCATTTTTATTGACCTGCCTTAACTGCATCTAAACTGCCTTATTATCTGCACCTCTGGTGTAGAAAATTGGAAGTATATATGCTAGGTGGAAGATATGCTTTAAGTATACCTAAAAACCTTAAATTGACAGACTTGACTAATTCAACAATCTTTTACAGTGTTCTCATCACCAGCCTCACCAAATATTTCATATAATAATGCTGTTGAATTTTTCATTGCATTAGCAGTACATTTAAAATCAGTTATTACCCAATACAACACATGTTTCGTGTACATAAATATTATACTTTTAATTGAAAGGGTTCAAGGAAAAATCCACCCAAAAAAGGAAAGCTGAGTCATGGAGGTCACCTTGCCTGCATTATGGGTACACAAACACTGCATTATCGCAACATGGTGCATTATGCCTCCCAAACGAATGTAGGGATCCTTGTGTAGCAGTAAAAAATGTGTGCTGCAGGGAATTGTGCATTAATGCAATGCACATTACCGCATGAGGCAACCCACACAAGTGTGAATGGTTCAACAGGTTTCCACATGCAATAACGCTAGTGAGCTGTGTTGCGGTAACACATCCACTGTGGCCACCAGTGAATACAATGTGTATGTGAATACAAAAACATGGCATTTAATTCATAAAAGCTAAACATTAAAGTCAAATGTTAATTTTAAAATATTTTATTCTTGGTTATTAAGCAGATCACAGGTAATAAAATGTGGTATTAATATTTAACAGATAAACAGTAACAATACATACACATAGGAACATTCTATTTGGAGAAATTTATTTTGCACCTATGCTATAAAAGTTCAACATTTAAGGCGACTCAACTTACATATTGGCTTATAAAGTCTCTCAATCAGAAGACCTCCCAACAAAGTAAGCAGTTGAGACAAAAAAGTGCAATTATGTGTTAATGGCAATGCATGTTTAGGTATCAAAGAGTCAACAATTATTCTATTTACATTTCAGAGAAACTATCCTCTGTTGTTAGGCACCACCCAATGCAGATTTAATCCAGTCGATGTGGTTAAAGTTCAATGGAAAGAGTAAAAACAATTGCCCAGAACCAGAAATTTTTTTTAGGCGACCATAGAGTTGCAACAACTAAGTTCATCAAATCTAGATTACATGCAGTGAATTCAGGCAAATGATATAGTTAAAATATACAATAAAGAACATAAACCAACACATAAAACAATGGAGAATGGGCATTGCAGTCTATTTTCAGGTTAGAATAAGTAGTAGACTTATAAAGTATCCACTTAAATGTTTTGGATGTTAGTTGATCTAAACAGCACCCACCAAGGAGGAGTTTCACTCATTCGGCGTAGAAATTTTTATCTATTAACAATCTAAAAGAAAAAACAAGAGAACCAAAAAGAGATTTTAAGAGCCAGCACCTACTTAAAAGTGAAATTTAGAGGTGTGCTGGACATATCCTTCAAAAGCTTATTTTCTAATGAATACTACGGTATATATGTATATACTAGTATAGCAAAAAAAAAACACAAAACATCCATTCATTATTTAATGTAGAATAAAGCAGCTAATGTTGAATAAAATTTTAGAAAAGTATTTTTTTTATGTGTAGTGTTATTTGAATGTCATTTTGCCCTTGCGTTGGTAGGAATCATGCATACTTTTATCCCTTTTGTGATATGGAAGATGTAATATAGTATATATTTACACATTGATGGATTTGCACTTACACATGCACGTGCACACACTGCTTCTACTGCGTGCGGAATTCATCAGAAGCTTTCAAAGGTGAAGTCATCTTGAATGTATATACAATAGTACTTAGTAATAGAATAAGGTTTCTTTCTCATTCCTTAAGAATACCAAGCTTTTTCAAAGCTTGTCGTCTATGTTCATCTGTTGATCCTTTTGGTGCAATCTTAACACTTGTTACAGGAGCAGATTGACGAGATGGCCTTGAGAAAAAGGAATGTTTCTCAGTAGTGTCCGCAACTATAGTACTGGGCTCAAGATTTGCAAAGTCTTTACCTGTGCCAAGGGACGCTGGTCTTGGTCTGTTATTTCGTAAGAAATTTCCAGAAAATATTGACTTCTTAAAGAATGAATTGCTTCCTTTTTCAATACTTGGCAGAGAGCTACTTAGACCCACCCCGGACCTTTCTAAAGTATTTGATTTGATGTTTATTTGTCTCAGACCAGGGACTGAACCTTGAGGAAGACGCAAGTATGGCTCATCAGATGGTTCAAAATGTGTGCTATGTCTGTTACTCTTGTCCACAGGTGGCCTGTCCTTTCCATCTCTACGAATAACTTTCGGACTGTGTTGAGAACCCTGTTCTTTAGGGGGAGAAAAACTAGAACGATTTCTAGGGCTGGTACTCATTATGTTAATATTATCTAAAGAGCCTGTTTTAGGTTCTTGGCCGATGCCACCTTGAAAATGTTCAATTTTTTGGGGGTCAAGGGTTTTTCCAAGTACTGGATTCTTTTCAGGAACGGAGGATGGATGAACAGATGGTGCACTTGGTTTTGCCTTTACTGAATTTCTATGACTTTCTTGACTTTGATTTAAAATAGGAGGATCTGGGAAGGAATGATTGGTATCTCTGAATGCACGATCAGGTTCATCAATTTTTTCTTTTGTTTGCATAACTGTATTCAATTGTGAGGGATTTTTATAAACTTCAAATTTTACATTCTGAGAATTTCCAGTTACCTCCTGGACATTTGTTAAAGCAGGCGTTGCCCATTCCTCTGGTTTTTCCTGGGTGTTCCTTTGCCCACCATGTTTGGTCTTTCCATCACTGGCTGTGGGGCCATGACTTATACTATAAGCTTCTCTTTGGTTCATTAAAGCAGGCTCATCAGCTTTCTCAAACAAGTTCGATTTCATGCTTAGCCTATTCCTAGTAAGTGCTTCATTAGGTACACTAGTGGGAACTTTCAGAGGTCCAACAACAAAAGGCTGAACTGGAACACCTCTTGAGGGATCTGAATCCTCTTGTTGATTTAGAACAACACTCTTCCTTTTATCTTCTTTTTTTCCTTGTTCAACTTCTATTCGTGCTGTGTGAAGATCCATTTTGGATGGTGGAACAAAATTATTTTCCTGGGAACTAGGTTTCACCTCCAAACCCAATTTTTGCAGTGCCTCATGTCTGGCTCGTTCTTGTTCTTTAGAATGGAGAACATTTGTGATCACAGATTCATTGGTTTTGTCTGTGCTCCTTTCATGTGCTGAAAAGGTCCTTGGTCTTTTCTGTGGATCTAGGCTTGGAATATCACCTCTGCTTGTTTTAATAACTATGTGAGGTGGTAATGTACGTGGCTTGGGTGCTGTAGGTGGACCCTGTTTAAATTGTGTGTCTGAAGGCTTTTCTACGACTTGATTGTAGATCTCATGTTCACCTGTTAATTGACTTGGTGATGACATTCTTGGGATTGCAAGCAGTGGTGATTTGTCAGACTGCTTGAATGTAGCCGGTGCCTCTCTATGTTCTAAGATTATCGCTGGTTTTAGTACTATTCTGTCAAAACGTACCTCACAGGAATCTGTGGGATCCGTGACAGAATGCCGTTTGTCTACAATTTGGGGGTCTCTAAAAGCTTCAGGAGGTGGTATTATTAGGAAATCTGAAATATGAGGTTCTGCTGCTTGCTGCTGATTAATTAAAGACATCCGTTTAGGCTTCTCTGGCTGCATTTTCAGCTGGTCTGTTTTGGTACTACCCACATTTAAGTCTAATGGTTGTTTTGTACTTTCTGGTTTGGAAACTTGGACTCGTGGAAAGCTGTGATGTCCCTGTGAAACCGTGTTCTTTGTCTTTTCTTCCAATTTGGGTAGTGCTGCAATCTTTGTTGGCATTTTATCATTGCCTGTAATAAAGAATGAAAAGTATTATTTTGTTGTATTATGAAATCAAACATATCGAGATAGATTTTTTTTTAGCACCTAAATACCAAAATGCGCCATGAGGATATTCGAAATATAATACAAGTTTGTCAAGTTAATAACAATAAGATTTTGCAACAGTTCAACAAGCTTAAGTTTATTCTATACAGTCTAAACAAACTATTCCATTATCCCTCCCTGGGTTACTTAATTTGTCCTCTTGTAGCGTGTTTGATTAGATACATACATTAAAATTGAAGAACACCTATGCATTAACTTTAACATTAACTGCAATATTTCGCAGCTGGACTGTTTAGTGTAGAAGAGCACTACCATTTTCATCAATAGTGTCTTTAATGGGAGCTGACACATCAAAAACCATTATCACCTTTTCCTTCAGTGTACATTAATGCATTGTACGGATTTAAACTACCATGGTAAAAATCATCTGCAGGTAAGTGTTAACATGCATTTAAAAGCAATTGTGAGGCTTTTAATGGCCAATTTTCAACAATTGTTTAAATGCCTTAAGCTGGATATACACAAGCAGATTGCCCTGCAATCAATGGACATCAACCGCGATTTAAGGTCATGTCCGATATCCCCGTTTTTAATCAGTCCCACTCCAAAACAGCGATGGCCACTTTAGATATGGGCCAGATTGATGGCCGTGAACGCGCATGGCGTTCGAATTGGCCATCGATCTAGCCCATATCTATGCGTATATGGGCACCCTAAGACTCAATATCTTGGAAACCATTTTTTTTTTCATCCACTGCACCCCTGCCCAGCCTTCAGTCAGAGCTCTATCTCTCAAGCTGGAAATACACGCATAAATATGGGCTAGATCGATGGCCGCTTCGAGCAGAGCTGTGCCTCCAGCTCCATCAATGTCGGGTAGCAGCACGGTGATGCCATTGCGCTGCTGTCGGGAATAGATCAGCCGGGCGTATATTGAGCTGTGTGTTCCCAACTTAATAGTGAGACACCCATCACGGTTACTAGTCTTCCGTCATCATGTCCACTGCTCGACACCACTGAGGTTTCCTGGGATTAAAGACTACACAACACAGGAGGCAGGTGCCTTACTGAACAACAGAACCAGAAGACCCACTAAAGCTTGTGAAAGAGGCCAAACTTATGGTCAAGCAGACATAGAACAGAATCAGGAAGCAATGACTGTTAGTGGAATGCAGCATTTTTATGATAAGGGGAATGTGTTTTGAGGGTTTCAGAACAGAAGGAATAGAGGAAAAGGTGTTCTGAGGGTTAATGATGTAGCAAATGTGCTATGAGTTGCTAAGGTAAGGATAGGTGTGCTGAGTGGTTTATATCGGGAAATACATGTATAGTAAGATTAATTAAGTAGGAGGACATGTGCGCTGGGGTTGCTAAGAAGGAGAAGAAAATAAGCCCATAGGTTGCTATAGACAACATGTGTACTGAAGGTTGCAAAGGGAAAACCTTGCTGGAAACAACAGGGAGCATGGCCACCAATGCCAGGAAAAATGGTAGTTAGATAAAGCGTGACCATGATAAAGTGTTAACCAGTTCACATTGTTCAACTGGTGGTCCAGACACTAGCTGGTGTGTTTGATTGTCCTTGCTTGCCCTGACATTTCATGGCGGTTTAATACATTAATTGGGGTCCGTTTCCCATTTTTTTAATTTTTTTTCAGTGCAGTTTCTTTTTTGTGATGTTGCACCAGAAATAAATGAAATCTTTGTTATTAGGCTTTTTGACAAAAATACAGAATGGGACATTTCTACATCAAAAATGTATCAAAAGATCAACCATATTTTAGAAGGGTTTAAAATGGGAAGTGAATGATGTTAGACAAAAAAGAAAGAGAAAGAAAACTCCTTAAACTTTCCCATCTATAAAAAAGATTTTAGCCAAGTTACACTTTAAGACAAAATGCAAAAGAAAAAAGAAACACATAACTGTAGTATAGCAAAATGTTTTTGCATTAAAAAAAAATATATAACATATATAGTATAACGAATGCACTCTTTGAACTATGTATTAATATATGATAATTCAAGTACATGAGCTTTCATAGCCATTAAGACCTATTGTAAATACTTTTTCTTACTTTCGTCAATATAAATTTATGATCCATGCCTATAAATACACCACAAAATGCCAAGTTTATTTTGCACACCTCTACATTTGTTTATGGAACCCAGTGTTCCAAGCAGCTTAGGACATGCAGATAGTTGAAGGGAGGCTCCGGACTGCATTCATTTAGAATGACTCACATGCTTATAGAGAAATGGTTGGTTTCTAATTATTGAGTGAGTTCTTATGTAATCGTCATTAAAGAATTGAGAAATGTTAGTCTCACCTATGGAAAGCCTAAAAATATCAAGTGAAACAAGACACATTCCAGGTATGCTTTACTGATCACTGATATGAATTATGAGACACATGGCATTAAAGGTCTGCTTTCACTTGTCTACCACGTCTTTAAATGCAGGTCAATGGTG
>CM070033.1:124751840-124784903 GCA_036250615.1 Ptychadena robeensis
CCCCCCCCCCCCCCCCACCTCTTTGGCACAGGAGAGGCAGAAACCAGAAGGATTAGATAGGATACCAACGTGAAAAGATGCCATGGGCTCCCTCCGGCAAGGCAAGATATCCCGAGCTCAAGTGGAGTATTAAACTAACCCCAAGCTACACCCAGGATTAACGCTAAGGAGGTCAAATTGTAATTGCTTTACTTTTTTTTAGCTTTTTTATTGATGTAATAAAAGTTGATATCAATTTAACCAGGGGTGGGCAAACTTTTTGATTTGTGGGTCAAAATGGATTCTTAAATTTGAAGGACCAGACCCAGAGCCTGTAAGCATAGGTGTCCTAAATCCTCTTATCCTTGGTGTAATAGGTGTCATAGGTGTCCTAAATCCTCTTAACCCTGGTGTCATTTATTACTGAATTACTGGAGACCCGATTACAACTGGAAAACAAAAAAACTCTATAAAAAGCTTAACTGCCTTAATTACATGATCACACCACTGCATCAACCCCATGGCGAGGAATTCTGACGAATCTAGGCATTATCTCCACCCATTGCATGGAATGAGCAAAGGGGAGCCAGAATGTCATGTCACCAAATTGTGGCCCACCAAAATGGGCCACAATTTGCCCAGGTCTGCATTTAACCAAACTAGAACATATGAAGGAACCAAAAGAATTGCTGGCAAAAATAAATACCCTAAGTATATTAGACAAGGCAAGGAATCTACCGTAGGTCCATGAACTTGAAGAGTGCCAATAAAATATTATTTTCCCAGATCCCAAGTCTAGCTTAACCACAGATAGTACTATCATAAGTGAAAGTGAATCACTTAAGAATAATACATTATTACAATACAGCTGCTAGAAACCAACACTCTCACATATGTCATTGTTATATAATGCCTGAAGGAAATTCTAGTGACTGGGTGTAATTTTGGACAGATATTAGATATGAAGATGGAATAAAAACTGTGGAGTGTTGTTTGGGGGAACCGTCAGTGTCTGGATCTTATGATGAAAAGAAATTCTCTATAATTAAATCTTTCTATTTAAAGAAGGTTGCTCCCAAAGTGGCTAACTTTGGCCTACTCGTCATGTCCATGTAGGAGAATGAAACACTTTATGTGTAGGTTTACTGTGGGTGAAAATCATGAAAAAGTTGATCATGTGTTGGCACTCGGAAAAGGGAACACAGATCATTTACCAAGTAAACAAAAAAAAACTTATTGAAAAGATTACCTGAGGAATAGGATTGATGCACAAATACAAAAAACAAAAAAAAAAAAACACTGTCACTTCCACTAACGCTGATGAGATTTCAAAACCAATGATAATTTTTATGATGAAACCATTTACGTTTTATTTTAACATATATGATTGTATCTGGGAAAGTACATGATTTAAAACCAAGGTTTGACAATTTAGTTTTATTTAGGGTTTTCCCTTTAACATTTCTGTATTTTGTCTATCTAAATCCTTCAGGGGGATGGGAAATGAGGGAGGGTTTGAGAGTGAAGATGGCTGAAATAAAGAAAATTAGATTAGACTTAGACTTTTGCCAATAGTATTTCGATTCAATTGCAAAATTTCAACTTTGTATGCAAATTTTCGAGTCAAACATTCGCTAGAAGTCGAAAATTCACATTAAGTTGAAAATTTGCAATTTCAGTTTTGCAGTATGAACTTATAGAACTATACTAAAACTATAATATAAAAAAGGCAGTTTAAAATGGTAGCAGAGTGCTTTAAAATCAGTGCTTAAACTGCAAGCAGGGAATGTCATCATAAATAACCCCAGAAACCATATTAAACATGGAACAGTAATGCTGAAGCACTTTAAGAATATACAGTTGTATATGAAAAGGATATTTTTTTTGATATAATCATATATACTTTAAGAAGCACTACAAACAGATTTCAAAAGCAGAAGCCAACTTGGCCACATGGTCTGTCACAGTACCACAGTCACAAGTCGTGTACATGGCATTGACATGACAATACCCGTTTGACCAGTAAGATATTTTAGCAAACTATGACAGTTCCCTGACAGACCACTCCCGGGGGGGGGGGGGGGGGGGGGGGCGGGGGGCGAGGAGGTGCTCCCGCTCTGTACGGCTGGCAGAGCTCTCCCTCTGTGTCCCATGGGGATTGCTGTGAAGAAGTGCCTCCACAGTCAAATCTTCCCACAACTCTTCTCTCCAGAAATGTTTGTGATGATACTATGTTCCGGGAATTTGCAATCAGTGTACACAGTTAGCTAGCAGCATAGGCATTCACATGCACATGTTTCACATAATTTTTGCATGCGAATACTTCAAATAATATTTGCAATGGCAATATTCGCAATCAACACTAGAAGTTATTGAGGTGAAATTTTGTCAAGAGTCAAAATTCGACTATGTGCAATTTCTGTGAAAATTAAAAATGTTGACTTACAAATTTGCATTGCGCATTTTTATACCATCCCAATTTGAGAGCATTTTAAAAGTAGATGTTACATGCGTCTTTTATGCCTCCTTCTGAAGACTCGTTCAGACTCGTTCACGCCAATAGCATTCTTGGTAACAAAGTTATGTTAGTGCAGATAAAGTACGAATCTCTGTTAGTAAAGTGTTTATAATAACAGAGTGAAAAGAGCTGTTCGGCTTCCATTTTTATTTCCATTGGAGGAGATTCATCTGAGAAGCTGGATTCGTGAAGAAGGACTAAAGTAGGACTGCAGTGGTGTAGATACACAAAGTGCTTTCTAAACTATATGTATAAGTATCAGTGAGGTTTTCTTATTCAAGGGGCACTATGTTGGGAACTTGACACATCAACACATGGGTACTGGATAATTTAAGCAACAATGCTGGGCAGCTGACTGGAGTTTTTTCATATAAAAAAAATATATAGTTTTACTTTAGATAAACCCTAATTCGCAAGCCAAACCTGAGAACTCACACTACAATACAGTAGGGCAGCTCATCTCTAGGATGGGAAAACTAATAAGCATTAAGAATTAGTAAACTAGAGAAGTGCAATGCAATACCGTTTATTATTACATAAATATACCATATTTTTGGGACTACAAGGTGTACTTTTAGCGCCAAAATCAGGGGGAAAAAGTGCCTGCGTCTTATGATCTGAATGCGAGACCCTGGCAGCCAGTTGCGCCTTGGCTTCTTAGCTTGGGAGTTGCCAGATGCGAGATCCGCCAATGGCTGAATCTCACATCTGAACTGTATAATTGCTTATGCCATCACAACCCAGAGCCCTGCTGGTATAAGCAATGAAGTGAGAGATAGATGAACTGCCATCTATCTCTCTCTCCGTGTCCAAGGACACTGCAATCACTCTGCAGCTTCCACGGACACAGGCACAGCCAGAGGGGAGAGGGAGGAGACTCTGTAGCCGTTCCCCCCTGGTCCCCCTCCTCCCCATCAGTGTAGAGAATAACGTGATGTGTTGTGAGTGGACTGCTGCTAGTGAATTTGATATTGAATTCATTTAATCAATTACATTAACACTTTTAAAATATGTTTTTTTCCTGTTTTTCCTGCTTTAAAAACTGGGTGCGTCTTATGGTCTGGTGCATCTTATAGTCCAAGAAATACGGTAAATCTGAAATCCACTCACAAGCAAGACAGGGCAATAAACCTTAAACATGGATAAAAATCACTGGGAATCTGTGGTCCAAATGGTGCACCGTCTTAGCCAACCCAAAAAAAACCCTTTTTTTTTTTTTTTTAAAAGATGCCTAACTTTATGGGCCAATAGACATGGGCAAACTACAGAAATTCCCTTTACGTTAAAATACAAAATAGTTGTATAGGAATTATATTTGTTATTCTAAATGTTCTTTTTACAAATTCAGTAATTTAAAAAAGCTAAACTTTTAAACTAAAAAAGATAACATTACATGACACAAAACAATGGATTCAATTATTATCTTAGGTTTCTAAAGCAAAATTCCATGTTATACCCATTTTAACCTCTGTTACTATTTTTCATTCCATAATCAGCCTTTTTACCTTATCTGGCTGACTTTTATTACCTTGTTTTCCACTCTTAAAGAGTGCTTTCATAACTGTAGCATTTGCCATGGCATATTGCCAAAGTCTTTGTTAAACCGGAACTAAAGTCTAGTATGATATACAATAAAAACCAGTTTCCCAACTCCTTATTGCTTGTACAGTTATCCTACCTGACTTTGTAGCAAATTAATTTAATCTTAAAAAGCCATCCTTTTAATAAAAAAAACAAATCTGGAGCATTAAATAGGGTTACTTAGTTGAGACAACGAACAGAACAATGGGACTCCAAGAAAGTTACACTCCAGAGTTTGAAATGTTTAACAGTTTAAGGCAAAATTTACACGTTCGTTTCCCAGGTCTGTCCGACAGGGCAACAACAGGACGCTCCGGTAGCTGCGCAGGAAATGACGGCCTGCAAAAATGTTCAGCGCTCACAGGTCGTCTTGATAAGGGCCCCATAGAAGTCCTATCATGTGAAAGCTGGAAACTGATCAGCGGATGCCTAATGTTGCATGCGCCGGTTAGTTGTAATTATGGTAGGCAGTTAAAAAACACCCGTGTAAATGAGGGTGCAGGAGTCAGAAGTATGTAGTGTACAGATTAAAATAAACACACAAATATACACACATTACACGCGCCCCATGTTTAAGACACATTCTAAGAGGGACTGTGTTAAAAAAAAAAAAAAACAATAGAAAAAAAAAAATTGTGTCTCTATCATTCAAATTAAGATTTCAAAGGATCTGGATCACTAGATAGTGACCAAAGGAAAGAGTACAAACTCCATCATCTAAAGAAAATTCAGATACTAACCAGAAACATTGGGGTTGTCTGCTTTAGTTGTAGTTTCCAGTTCATCATTCGATAATCCACTGTCATCCTCATTGTCTAAGGATTCTATAGTTTCTTCCAGAAACATCAAGCATTCACGCTCCTCAGCAGAAAGGTGATCATATCCCTCTCCACTCTGAAACAAGAAAGGGAGAGTATAATTATACTGGTGCATAGTTTCATATTATGCAGTATTACTACTGGATTTTTGAAGATTCGGCACATGAACATTTAACACACTGTGTCATAAGCCCCTCATGGCAAATCCATGGTAAGTCCCATACCTTTCTTTTTAAAAAAAACATATTTCCAGTTTCTAGAAACTTTCTACATGTCATTATAATTACATGTTTTTTTATCATACATTCCAGATTTGTAGCTAGTATATTTTTAATAGAGACATAAAAAAAACACCCATGAATACATCAGACACATTCATACTAATCATACATCAGAATACATTCAGACTAATAACAGCCTACGAATGACAAGTGTGCATGTGCTAATAAAACTCAATCCAGTAGACTAAAAATAGACTTCTATTGCTTAATTTTTATAAAAAAACAACAACACATTAAGCATATGCTGTGTGAACAGCTTCTTAGGACTTCTATTCTGTTGGTGTTACAATCTCTCTAATGACACGGGAACCATGGGTCTAGTCACACTAAAAATGTGTATTATGGTCGACACATTTACCATAGATTTCATATATTTGACCGTTTGTCATATACAAGATGAGTGGAACACTAGGGGAAAAGTTTTTTTTGCCACAGCTGTGCAGGTGCTTAATAGTGTCAGAAAGGCTATGTTTCCATGGTGTTATGGACTGCGTGGATACCCCCTGTATTAATCGCATGCCTTGTTGGGGGATGTCGATGCAGTCCATCTATGTACATGACCTACAGCTCCGCCTGTTACCACAGCGTTCAGCAGGTCTGCTAGGCAGCAGAGGTTGACGTTGTGCCCTATGTTAACCTCTCAGCCGGTGGACCCACTGAAGGCAGTGGAAACAGGTGGGGCGGTAAATCATGTATATAGATGGGCTGTGTCGACATCCCCAACAAGGCATGCGCTTAAAGCAGGGGGTATCGGCACCCATACATAAATACTTTACATAGCAACATTAAATAGCTGTACAAACAACTTCACATTATCATATATACACTACTGTAAACATAATTTTTTTTAGGTTACCTGAATTCTTTCAGTTGGTATTGTTAAATGTATAAAATTTATGTCAAATAACTGCAGGGAAACATTAATATAACTAGGGTTGTGAAATATGGAAGGTAGGTACTCGCAGTTGTAAAGCAGTAAAAAAAAAAAGATTGAACTTCTAAGGGTGTTGGGGGTTCAAAGTCAGAGCAGACATATTTAGGGGGAAAAAATTCTACTAGTATTCGATTACATATTCGCGAATATTCACAATTCTAGTGTATGGCCATGCATTGCGAAAAATATATTTGCAATCACCTTCAAAATGAATGGTCACCTGTGGTATTTATTTTCACATTGTATTTGAATATATATAAGCAATGCATGGCCATAAGCTTCCCAGTGCACAATATATCGAATATTTGAAAATTGCGAATATCCGCCGCCATATTTGCAATATATGCAAATTCGAATATTCAAGCTTAACACTTATCACCAAACCATACATGATAGATTTTCTCTATTTTTCTTTTACAATTGCATCCAGTATATAATGGGGTGTAACTGCATAAATTAATGAGTTTGGCTGTGAACTCCTCATTTCCGCACTTTTTTTTCTTATAAAATCAGTAGATACTATATGTACTTAAATACACACATACGGTAACTGTAACTAAAACTAACTCATAAAAGCCCTGTTTATATTACCGGACATTTCCAGAAGTAATATACTTACAATTGCAGAGTGATTGGAGGATATGCTTTCGATACTGTCACAGCTACCTGTGCTGCCCACGCTGTTTAAGGCTTCCATACCTACATGCCTTGTCCAAAGTTTTTTCTCTGGCATCACCCTTACCAGATTTTAGGATGAACAAACTGACCAAGTTAAAAAACAATTCTGTAGAACAAAAAAGAAAACATCAAATGTATTTATTTTTTTAATATTTAACTTACTGGTAACAAAGTAAATAACATTTTCAGTTGCCTTGCTATATTGGGTTTACATATCAGGAGGCTGCACGTGAGTACTCAGCATGCAGAGTGAAAACTAGCTATGCATAGATGCAGTAGTGCGTAATAACAACTAGGAGGGAGGGGGCAGCCAAAGTGTCACTAATAAGTCAGAAAGAAGCCAGTGACGCTATCTGCACATTGACAGCAAGTGTTCACTGGGGGCAGCTTGTGGCTGAAGATGGTATTGCATGGGGATTTATTTCCTAAATGAGAATTAAGCTTGAACACATTGAATAGTTGTACAAACAACCTCACTTTATCATGTATAACTGTACTGTAAATTTTTTTAGATTACCAGAATTCTTTCAGTTTGTATCGTTAAATGTATAGAATTTATGTCAACTTAAGAACCACATGGAAACATTACTATAATAAGAACTCTTTCAGTTGTAAATTACTAAGAAAGAAAAAAAAGAGTTCGGTGTAGGTTTAGGGTGTTGGAGATCAGGGTTTGAAAGTCAGAGTTGACATATGTTAAGTTGAAAGCTTAAAAAAGAAAAAGCACTGTTTAACAGCTGGAATATCCCTATGAAAGGTTGACATTAAGACTTCCAGTAGTCTCAGGGGTTAGTTATTGACCCAGAAAATTTCAGGGCTATACTACTGAGGTATAAGATCTGGGGGTTCAAACAGTCTTGTGCTTTTAGAGTTACATTTGACACAAAGCCAGCTGTTGATCTATGAACGGAAACAGGAAGCCAACACAGAGGACAGTGAGGGAGACCGTGAGGAAGACCACCCTACATATGGGGTGAGTACCAAACACCATCTCCTGGTACTCATCTAAGTAGCTCACACATAAAAGTTATGTGCATCTCTGCTTATATAGCAATGTATTTGGCAGAACTCATTCAGTAAAAAATAATTCCTGTTCCTGTGTTCTTACCACATGCAGGCATAAACCATACTCCCCGAGCAGCGACTACATCTGCAGTCCTGCTTTGCAGCAACATTCTACAGAGCCTTCTACTAGAAGCTGCACCTCCAGACTAGACACATTAAAGGTGGGAATACACAAAGATTTCTAGAGAATCGATATTCAATTAGATTGAATAGTTTGATTTTTATATAGAAAATCAATTTGTTAAACCTCAATCCCTTTATAAATGTACCACACGATGAGTAATCAATAGATCTCTGTTAATCATCGAATTAGAGCGGAATTGCTGTAGTGGTAAGCATGCCTTGATTGCTTCCTCAATTAGTTGGTAAAATTCATGTCTCGATTACACTGCAATCGATTAAAATTTACGGACATGTCCGATACAGTTCAGATCGAGATTCAGTCCAATATTGATTAGTTTACCTCGATCGAACCAATTACAAATATTGGATAAAGGTCCAATCGAGAAAAAAAATATATATTTTTAGTCGATCTTATAAAAATATCTGCATGTGTATTCCCACCTCTTACACCTAAAATTTTATATTCACATTTATTCAACATTTTGGAATCCTTACTAGCCCCCCATACACCTTTAGATCACTCCATACATTTTCCTTAAGATCTCCCAACAACTATGTAGTGCCAGGTCCCCCCTGAAAGAATACATAGTGATTGGAAGGCTTAGAAAAGTCCTCATATTACATGGTTTTGGTAGAAGAAAAGTTGATACAGAAATTGTATGGTGTATGGGGGCCTTTAAAGTAGAAAATCTTAACAGGCCTTTTAACAGTGTCAGTCATCAGTGAGATAAAGCCCCACCCAAATGCTCAAAGAAAAACATATATACACAGAGTATATATCTCTACCAGCGATATGGCAGTTTTACAACAGAACCTTAAGGAAAAGATTTAAACTCTGAATATAACAAACAAATGATACTGCACATAATAACCATCAAGATAGCAGGTTCTTTACATTAACATTGCTGCATTACCTGAGGTAAAGGGGGAAACATATTACTGAAGCGCATGAACATTAGCATTGAACCAAACAACTGCTTGCAGAATACTCAGAAATATGCCACAATGGACCTATGCCATATGTACTATAATCATTCATGTTATTCATCTGTTACCAATTAACCTAATTAATTGTGTTATTGTCTACCAGTTATTTAACATCTTTTCACATTTCCAGTCTTACGTCTCCCCTGTCCTAAATAGTTCAAATATTTTTGCTGGTATTAAAACAAGTATGTCAGCTAAAAAGGTTTACTTTGATATGATTGCTACAGCTGTGCTACTTTAATGTGTTAGTTCCAAGAAAAGATTATATGGTATTATTTCCCAAAATTCTGAAAAACCTTGGTGTATGTATGTATATATATATATAATCTCAATATTATATCCTGGGGGGGGGGGGGGGGGGGGGGGGGGGGGGGGGGGGGGGGCAGATATTCCCGCTGGACATTGTTTTGGTGGAACAGACAGAGCGGTGGTGTTTGCTGGCTGCAGTTTATTCACTATTCATTGTACAAACTGGTATAGTCTTAGGAGTATTTGGAGCTTTAACCTATACCATGTTTCACATAAGGCATCTGAAGGCTGGGCTATATTGGCCCAGTTCCTCTTTCCATCTAGGAGGAGAAAGAAACATGGCTCTCATTCACTGGAGGATGGGGTGTTTGGTGTCGGGGCTTAACCCTTGGAAGCTCTGGCCCTAGATGGTGGATTGGATTCACCTAAGCAATAAGTCTGGGATTCTGTATAGATTCTGTATTGGATCCTGGGAGACAGTTGCATATAGGCAGAGTAATCAACTATATGTACATTTATTTATAAATGTGAATATACTTATGCACGATTAGTCCTGGGAATATGTGACCCCCTAGGGATATAATAATATGTGTGTGTGTTGTGAGGTGTGGCAACTGTTGATTAAGAACAATTATTTTCTGAGCCCCTACCGATGAGAGATTTTTTTGTAATGTTTGTCTATAGTAAGCATTTTACAAAAAAATTATATCATACTACTTCTACTGTCAATTAGCAGCAGGTGATGGCAAAAATATGGGTATCACTTTCATTTCTACCGACTAATATCTTACCAAAAAGTTGTATGGATTGTAAAATGAAGTTTAATGATGGGTTAAGTTTTATTCACAGAGAGGGGCTACCCAACAAGAAATTTAAAGAACTGCATTTAATCAGGCAAAAGATTGAGAATCAATGTAACAAAATAAAAAGAATGTGCCACAAAACCTGATCAAGCTTAGGTCAATATTAGTACACCCAGACCCTATTTACACAAGTTTAAGGTGATTTTTCAGCAAACAATGATTAAAGATTCCACAAATGCATGTATAGCTTACAGCCATGAGTGATTCACAAATCCAGTTAATAAGAAATGGATTATAATACAATCTTTGTTAATTGTAATAGACATGTTCATGAAGCTCAATGTTCAGTCAATCTATTCTGCACTGGCACAAAGCAACTTCTGTAAGCATGCTTGGGAAATGCACCCTCCTGCCCCCCATACAATTACCATGCAATTTCTGTACAATCAACTTTTCTTCTACCAAAACCATGTAATAGGAGGACCTTTCTACACCTTGCAATCACTATGTATTCTATCAGGGAGGTCACTATACTACACAGTTGTTGGTAGATCTGATGGAAATTGTATGGAGAAATCTAAAGGTGTATGGGGAGCTTAAAGGTTGGCATACACTGTTTGATTACTCTATTTGATTTAGAACTCAATCATTTTAGGTCAGTCATTATACTTTTTACCACCATAATGTGATTCAATTGAAACCAATAAATTCCTAACCTAAGCTCTGTGGTGTACAAATTGATCAAAATACATAGAACCCCCACCTGATGCTTGAATGATTGACTAAAATTTTATCTGCCTGATCGCAGCTCGATCAATTTATTTTCGATATGGGTCACTTTAGGTCGTTAAATGCAAAATAGATTTTTCTGTTTTGACCGACTTCAAAAACTAACAGATATGCCCAGCTTAAAGACACAGAGAAGATGATGACTTGTATACAAGGCTAAATGCCTTGTATCAAATCACATGCAAACAATTGAATATAACCTCTGGTAAGACCATCATGGTGTACAAAAAACAAAGTTGAAATCTCTGTTTATTCAAGTGTTGGTCCTTCCCATTTGTATCAAGCCAAGGAAGCATACTTTCTCCATATAACATTGTGCTTTCAGCAAAGTCAGGGAGAGTATTTAGAAACATGGAAACACAAGTAACCAGAAGAAAAATAGAGCATCAGGTAATAAGTGGATAAAAGAAATGGCGAGCTGGAATAGAAGTTTAACTAATGTCAGCTTCATGTCAACGTGGTCATGTGTCAAAGAATTATCTTGACAAACTGGGTTTACAAGGTAGTGTACAGAGGGTGTGTAACATGGGGAGAGGACATTAACTGTAAAGCAGTGTGGAGAAAGGAATGCAGATAAAGCCCTATTGCTACCAAGTAGAACGCTTCTAACCCAAAAAAAAAAAAAAAAAAAAAAAAAAAAAAAAAAAAAAAAAAGAAGAAGAAGAGGGTATAGAGGATGTACGCCATAATTTACACTTTTTTTAAATCACTTCTTTACTTACTAACACTTCACTGTCTAAAGGTACCGATACACGTTGCGATTTTTCGGGGACCGATGCGATATTCGATTTCGACGCCCGATTTTTGCTTTAGTGCTATTTTTAAAAGTTGGTCGGATGCCCGACTTTTCGGCCCCGATTTTTCACAGCCCGACCGACCGATCAGCTGGTTGGATTGGGAATCTTTTAAAAGTGGCCGACTTACCGAAAATTACAGGCATCCTCATTCGGGACCCGACCGACTTTTCGGCCGATTTTTCTAAAAACAACATCGGTCGGACTACATTTGCATGTTAGGAATCCCGAACGATCGACCTACCTGACCGACCAGAAGGGCTAAAATTGCACGAAAAATCGCAACGTGTATGGGTACCTTTTGTTATCAAGAGTCAAATCCCATAGTTGGATTCAGGGCAGCTGACAGTAGGCTGCCACTCAAACAGTAACCCTGGTGCTATGTGCAGTGGTCAAATGCCGACAACCACCAAGAGCAACCATCAGTTCTTTGTCTCTGTTCATTTAAAACGCATTGCTCTAAATGGTACTAAATAATCTTCATTCATCTTTCTGTAAAACATGAAGTGTTGAAGTGTGTGAGGGTGAGAAGACATTATGGAAGGAATTAAATGTAGTGTAGGTTGAGTTAGAGACTGCCAAGTGTTACATAAATAGAAAAGGTTACGGTCTCAATATGCAGTGAGCTTTCTATGCCATCTTTAGGTAGTGGAAGGTTCTCGCCTAAGGGTCCCCACACACATATGCTAACCAGACAGAGAATCTGGTCAAGGCTAGACATACGCGGGTAAATGTTTCGAGTAAAATCGTTTGGCGAGCACGTTTGTGGTGATCGATTGTAAATCAATCCCGCTTGAAGAAGCTCATTTGAACAGGGAACCAACATGTTGATTTACATTACTGTGATTTATGTTACTTTGGATAGTATCGTACTTCCAAATTATCAAATAGGATTGAGGACACAGAAGTGCTATGCCTCTATTCACTATTCAATCTGCGCTCGAGGGCTCCTCGATTGCACAGGCATCGACCAGTTTATGAGGGGCTCTTGTCTGTTAACAGTCTGGATGGTTAAGGTAGTGAAAGCGAAAAACAAAGAATACTCTAAGTATCGTTTACACAACCTACTAACACTGTACATACTCAGAACATTCTGGAAAATAAAAATAACTTAAAATTTCCAAATGCGAAGAGTTGCTCTTCAAGTAACAGTATGTAACAAAGTATCAATGAAAGAAGAACAACAAATGGGAGTGTTTCAAAATGATTTTACGCGAATGCATTACACAATTTTCCCAGAGGAAATATTTTATGAAGCTAGAAACTAAACTAAGTAGCTTAACAGCTGCAATAACAAATAATATAAACAATATGAAGGGGACAATATAAAATATGAACATTTCACAAAAGACAAATTATGGAAGCTTCCCCCATTAACACCAGCTTATCTAATCACTGATGGGGGTATAATCAAAGAAATGTCATCAACAGCATCACTTAATTTATAAGGTAGGGGCAGATGGATGCTTGCTGCAGTTATGTCATATACAGCTTTCTCTACAGCAGTGGTTCCCAAACTGGGGGTCGCAAAGGTATTCCAGGGGGGAGCAGCTAAGGGGCCAGCCTAGGTGGCATATGGAGCCATCTATGTGAGAGTCAGCCAGAGAAAGGGAATAGAGATATCTCTCCCTGCTGACAGTTCTCTCTTCCCTCTGCAAATTGCACACAGTCCACCCACCCTCCCCTACCACTGTCAGCTAATAAAGACAAACAGGGGCGGAACTAGCTGTACACAGTTGGTAAAGTGCATGTTATGTGTGTGTCTCTGTGTGGGTTTGTTTGTATGTGAATGATGAGTTTTTGTACGATTGGTGTGTGTATATATGATGAAAATCGGGTGCGCCACCTGGTCAGATTGACCAGGAATCTGCACACAGTGATACGAGATGCCGGTAAATTCCCGGCCAATCCCATTAGTTCGGATGGGGATGGCACGCAAAGGAAGTAATGGCCGGCACACAAAGGGTGCCCGGCCGATTCTCGACACTAGCGGCCGTGCATGACGTCGTCTTCAAGGCCAGTTGATCTGCTGAGCAGCCGACAGGAAACCAACCTGTCTATGCCCAGCTTAAATGTGCATTATATTGTCTTTTGTCTTTGTAATAAATTTTTTCCTGCAAAAGCTTCAATATTCACTAATTTAGGGGAGGTCAAGCAAGATAACAAATACCCAATAATAAACATTTCCCCAAATACAGAAATTATTTGTATGTAATGGACTGCTTACCTCCAAACTTTTCAATGGACTTCTTAATTATTTTACATACTATAATGATGCAACTTTTCTACTATGACTAAGGAGGCAGGAAAAAAATATATTAACTGCAATGAGTAACTAATTAATGTGCTCCAGCCGCATTCTATCATCTTTACCAACACCACTGTGTACACTGAAAATGTTTTGCAAATCTGATGGACAAATGAATGGTTACCTACTCTATGACCCCTGTAAAATAGGATTAAAGCGGCCTTTTTTTTGCAGAAGCCAGGAAGTACCAGAGTATGAGCAAATTTGCCAAAATTAATTGATTTGGTCAATTAGGCATTAAGCGCATTTAATATTAAGGCACCGTCATGAAAACAGCCCATGTTTGGTGGTTTGTGAACAGAAGTTTCTTTAGAGAAGCAAACAGCATGGACTTCTTTCTTGTTGATGGGATTCAAAGATTTCAGCTATTGCTGTGTCCTGACAGAATGATCACAGATATTGTAATCTTGGGGTCAGGAGCCATTAACACAACACTTTTGACCAACCATTTTAGAGGTCAGCTTGCCATAGAGTATTAAAATTATTAGTGAGTAAGTAAACACTGTATTAGAGCCCTTGCACACTAAGTGCACTGCTGCTGCAGCACTGTGTTTTAGCGGTAACAAACGTGCATTTTGCATTGTGCTGCGCTTGAGCCTCCCATACACTTGCACGCTTAAGCTGCTTCTGTAAAAATGCATGCAGCAGGGCATTTTTGTAAAGAGTGCCATTGCACTTTACAGTAAATACAAATGTGGACCAGTGTGAAAGGTATCCTTGCTGCGCTCCATTGTGGTACTGTACCACACTGCAGCTGCAGTGCAACCAGTGTGAAAAGGGACATAAAAGCGTTTCTGTGCTCCATTATATGTAAATGTATTATTTTCAATGCAATTATGCACTCAACTCTGTGTACTTCTTGTGTTGCACTGCAACTTTGCGTTTTGTAGCAATGCACATAAATGTGTGCTGAAATAAGTCAGTGTTCATTCACTACGCAATAGTAAAAACTTAAAAGGGTGCGCTTCCATCGCTAAAGGTCAAAATTCTTTCCTGTACCTAATGTCAGTACCAGATTGCATAATAGTCTTTTACTTTGTTTACCAAGATCAAAATACACACCTCACCAAGATAAGTACGCAACAGATGTTCAGCCTGAAACTGGTCATAGTCATAAAATTAACTCATTGGGGTGGGTTTACCCAAGCAGTTAAGACTAAAACAAGTTATCATTCTGAAAAGTATAAGTGAACCCCTGCTGTCTTTAGGTATTCAATCATATCCAATCAAAATAATTAGCTTTCACAATTTTTGCATTCTAAGCAAAGCTAATTTTCACCATATTTCACAAATTTTAGGTAAATATTTCTTGTAGAGTTAACATCCTCCTAAACCCCTATAGTAAATCAACTCATCAACAGGGCCTGTTCATATATAGTCCACTAGGTCAATGTGTGCGATACCCCTCATTTTTCCAGTACAATTTATCCTATATGCACTTTGTAATTCAATGTGCATTAGGATGTGCTAGGCAGGGGGAACATTATAGGAAGAGGACAATTTTCTCTTCCTTTAGTGCTCACATAGTTTGCGGTAAGAGAACCAGATTCTAAATATACTTAAGTATGAACAGAGATTGTCTGCCTTTATTTCTGGATTGTCATTTAAAGTCTTGTCCTAAATGAATACATTCGGCTCAAGGGCAACTGACAGGCCACAAAACTGCTTTGATGTGTGCAGCGGTCTCACACATTGTGTAAGGCAGTCAGTGGGTTTTTCCCATTTACCAGCAACCGCCCCTGTGATATTTCCATGTCCAACAGACCCCATGGACCCTGGAGTCTCCATGCAAAGCAACAGACATCAACTGTGATTTACGGTCTTGTCCAATATCCCTGTCTTCGAGCGGGATTGATTGGTCCTGCTCAAAAACAGGGATGGCCGCATATGATATGGGCCAGATAGATGGCCGTGAATGCGCATGGCGCTCGAAGCGCCCATCGATCTGGCCCAGATCTACGTGTGTTCCCTGCTTTAACCTTGCTTCCATAATTAGACAGAATAAGTTATTCAAAGTACTAGGCATCAGTCGGAGACCGTTTCAAGAATCAGAGGTATTCTAGGGGAGTCCTATTAGCTGGATTAAAGAACAGTAATTATGTAATCTATAACCCCAGTTCAACAATATAATTAGCTCTCTCATTTTACACACCAAGAAAAAATGGGGGAAGGGATTAAATAGCATACAATTTGATGAAGTTTACCTAAACAACATAATCTGGGATGATCCCCATAAAAAAATTAATAAAAACGTAACATCCAAGTATAAAATACAGGTAGTAAACCAGGTTTAGTTTTACATGCTTTAAATAAAATGTGGTTAAGTAACATTTTACATTTACATGCCAGACATACTGGCTGTATCTGGATTCAGATTGCCCAGATACCAATTGTTTATGAAGATATAAAAGCCATACATATTTTGTAACCAACTTAATAAGAAGAAAAGTATAATAAAAAGAATTTATGGTAAGCAACGTTAATATTTATTCTAACTTTCTTACCAACAATGATATACAGAACTTTTTGAAGTGTTAAAATAAGAAAAATAGAAAATGTGGTAAAAGTGTTTATGTTCCCGTCCTGATTATCACCTCATTTTTCATTTGCAGAAAGCGACCTTCTGCTTCCTATCTGCAGAACACATTTAGATTTACACTCATGTGACCTTTGCGCTACTTCCCCCTGATTTCCAGCACAATGTTGCACCCAACCCCATGTCATCCTTGTTGTTTTGCAGTGTTACAATCTTCTGCTTTTTCTTTACCAATCTGATCAGTGGTCTACACAGGCTCTGAACAGACTACCCACCCAGAAAGAAAAAGGCAACAATACACAACAAACCGCACTGAGCACAGAGGCAAGAATACACACAAACTGAAAAGATCAGCATTTTCCAAAACATAGTAGGGGCAGGCCACACATTAACTACACACTCAAGGCAGACCACACATCCACTACAGATTCAGGGCAGGCGCATATCTTCACCAAACAGCTGGGGAAAGTCACAAAAGCAGACACAAACTTGCATAAAGTTAGTTTCTACATACACAGTCAAAACAGAACATAAAAGGATGGCAAAATCATAAAACACATATAGTCATATACACATTTACAGTATACAGTCAGAATAAGCACACTAAAAGGCAGGAAATCATGTTCAGTGCACATATTGTATATACATTCTCAGCTTCTCCCAGGTAGACCTGTATTCCCCACAGATTAATTCGCCCACACAGACTTCCTCCAGGGCTATATTAATTAAGGATTTGGCTTAACAGTGCAGTAGCTACTAAATGGCCAGTCTCTAAAACTTTTGAATCCCACATAAAGATGAAGAGACTCTGCACACAGGATAAAAAGTCCCAAATTCCTTATTCTTACATCAACAAAAAAACATTGTACAAAAAGCTCCCAAGTTTGGGTGAAACATGCAAAGTGAAGGAGACCCCCAGGAGAGCCAGTGTGTAACTGTTATTGTGGACATAGAAAAATTGTATTTTGATCTTTTTAGCCCTTGTGCGAAGCCTCTATATCAGTGATGGCAAACCTTTTAGAGACTGAGTGCCCAAACCCTGTGTATTTATCTCAAAGTGCCGGCATGGTAACTGAACCTGAATAACACAACTCATATACACAAATGAAACATGAAAACATACACTCTTCTTTCTTATAAGATAAGAATAGAAGAGGGTAAGGGGCACTGTGTGCAATCAGAAGAGAGGGTAAAAGGAACTGAAAGCATTATAGCCAATCTGCTCAAGTTCTTTCCTCTGTGCCAGCTGACAGCTTGCGTGCCCACAGAGAGGCCTCCGAGTGCCACCCCTGGCACCTGTGCCATAGGTTCACCATCACTGCTCTATATTGTTACGTGGCACATATACATTTACAGAAAGACATGAACATGTGACTCTGTATGTGACAGTTACACAAACACAGGGCTGATCCACAAGCATACAGAAATAACACACTCAGTTACTGCACACCAGCACAAGCAAGCAGAACACACTGATTGTACTGCAAAGTATTTGTACCAGTGGCAATATGGTGCAATTTAGATTTCTTCTATCATACTCATATCTGTGCATAAGATGCACATATTTGGACATTTTCATTTATTACAATTTGGTGGCAACTAGAATCTTAATATAATGACTTATTTAGTGCATAAATACTGTACTCTACAACATCCAGGATATGAGGACAACAGTCATCTAATGTACACTACACATTACCATACTACTGGTTGTTGTTATATGTTGTAATCCCGAGGCACAAGTTAAATTTTCTATGAGCAAACATTGTAATGCATCTCAGACATCAGATTGGTGATGTTTAGGCGTACCCACATTGACAAACTGTCACTTCATGTATCTAAAGCCTTCAGCTGACCACACACGGGCCACTTTTCTACAATTGGTGTAAAAAAAAAAAAAAAATACAATCTGAGTTAACAGATTTAAAAAATACATTAGACTTCCTGCTTTCCAATAATAATTTACAATTGTGAACAACTGAAAAAGCCATTGTTCTTGTAATCCTCTACATATGCTATATCAATAATCAGTTTTGGCATTACAAATAATAACAAAAACTTTTTTGACATGAATAAAAATTCTGTCCCGACTGATGCCATTGTTTTTTGACAGACAGACAAACCTAATCAGTGTCACTGAAAAATAAACAGGAAGCAAAGCTTATTGCGTGACATGTGAAGACAGTTCCAAAGGGAGGAATTGTTATTTTTATTGGCGATGTGATGTGATGTTTATAGTGCTGTAGGAGCTTCCTACACGTGGATTTTGAACTTGATTCCCTGCCTTCCTTTTACAAACTTGACATTGCTTCTGGACATTTCTACTACTGAATTGCCCTATAAGGTAATCACTACATAGACTAACCAAATTAGACTTTCCTATTCATTTGGGAGTCAGAGGTTTGCATTGATTCCAGCATAACCTTTATCGGAGGATCACAATTTTGGAAAGAACTGCATTGTCTCTTGCACAGGGAAGACACCGGCCATAGTTCCCTTAGGGCTATGATGTGCCTATATACATAGCCGGCAACATGCCATATTGCATGTATGATATGGCATGTTATCGCCACAATATTTTATCTTAACCAGGGCAAGTTGCTGCCATGTTGCCCACGAAGAGTCTTGGGCATGTAATATTGATGTGTAGGACACCCAGTGGAGAACAAGCCTAACAGTAAAAAGCATGTATGCACACTAAAGGTGGGTTTACACGTGTAGCTTTTTCCATTCAATCAACTAAGAACGATCGATTTTTTGGTTGATTGAACAAAAATCTTGATTGGCCGGGATGGACGAACAAAAAAAATCTAATGTTACATTCAATACATGACCATGACATCAAACAAAGAATCTAATTGGCAGTTGATTGAAGAAAAAAATCTATACATGTATAAACCCACCTAAAGTTTTTGCTAAAATTTACCTACTAGTGTGCTGAATAGAGATGGTAAAAAAAAGCTTACTGAACTTACAACTTGTTGACTTAGTAAATTGCCCTTGAACATGGTATCAACAACATTGTAAACAAAGTTTGTGTGAAAAAGTATTACTGTGTCTTGGTCTGCAAAATAACTACATTTTTTTACATACAAATTTTTTTTTTAGTGTTCCCACAACCCTGCTTTAGGTCTACTTCTATTTTAGTGATGATTCGTTGTTCAGGGGCTTTACAATAAACTCACAAAAAAACTAGTGGAACATTTTGTAACCATCCCTAATGATGAACTGTGTGTCAAGTGTTAAAGTATTTGCACAAAGCTCCCATTCACACTATATGCTTTGCGTTTTTAAAAACATAGCATTTCCGCATGTGTTTTTATAACCCATTTTATCAAATTGTTTAAAAATACAAATGCAGATGTAATGTGCCAAATGCATGCGTTTTTGTATCTAAGCAGAAACGCAAACCTTTAAAAATTGCATATAGTGGGAAAGGGCCCTAGAGACATCAACAATTGCCGCTCCATTTTCTCTGGTTTAATCGTAGCGTTCCTACGAGAATGCATGTTGACATAATAGCGTCTTTTACAGTTATCCCTGACCATATACCTTATAATGATGTATACATAATGACCGTGTTACTGATGACAGCCTGATTATTCGTAGACATATCCTGAAGAAGCATTGTATGCAAAACGCGTCAAGGATAATATACATACTGATGACTGCAATCGATTGATATTCAGATACTTTAAGCGTGTAATGTATTGAACTTTTTACTGAAGATTTACTGCAAATTGCGACTCAATAAATATTTTTGTTCCTTAGATAGACAAATGCCTATGCACATATATATCTTAAAGCCTGGAAATACAAATCAGAGACTCCAATTAATTGTGATTTGAATAGGAATGGTTAAAGCAAGGTAGTAAAGTAAATACATTTTAATATTCTGAGAATAAAGGGTGGTTTATTTATTTTGCAACCATCAGAAAAAAAATGTACGATAGCCACACCTCAGTTGACAATCTAATTTGACAGATAGTGTTGACAGTGTAGAGTATGGTTTCATTTTAAGGAATCAAAGAGGTGGACTGGAACAAACTGTGTGTAGTAAAATAAATTATAGGTTGCTGATAAGGAGTCTATTTTTATAGGAGAGTGAAAGCTTTCCCCAAGATGGTCTATCAGAGTCAACGTTTTACCATTGTAGTATATACAAATATGGAATGAGAGGTTATATATTCTTATACTGTACACAAATATATCATCAATATAAACATCCCATTTTCATTATGTATTCATTTGCATTATGTGCATTTGGTGATGGGGATTTTTTAAATAATGAAATCATTTATAATTTTTATCTCCCTCCTGTGATATTATATATAAAAATAAATGAATAAATTGTTCATTACTATAGTGGTAACCAAAAATTATTTTCTCCAGGCCACGGGGTCCCAATCAAAAATGTTGTGTTTTTAGCACTCCAATTAACAATACACAAATAAGTTCTAAGACCAGTAAATCTTTATAAAATAAATACAGAACTCTTGGATCATTTTTGGTAGGTAATAACTACTGTACAACAGGAACACCCCACAAAGCTTTATGTTTTGGTAATGCACTAACCAACTTGATATAGACTTTAACTCTTTATCTTGTCTAACTCAGAGGTTCAGTCTTGCCTGATTGATCAAGCAAAACATGTCCTGCCACATCACCATTCTGGCATTTAGATTTTTAATTAACACCAAATGAACAGGAAACAATTTCATACGCAATGGGCTTAGTCATTAAAGAGGCTGTACATTTTGGTTGTGCGCAAGTGCGAACAGTTGATCTTGCTTTCGCGGTCCCTGTTTGAATCCAAAAGATGATGCAGCCTTACTTGCTTTGCTAGCTTCTATATCAAACTTTCCCAAAAATGTTTTTCATTTAATTCAGTCTTAGGGTATGTTTCCACGGTGTTATGGGCTCCCTCCATATTACCATCCATATTACCTGCCTACCGCACCGGCTGTTTCCACGGCCTTGAGCCAGTCCGCCGGTCGAAGGTTAATGTAGTGCAGGAGCCCTGCACCTGTCGACGGAGCCCTCGATGCCGTGAAAACATACCCTAAAACGGAGACTTTCATCAGGGGTTTCCCCTATACTATAAGTACCCCATTTTTGGGGCAACCAAAGGTGGAGAACTCGTTGGTTTGTGTGGAATTTAACGGTTGGAACTGACCAAATTGAAGAAACACTATTCGGTCATTTGTATTCCATCTCATAGGGCTGCTATAGATTGACAGGAGTAACAACTAGAGAATTGCTCCTGGGGGTGTGCTGGTGCTAGGGAGGAGCAGGATGTGCCTTCACCCCCTCCAGCTGTCGTCTTTTGCCATTCAAGTTCAGGAGAAACCCCAGGGAAAGCATATAGTGTCTGAAACATGTATGGCACTAATCCATACACATTACAATCTCGTTGTTTAAAAGGAAACAAGGCAATCAATGTGTATCCAATCATAGAGACTGTTGTCTCTAAAATTGTATGGATCTGATACATTTCATGTATGGGTGACAATGAAAGTTACTTAACTCTCAAATTATCACTAAATTAGAACACATATTTTACAGCTTACAATGAAATGATTAGTATGATCTGCAGTTTTTGTATACACCGAGTGCTTTACTGAGTTGAACCATACACACATACCTGGACAAACTCACATACAGAATGCATTAACTTACCAAAACTAGGCAAGTCCCCCAGTATATGTGAATGGACAGGAAAGATATAGGTAGATAAGCAGCACTAGAAAGCTAGTGATCAAAGTGAGTTTAATAAATTGGACGGTATCCTATTACACAGGTGTAAGGTTAATTACAGTTGTAAATGCAAATATCTAAAATCATCCTGTATAATCTTCAACGTATTTAATCCACCAGATCTTATTTTTTAATCTGCTAATTCTAGCATGAAGGTCCTCATTCAGACATTTCCTATTATAGTTGGCTGAATCTTCATGCCTCTCCAGCCATGTTACTCTGTCTGCATTCTGAGTAATGTCAACCAATGTTATTTAAAAACCTGGTCTGAGCAATTGCAGTTTTAGGATACATGCTACAGTTTAATCATCATTTGACACCTACCCACTATCAGAAAGCAATAGTGAAAAATACCAGGAGAAAATGGTCTTAGTGGGCCAACAGAGAAGTTTTATGAATGGTGACCATTGTAGAGGAACAGAGGAACACCAGGGGGAGTGTTCCACTATGGTCAGGTATACTGGGGAACTACAGCAGAGAAACTGCATATACACTAAACTATTTATAATTATATTTAAAAAAAACAAAAAACTATTGCAATTATCAGGGTGGGAAAGAAGGCTTGGTAGCCAAACACGGGCTGGTTTGTTGCCGATCGTTTCCCAATCCAATCATTTCAGGTCATCAGGGAATCGGTGATTGATCAGATTGGGAATCAATGGTAAGCTAGCCATACATGTTCCGATTCCATGGCCGATCGATCACCTATCCGATCGATTCCGGCGATGTCAGCGGGAATCGGAGGTCCGATCGATCGGCCAATTAAGTGTGTCCGATCGCTACATACCACCTTGTCCCACGGATTCCTGGACGATTCCGTGTCCGATCGCTTACTTCACAAA
Source organism: Ptychadena robeensis (assembly GCA_036250615.1). NCBI lineage: Eukaryota > Metazoa > Chordata > Amphibia > Anura > Ptychadenidae > Ptychadena > Ptychadena robeensis. Next base: position 124,774,883 of record CM070033.1, read on the forward strand.
TGGCAACTTCCCCTGATGTGTGCTAAATCGGATCAGAAAGACCAACATGTTGGTTCTCTGTCGGATCCGATTCTGGGCCCCCGAACGATCGGACGGACAAGGTGGGCTTCACGCGATTCCGGGACGATCATTTCGTGTGCACGCGCCCGGAATCGATCGTCCCGGAATCCGATGGGAAACGGACCAGTGTATGGGGGCCTTTACACCACCTTGGGAATCTGATTTGTGTCGGATTTGGACATGAGCCAATCTCCAAAATGGCCGACGCCATAAAATCCATCGATTGGAAAGGCTTCTGCATAGGGAGCTATGGGTCCACCACCATACTTCGATTGCCAAATGATCAAATGACCCGTGTATGGCTACCTATTTTGCAACTTGTAGGTTCTGTCACCTGTTAATTTCATGACACGTGTAATATGGATAGATTTGTTTAGGAATGCCATAAACAAAACCAGTGGTTACTTGTTTAAAACTATATTACCTATGTAGCAACGGTAATTCAACATGTTTTATAACATGTGTAAGTGTTCATTAATATATAAAATGCCTTGTAAATATAGGGGGTAATCATGGATCATGAGTATATGGATCTCAGGGTGTGGCATTACTTTAAACATAACGTGTTTCCATATATACAGTATGTAAAGTTTACTTGCTGTCTAGAAGGGTGCATTGCAGTTTAATAAAACAGAGGTTTAATTGATAGTCTTAATTTCTGGAGGGCTACACTCATTAACACTTGGCATGTTATGTATCTGAATACCATGTGGAAATAAGAGGTTACATACTGCTGTCTGGAGGAGTCCACATATAATTGTTAAAATGGGCTTAGATGTCTCGATTTGCGGCCGTTTCCACGCAGATCCACCACCATCCCCATCCAAAGTAAGTGCCTGCACAGAAAGGGTGCCCGGATGATTCTCTGCACGACCAGCCGCACAGCAGATTCGGCCTGGACGAAAGATTCTTCTTTGCAGAAGAGCTATACTATGCCTTTTGCATTCAATAATTCTTGCCTTATGCCTTGAAAATATGTTGATGCAGATGAGGTAGCAGACATTACATTGCTGTAACAGAGGGTAATGGGAAAGGGTTTGGTTTCTCGGTCTTTGAATTACCACATATTTTTTTAGCACTATAAAAAAAAAAAAATCAGGAAAATTTTTTGTTTTATATTGAGAATGTGTGACCACCCATGGCCGAATATGGCCTTCCATTCCCCCCATGGCTAAGCACGGAGTGGATCCATCTGCAGATCTTTTTATGTAAGAATAAAGCAGGGACTGTGTGTGAGCTGGCTAAAGCAACCACTCACATACAGAGATCTGCAGATGGATGATCAATCCATGGACTTCATATCAGTACATTGCTTTGCAAGTGGTTCCAATTAAAGTCCCAAATAGGTTTTGTTTTTTGGGGTATGTTAAATGGACACCAGATGACGGTAAGCAACATGTACCAGCTGTAGCAGTTCCATATCACTTTAGAATATTTCTTTCATAGCCAATTACATTCATCTGTTCTTTTTTGCAGTTAAGGCCTTGTTCAACCAAATCATTTAAAAGGCATGTTAACGCATTCTAACAAAAATCTAATTTCTGTATCTCCAAAGGACTATTTCACACAGAGAGAGCACAGGGCCCTTATATTCACACTAGTACTGTATATGTTCCATCTATAGTAAATATTAGAATGTATTCAAAGTTATTTCAAGGGTTCTTTTCAGTTAAAGAATTTCGGAAAGGCTGCTCTAAAGCAGCCAAATCCCATGACAAATCCCATTATAGATTATATGACCCAAGCTTGCTTGTCTTTGAAACTGCATCAATTATTGACTAGCCTCGAAAGAATTAAAAAGTGACCATATGCAATAAACTATGTAAGCGCTTCCTTAAAATAGAATTTAAGACAGTACATTCAGATAGAGTGGTGTTTTTGTCCCTTGCAGCGCAATGTTTGTAATTGATAAATCCTGATCACGTTACTGGTAATAGTAGACTACATCCCAAACTGTGGAGTCACCAGAACAGAAATGAAAATGCTACCATTGTAAATCCCTCAATTCTCATTGAAATCTCATTCTAATCTCTCAATTTGTGCCTTTCATGAAAATAGGAAATTAGATCTTGGATAATGTATATTATGCATATATCTGACATGGAGAGGGAAAGTAGCTTTGATTTGCATGAAGTAAAAGTGGCTTGAGAGATATGTACCAAGAAAGCACTTATCATATTTCAAATGAGTGCAATTGTTCCTCTCAGTTAGGTTTTATTACATCCCAAAAGAAAAAAAAGAACGGTACAAAATTCATACTACAACTGGATGAAAAATGGTAACTACCAGGCCATGCCAAGGACAGAGACTGCCATACACTTTACATCTGGTACTCATAATATTTGAAGGATGACAACAAAGGTTGCATTTAGAGTTTTAACTAGTATATTTGACTTTCCTGGTAGAATATGGTACTAAAAATTTAATTCAATTGTAGAATAACACAGAAAAAAAATGGAATGCTACTGATGTAGTTTAAATATTAACAGACCTGAACTATACAGCAGCGATTAAACAAAAACATGCAGGAATAGAAACATTTAGATGTATATTATTCCAGAAAGAAGATAGTCACAAACTATACTTTCCTTCCCTAACATAAACAAAAAAATGGACAACCATTGTAATGCATGGGCAGAAAAAGGCCAACTTGCAAGCCAGCCAGCACACAAACAACAACAAAATAACCTTATCACAAACTATTCTCTGAAAATGGATTAGGGTATGTTTCCATTATACGTCGGGACCCCCTCCACTAAGCGTATTGCTTGGCAGGGATCCCGAAGTAGCACATAGACTTACCTGCTTGGTGGATGCTGTGTCTTCACTGCGCCGAGCCGTTCCACCGATGCAAGGCTAAACATAGTCGAGCCTCACATCGGCGGATGTGTAAACAGAGCATCCGTCGAGCAGGCAAAGTCTATGTGCTATGTTGGGACCCCTGGCAAGCAATACGCTTAGCGGAGGGGTGCCTGACATATGTGGAAACAAGCCCTTATACTGCTATACTGATTTTACAATAATGTCATACCAATATGAGCACTATCAATATATTTAACCTAGTCTCTAAATAATGGCTATTAGGTCAGCAGAAATAATTTTCCATACATTGGGGGGCGCGTAAAACAAAGCAATAGCATAGGACTACAGATTCCCATGTTTTCCTCGGCTTATCTGGAGAACGCACTAATCTTTGGTAAAAGTTGCATAAATTACCTATGCAGTATTGATACTGGTTCGTTCTATTGATAAGGCTGGGTTAATGGTAAACTCAAAGAAATATGACAAAGCCCTACATTGCTTTAGAAGCCAAAAGGACACAAGATAAAAACAATTAGGGCATTAAAAAAAGTTAGAATCCAAGCATAATGAGATACAATAGTAGATTTTTTTTGGGAATGTTTTTATAACAGACATATCCAAGAGGAATAATGCTAAATAGTAATGAAGCATGAGCAAAACATTGCCACTATGAAAACAGGTCCACAGAAGGATGAAAACCCACTACTCGAGCACATGCATGTAGACAGGAAGCAGCAGGAAAAGACTATAACCTGAACTCAAAGCAAGAAACGATATATATTTAATTAAAAGTTAATAGGCAAAATTAATCCAACATGCATGCACCGAATGCTTTTTCAAAACCTACAATTACTTTATAACTGACAAGTAATAGAGGGGCAGCAGACCACCTACTACAAGTTACCTGTAGAAAGCTATATAGGGTCATGTTTATTACCAGAAGGCCTTGTATAGGAGAAAGTTTTATAATAGAGAAGTACACAAATATGGGCGTTATCTCACATCACAATTCAAATATTTGTTTAACATGGATTTCAGATGCTGGACAAACATCACAACGATGGAAAAATATGCAGTATAAAAAATGGTAAAAAGAGAATCTTCTTAACAACATAGCACTAGTTTATAAGGCACAGAAGATTAGCAACTAAATGACCATCTAGTGCAGGCTCTACTTCAATCATAAATTAATTCAGATACCATACATACAAGAAGCCTTCTGTTCGCAACATAAAAATGAAATATATTTAGCATGTGATACCGGACTACAACAAAGAGCACAGTCACCTATAAGAAAGTGCCTTTCTCTTAAGAAGTCCTCTAAGAAGTTGTCTTAAATAAAAAGTATTCATGGAAAGATAAGTGTGTACTTTTCAGTGTTTACTGAACATTGTGCCAACTGGTTTCACAAGATCAGCCTGCATAGTTTGGAGTGACATAAATAGAACAGTAGAAATGTTTAATAAAGAGCAAGGCAAGCATTTTGTAATCTACTTCAGCATGCACCTCACTATGACCCTCAACCTTGCACTCATCTTTCTGCTGGTCATCCTCCGAAACACACTTTCCTTCTCAGTCATTAAACAAATGATCATAGACACCTGACAGAGGATTAATAAGATGCAAAAAATGTAAACATTACCATGCAAATTGTATGCATACTGAAACTGAGCCAATCAAACTCTGCAGTTCCTGTACTTGATTGACTCAGGCTGAATCAGTAGTCTAATGCTACTATTTGCATGCTAATGAAATGTTGGCATCTAAATGATCATTCTAAAACTATGTATAGTATAGAGTTGCCCCACAAAATAACAGCCTTTACACTTCTTGGAAGGAGTTTTATAAGATTTTGAATTGGGGCTGTGAGCATATATGCGCTAGGCCAAGTACATGTAACTAAGCAGGCCTTGCCATTGGTGTTGCAGATTATCCAAAAGTTATTCAATAAAATGTATGTTGGGGCTCTGTGAAGATTACCTTAGTGCCTCCACACCAGACTGTTCTTAATTTATTTTCCTTGAGGGGCACAGTCATACTGGGACAGAAGAGGGCCTTCCCTAAACAGTTGTCACAAGGCTGGAAGCTCAAAACTGCCTAAACACAAAGTGCCTGCAAAGTTCTAGACATAAAGTGTATGTGGGGAAGTGTATTAAGTAAAGATAATGACTGAAATGGATTATTAGTGCAGTAAAATATGTGAGCTGCAGAATCAAGGACATGTATAATGTACAACTGAACATAAAGGGCAAACGGCTGACCGTCAACTAGCAATGGGAGGATGACAAAAGAATGCATGACAGAGGCTTAGAGTAGGAATGATAAAAGTATGTATGACTAACAAGTGACTAAGGTTTAGAAGAATAATGAAAACAAGGACTGGTTACAAACTTTGGAGGAATAATGTGGAGCATGCTTATATACTTTGGAATTATGTTCAGCATATGTTATGTATGTAAAGTCCTTAGCACTTCCATATTTATCTAAATAAACATTTCCAGGCCGTCTACCAGAACAAAGTTGTCCTGCTCGAACGATACAAATCCATAATCTCACAGTGTGGGAAATGCCCAGCTGAGAGAGTAACACAGGTTTTTTGTTTAATGGAAATTGGCAAACACACACCTGACATCATGTCAGGGATTTACAACAACACATTAGAAACAAAATAGATGTATATTTTGTATTTATTCTGCCTTTGTCAGGAGTTATAACTAATACAAAACATGGAACGGTATGTATTTAAATAAACTATATAAAGAGGATACAATGACTTTGGTAGGCAAACATTTGACCTTTAGATTAGAAGGTTCCTGTAAAAACACTTAAGCTGGCAATACACGTTTAGATCTCTCTGTTAGAGCTACCAACAACTATGTAGTATAGGGTCCTTTGCGATTGAACACAGGTAGACTTGATTGTTTAGAAAGTCCCTCATATTACATGGTTTTGGTAAAACAAAAAGGAGATCTGACAGAGAAATCTAAAAAAGGTGTATGGGGACTTCCAATCACTATGTATTCTATCAAAGAGGACCCGGTACTACACAGTTGTTGGTAGATCTAATGGATATTGTATGGATCGATCTTAAGGTGTATGGGGGGCTTAAGACATAAAAAAAAACATTTCAGATAATCTTATCTAAATCGGCTGCTTCTGGTTATTTAGTGAGAGCAGGGTCCAAAACATTCACTGGCTACACAGTAACCCAGCTCACCATTTATGATAACCTAAGCTGATCTCAAATATACTAAAGTTTCACTAAAACGTTGTTAGCATTTGAAGTTTAGGAAAACTGAAAACAAATTCAGAAAATATATTGGAGTCAGCTAATTTTCACAACCTTGAGCATAATATATAACATCTACTGCAAACAAAAAGTAGTTACTAATTAACTCACCTTGGCGGTAGCGTGTTGAAGTATTAAAATGAAGAATAACTTAGGAAAGAGACACTGGAACTTTTCAACAGGATTCACAGGCTAAACGATTAAATACAAATTGACTCTTCTTACTGAAATCTTCATAAGTCAATACCTCTGGATAAAAGTCACCTGCCTCTCCCTCTCTAACCTGCTTGGTCATGGAAGGGGCGGATAGACAGGTTTTACTATCCAACCAGAAAGCTTAAAGTGCAGGTACACAAGGAATGCTGGAGGAAGTTAACCCTGTTGGCTCTGTTAATGACGTGCTTGATAATAAACAGCCTATTCCTGTGTGACACACAGTCTTAAGAATCTATGCATCATGTGGATAAAGTTTAGCAGCAAATGCACCTGACAGATGCCATCATTCAAGCACAATAAGAGATGAATGATGCAGAATACAAAAAGTTTTTAGGTGTAGCAAGTGAAACTTACATTTTTACGTTTGTAGTAATCTTATGTCAGATATTGTCCTAACAAGATATATTGTGCATTCAGTAAATGTTGTGCAGTACAGTTTGAGGTCCCTGCTTGGAAACCCAAGTGCAAGCAAAATGCATGCAGCAGTGAAATAGCGAATACAATGCACCCAATTTATGTGAATGGCACACAGGTTTCCTAAAGGGACAACAATGCACACAGTGTGAGCCCATGTGATGGCAGACACAGAGTCTCATACACATCTGAAACATAGGATACAAAGGATTTGTAGCCTCGATATTGGAGCCGTTCGATGTTCCCTGCAGCAGTGAGATGACGTCATATATTGGAGGAGCTGGAGAGACAGCACTGCTACCATGTTTCCCCGATAATAAGGCATCCCCACCAAACAAGACCCCCCCCCCCCCCTTTTAAAGAAAACTCTGAAATAAGACACCCTGCAAATCAGACACTCACGGCATCGCACACAGCCACGATCCGTGCCCAAATCTCCCATTTGCCCTATTGTGTGGCTGCAGTGCAGAGCAGAGCAGAGCAGAGCAGAAAGTCACTGTAAAGGCTCGCGCATGCACCTGTGCCCAAGGAAAAAGTGAGTCTGTCATTCATTGTCCCCTACCCTTCACTAAGTGAACAGAGTAAGACACCCCCCCGAAAATAAGACCTATCTCATATTTTTGGCCTCTACCGGCCGTGCATGATGGCATCAGTCGATCTGCAGGAGAATCTAATGAAAAACAAAGCGTTTATGGCTTAGTGATACAAAAAGTAATGAAGACCATGCAGCAGCCTACCCCCTGTGGGATGCTTAAGGTATGCTGCTTGCCATAATCTAGGACAGTCCTGGGCAAACTAAGGCCCCATGCCATATTGGCCCATTAAGATTTTTAATTAAAAAGTTGATTATGCAGCTGGGAAGGGAAGGATTCCAAAGGTGACCACAATAGCTGGGCAATAGGCTCTTTCACACCATAACACTAAAGCCAGTCACAGATGTCTCGTTTTAGCTGCGATTTTTTGCAGATCGACCGCACGTGATGACATGCCAAGAATCGGACGCACACCCTTTCTGTGCCAGCACTTTCGCTGGTCCCCATCCAAAGTAACAAGATAGATCTAAAAATTACGGACATGTACATAATATGTTATATCGATTTCTGGGAGAATTTAAGGTGGGAATGTTTGATTTGGGGATGATTTGGCGACAGTGGTCGATCAGCGGTATAATTGTCAGCAAATCGAACCATCTATGGTCACCTTTAGAGTTACTGCAATGTTCTGCAATGTACACAGGTTTCCATATCACCTGTTCTGACTTTAGTTCGCACTGTGTAAAGGTGACCATACACGTGCCGATTTTTCGGCCGTTTTTAGCCCTCCCGACCGATCCGGTCGGGTAGGGAGGGAGGGAGGGATTCAGAGCTGTTTTAAAATCGGCTGAAAAGTCGGTCGGGTCCCGACCGCGGATGCCCGATTTTTCGGGAAAACTGCAGCTTGTATATGTCATGTACAAGCTGCCGTCATGTACAAGCTGCCGTCTTCCCGAAAAATCGGGCATCCGCGGGCGGGACCCGACCGATTTTTCAGCCGATTTTAAAACAGTTCTGAATCCCTCCCGACCGACCTACCGGATCGGTCGGGAGGGCTAAAAACGGCCGAAAAATCGGCACGTGTATGGTCACCTTTAAGCAGTACTGCTCCATACATTTCTTACAGGCAGTGCAAGCATTTCACATACATTTGCATGGAAATTGTTAGCGCGGCTTGTCCACTAATGCATGTGAAGTGTACTGTGCAATGCATTAGCTCAACCTAAGTAAAATTTAAGAACCCAATGTCTCAAAAAGTTTGCCCATTCCAGATCTAGCCTATGCAATAAGATGGCCATCTCTTGTAGGCTGCTCTAATTGCACTCCAGATGAAGACTGCTGGACAGAGAAGATGCATAGAAAGGCTTGACAATCTTTAGGGGCTTATTCACATCTAGGTCAATTGTTGTAGTATATTGAGCGAGACACTATATTGTGATCTTATGATCTATTCTTCTAAATCTTTGACCCAGAGGGGGGGGGGGGTCTGAGGGTGCCCTGTTTATTAAAATAAACGTATTAAGCCCCCCATACACCTTTAGATCACTCCATACAAGATCTACCAACAATTATGTAGTGTCGGGTCCCCCTTATAGAATACATAGTGATTGGAAGGATTAGAAATGTCCTCATACTACATGGATATGGTAGAAGAAAAATTGATTGTACAGAAATTGTAGGGTAAGATTGTAAGGTGTATAGGGGCCTTTACACTGTGAAGAACTTATTTCCTGACTGCTACACACCACTATCTTGATCCAAAAGCATGCTGAATTTGAATTGGCTATTACACAGTGTAAAACACTGCTGCACGAAAGAACCTACATTTCCATATGTGTTTGTGTGCTGGGATGCCATTATTTGTCAAATGTACCTTAACAACATACTGTAGCACCTCACACAACAAGGAATGGCAAGGAGCTTCCTATGACAGCTTCAGGAAACAGTGAATGCAAAAGAATACATTTCAGCATCACAGATGGAATGAGTTTTGTTAAGCTGGCCATACACCTTTAGATCTCTCTGTCAGATATTCTTTAGATCTACCAACAACTATGTAGTATAGGGTCCTCTGCGATTGAACACAGGTAGACTTGATGGTTTAGAAAGTCCCTCATATTACATGGTTTTGGTAAAACAAAAGGATATCTCAAGTAAATCTGACAGAGAAATATAAAGGTGTATGGGGGACCCTAAAAGAGGAGATTGCATTTTGACTTACCTTATAATAAATACTAATTCTGTTTCAATCCAATTTAGAAGGTGGAGCATCTGAAATTACTTGATTCATGATGATCAGCGCTGGTTTTAAATTGTTATTCTTCTTGTAAATACCCGGGTAAATGCCTCTCAAATTTTTGGGTCTGACTTTAACTCAAAACAGTAGTGACACTTTTCCCCTGTTTCATAGTTGCACAGTACAATAGAGGAACATAAACAGATTGAGAAATGTCATTGTATGTGACTCAGATAAATGTATTTTACTTCCTAATTTTTCATCACCAGTTCTTTCCTTCCAAAAAATACCTTTTTCTTTTTATAAAAAACTGATGTTTAGATGAGCATGCCCAAGATTGTTGTACAAGGCTGTAACCGGAAGGAGGAGCCCACTTTGGACCAGCGCCGGTCAAGGTGAACAAGGTAAGCGGACGCCCCCTTGTATCCTTAGGCCATGGAGACGCCGCTGGAGCTGCTCATTGCCCGACTT
>CM070033.1:124801825-124813710 GCA_036250615.1 Ptychadena robeensis
TTAGGCCGCATTCACACAAACGCTTTCCAGGTCCTAGCAGTGCTTGCCCCTGTGTGTGGACTCAATGTGAAGGCACTTGGGTGGCAAATATAACAAGTGCCCCAATGTTAACACTATGGGTGACCTTACAAACATTAACCAGGGGGTGCTACAGGTAGAAATGCAGAGATCTGACACCCACGTGAATGTTGCCATATAGCTGCTACATAGATCTGCATTTCGATACATTGTTAAATTGTTCTTACCTCCAGGTTAACCTTACACAACACGCATGGCCGGTCATGCAGAGAATCAGCCACTTTAAAGTTATTCTTAAGAACATGTATACTTTAAATGTCTCATAATTTCATCACAAGTAGCATTCCAGCCTAGTACATGTATTTACTGCCGGAACATAATTAAATGTTATATAAAAAAAATCAATAAATAAAAGCAAAACATGTCAAACGTTAACACTAGCAGTTGTATGTCTTCTTAAACCCATAATCTATTCCGGGTGATATTAAAATTCACAGCCTACAAAAAATGTCAATACTTCAAATAGATCTTAAAGGAATTTTTTAGCTGCTCTGACCGATTCTGCAACAGAAGCCCCCTAATGTACATGGATATTTAGGCTATGTTCCCACTTATGCGATTAATCGCCTGAGCTGACAGTTTTTCGCCTGCCAATCGCCTACACTACTTTCAATTGGCTTGTCCCCATTGATAGGATTGAAAATCATCACCTCAGGCGATTAACTGCCAGCGCAGGGAACATAGCCTAAAGGTGGTCAATGAGATTCTCATGCAAATTGTACAAAGAATTGCAAGGGGATGACACAAGAATCTCTGTGCACCACCAGGGGGAATCGATCCCTGGCCATTACTTTGCACTCTCGGTCCCCATCTAAAGTAACGGCGATCGAACTGGCAAACACTGACATGTCAGATCCATGTTCGATTGGCTTAGGGATTGCTCCAGGTGGGATGTGTTTAATTCCTGATCAAATACGCAAGGCAAGCAATCATTCGGGAATCGACTGAAAGATCGAGCAGTGTATGGCCAGCTTAAGCAGCTGTTGTACCAGATTGGTTCAGGTACTTTTTTCAGGTACTTTTAGCCTGTGTTGTACCCACAAACGCTTTAATTTCACCTTGAAACTGTGCAGAAAAAATATATAAATATATCGTAAAATGTCTGGAGCTTAGCATTAACATGACAATAAATACCCCCAAACCAAGAAAAGAAGAAAGAAAGGGTTGCCATATTTATAAGAACATCACTACATGTGCACTTTAAACTGGGTTCTGAGGTGTGAGGTAGTTTTCACCAGTTTTGTCTTGTTTACTGAAGTTTGGGATACTACACCTCCCCGAAGTTGGTGTGCCCAGTTTCCTTGGCATGATCTCTTGCTGCCGACTGTCCAGTTAATCCTTTCTGGCAAACCATACAGCGCAGGGCAAACCTATTCACATCTGTGAACTTCCTTTTCTTCCTGGCATCATCAGCCAACTCCAGTGCCTGTACTAGTGCATCGTCATCTGTTGTACAAAAGATGGTCATGGGAGGCATGCCAGGATCGGGGAACTGGCGCTGTAAAGGGTCATAGTGAATTCCATCATAAATTAGTAGAACCCGTCTGCTGTAGCCAGCGTCTTCCCCAAAGCGATCTATCCTTACTGTCTGTGTATCTACTACACAAATTTCACACTGATAAAATTTTGAAAGTATGGAAACTTCTATAGCTCCTCCCCAAGTATCATCTCTACGAATCCAAGTGCAATACTCTTCATTGCTTTTTCCAAGCACGGCTTCCGAATAGTTGGTTGGATCGCTGGCAACGATTTCAGCTATAAGACTACGCATGTCTGGGGCACAAGCCGGGTCATATACACCACCTTCCACCACATAGTAAACACTTGTAAACAGGCAGGAATTGTCTGCTGGGACTACTCTACGAACTATTGTTGGCGCTTTTGGCAGATTCTCGTCGTTTATACACTGCTTGACGATGGTAGCAGGCTTACTTTTATCTTCTTCCACAATCAGTGTGTCACCTGGTTAAAAGAGAGAAAAGTATGCGCCATGAAACCCTACCAACACAGAACTGTACTAAAACATAAAGCATAGAGGGTGTATTGCATACACAGATATTTACCAACACAATCAATAATTAATAAAGTCTTAGGACCCTTTCACAATATATGCATTTTTTACATCTGCGTTGTTGAACAAATCAATAAAAAAAAGCTTGAAAAATGAATAAAAAAATGCATGCAGCAGTGAGTTTTTAAAAACGTATGCGTAAACAGTGTGTTTTTAAAAAAACGCAACGCATACAGTGTGAATAGTAACATTGGTTGTCTATGTAAAAACATGTGCAGTAGAAAAACGCAACGCATATAGTGTGAAATGGCCCTTACACATTATATGTCCGAGGTCCTCAATAGGCGGACCGCGGTCCGGATCCGGACTCAAATAGGGTCACATGTGGACCGGCGCCCGCCTTAGGCTCATTCCTCTCCTCCTGCCGATGCTTTAAAGCGAAGGAGAGGAGCTGAATTCTGTGTGCTGTGCTTCCTGTAGCTCCTCCCCAGATGCATCCTCCCCAGCCAATCAAATGCAGGACAGGACACACCCTCTAGCTCTCTATGCTGTAGAAACGAAGATAAATCAACCTGTATTACACTAAATTTGAACATTAATAGTACGAAAACCATTAACAGTATAATCATGAAACTTTCAGGGTCAGTAATGCTCCCCTACTACTACTTACACCCCGAGTTTCACCCCTCTAGCTACCAGGGCTGTGGAGTCAGTCGATAAATTCTCCGACTCCTCAGTTTCAAATTCTTCCGACTCCTTAACTCCTCTGTATGTAATATGCTAATGTATTGTATCCATCCATTGACGATGGAAGGCAACATACATTTAACCACAGAACTACTGGCCAGGAAAAACAACATGTACTGTAATGCCAATTAGCAGAGAAGGGAGTAAGCAGAAGATGCTGCTGCTTTTTCCTTAGTAGGCACCACGCTGTATTGATCGGGATCATTGAAGGAAACAATGTCACCAATGGGCACATGGATTCCTTTCAATGGGACCCGTTATCCCCACTTCAGTGTGTGATTAACACGCAAAGCTGGGGAAGCAGCCTGTCTCACCAGCTTCCAAGTGAGGAGTGCTGGCTCCGTCCCTTCACACTGACAGCCACGCTTGGAGGGGCAAAGCCGCACTGTTTAAATATCCATGAAGACTCAGTCTCCATTCAAAGTATTGGAGATTGAACGGGGTCTTTCAACTTGGACCCCTTTCATCAGTTCCTTTGAGCCGCTCTATTAATCCACTGAAGGAAGGCACCACGGTAGTTGTAAACAGATTAGAGTAACAATCAATCACCGTGAGCCGCAAGTTAATTGATTGTACAAATTTTTACAGATCTCCCGTGTGTGCCAAGCTTAGTGTTCTGATCTCTGGGATCATGGCAGTGAAGGCTCAGAAGAGCGGGCGAAGGAAACTCAAATATGATTCTGATTTCTCTGGAATCCCATATCATTGTAATTGAACTAACAATCTAAAGCTAGCTATACATTGCCGTCCTGAGATCGATCACCCACCGATCGATTCGGCATCCACACGATCGATGGGCGTCGTCGCCAATTACGCGTGCCTACACATTAGGCCAACCACTTCCTGGACGATTCGTGCCCGATCGATCGCTTCACAAATGGCAACTCCCCTGATGTGATGCTGAATCGCTCAGAAAAGACAAACAGGTTGGTTCTCTGGCCGATCCGAGTGGAGGGCCATGGCGATCGGGCGGGGTCATCGGGCAAGGTAAGCTGCATGCGATTCCTTGGCGCCCGCGTGATCGATCGGCCAGGATCGTGGGCGGAATCGACCAGTGTATGGCTGAACCTAAGTTATTTGTGCCTCAGCTGAATTACATCGTTTTCAATGCTTAGGCTTCAGTAAAACTATTGGCGATCCATTCCCTCTGTCGGCAACACACATTTATTCATTATCGGGGAGAGTAAGGCCGCTACCGCACCGAGCGGCGGCAGATTGGCTGTGACCGATGGGCGTGTGTGTAGCCGACGGGGGAGCCCACTGGGGTGACAGTCGCTGCGCCCACAGTCGGCCGCCAAGGACATTGATATTTGGCCGATCTGTTAGTATCATGAGACCGGCATTGCCATTGAAGCTAGCACACAAGAGCAGAGTGATGACGTTCACTCTGCACTCTGAGCTATAGTGGTCTGCGGCCCCCACTCGGTACAGTGGGGGGATTGGCTTGGGTCACAGTGGCGCTGTGTATGTTAGCGCTGCATGCATTAATTCCAATGATTATGTCATTAGACTTTGTTAATTGCGACATTGAGTAATTTTTTTTTTATTTAAAAAAAATTTTTGATTCCATTTAATTTAGTAGGAGTCGAGTCGGTCCATTTTTCGACTCGACTCCAGGGACCCAAAAATGTCTCCGACTCCACAGCCTGCTAGCTAAACACTACAACAATTTCAGCTAATACGCTTCCTATGAGCATGAACTCTTGCTACATACATGCTGTCACTTCTCCTATTCACACATAGATCTTTGAAACTCGCAGGTAGGAACCTGACATTTAGGGGGTTACCAGTTAACCCTGAGATACATCCATGCAAATTTTAGGTCCCTGAGCCAATTCTCTATAAAAGCCCCATCAAATATTGTTGGATGCAGTCTCATTTTAGATTTGCAATTTTTTCAGTGTATTGGTAAAGATACATTTATGTCACTGATATTCAGGAGACTTAATAGTTGAAAGGTGCAGTATGGGCACATGAAATTACTACCAAAAAGGGTGTTGAGCATCTTGGGGTTGAAAGTCAGGGAGTAGGCGTATGTAAAGCCCTTCGTCTACTAAAATCCCTGTGTTGACAAAGAGGATTTTGTTGAAATGGCTCGCGATGGGGCAATGAGGGGGGGCTTCCACTTCCATCGGGACCTCCTCCGCTAAGATATTGCGGTTCCCACAGCACTGAGCCGTTCCGCCGATGCAGGGCTGAACATAGTGTACATTGAATCTCTGCAGCAGGTAAAATCTATGTGCTCCACAGCCCCATGAGAGCCCTGGTCCAGGGGCTGGTGGAGGCTTGACGGAAGCCCACGGATCCAATAGCGGATGTGGAGTCAAACAGGCCTAAGTGTAAAATCTGACTACTGAGGTATGAGATCTGGGGGTTCAAACCTTACTGGGGGTTACATTTGACCCAAAGCCAGTTGGTGACCTGTGGATGGAGACAGCCAATCGGAGGCTCAATTAGGAACAGGGAGGTCCATCTGCAGCAGAATCTACCATGCAGGAGGCTGACGCAGAGGACAGTGAGGGAGACCACCCTACATATGGGGTGAGTACCAAACACCATCTCCTGGTACTCATCTGAGGAGTGCACTAAAAAGTTATGTGCACCCCTAGATAGGCATTCTCTGGAGGCCTCAGGTCGGGGAGAAAGGGAGTGGTAGGGGGCCCTGAAAAATTACCTAGTAAAGAAGAAAAGAAAGCTTTGTGAGCAGAGAAAATGGTCATCCCAGGTCCTCTTACCCCTTTCACCCTCTACTGACCCCTCAATATATACTTGTGAGGTGCCCCTTGTCTAGTAATTAAATACATATGTTTGAAACTGTGTCCTGTATAGACTATAGGGAGAATATTTATATAAACTCAACTACGTCAGCCTTTTGTCCGGTAGACTGGGTCAGCGCCATGAAAACTGCCGATCCGCCGGCAGTGCACGGTAAAATTCCAAACTCCAGACCTTAGACTGAATGGAAATTTGGTAAGTGGACCTTTCAAATTTATATTTGAGTAGCCCTGCTATATGTGATGCCAAACCACACCGCAATACCCAATGTGGTGCAGTTTGAAGTGAACTGTGATTGAAATTATTTTGGCTGAGCCTGTGTTTCCAATTTAAGTCATTGGAAGCCTAAAATAAGTGCAATGCGTTTTGTTGTTTTGGCCCCACACAATGCAGAGCATTAGTGTCAAGGTCCATAGAGGTTTCCAATGGGAAACTTTATACATATATCGCATACAGCATGATTTGCTGAAGCCACAAGTCAACACACAGTGTTCGTGTTAAAGAGCCCTTAAGCTGTCCATACATGCTTACATTTGTCCATACGATCTATTTTAAAAACAATTGTATATACATATTGTATATGTCAATCCTTTAAAAATCAATTCCTTTTTTTGGATCCAAAAATGAGAGTGAAATTTAACATAAAATCGATACATACATAGGCCGATTTGTCACCGATCAATTGCCACTACTTTGGGAATCCGATTTGTGGCCGATTTGGAAATGAGCCGATCTCCAAAATGGCCGATTCCACAAAATCAATCGGTTGGAAAGGCTGCTGCATAGGGCTGTGGGTCCACCAACGTACCCCAATTGCCAAACCAAAAACATGTCAGTTTAATGTCCGATACGATTTTTTTCCGATACAAAAATCAAGTGAATATAAACCTGTGTATGGCTACCTTTAGTGCCACAACCTCAATAAAGTTAAGAGAACACAGGGTTATTATTATTACCGGATTGGTTTGTCAATGAACTTCTTATGATTCAAACATGAAAATAAGTTTTCATTAAAAAAAGAATCATATTAGTAATGAATAAGGTGTCCACTAGATGGCGGTGTGGTGCTGCTTGTTTACATTTCAAATGAGCTGATCTCTGAAACACATCAGATCATTCCAGAGGCTGCTGGTGCCTGCAGGCAGACCAAATACACCCGGACAGGTAAGTGGTACCCTAACTGACTCGAGTATAAGCCAAGTGGGGCTTTTTCAGTAAATTTTTTTGACTGAAAAACTCAGCTTATACTCAAGATCTACATTATTTCGATTTGTATATAGTGGTACTATGATGCATGCACACAGGAGAGGAATCAATCTGTTAATAACACATTATATGGTGGTAAAAATGATTCAAATGTAAAACAATTGACTTTTATGGGACCGTGTATTAAGTTGATTGAATGAAAAGCCGAACCATGCATGCCTAGCCTTGAGAGTCATTCTTCAGTATTTCACAAATACAACATTTTGCTGTTCCAGCCTATAAGTGCTATACATGAACTACTTGCCTTCAACAGCAGCAGCAGCCTCCGATCTGCCCTATTATTGGCACCAGAAGCAGAGAAGGAGGCGATTAATTCACTTTAACACTCCTTTATAAGTGTCCTTGTTCTCCAACTTCCACAGTAATGCCTATTCTCCGCTATGTAAAATCCCACTGGGGTTAAACACTGGGATTTGAACACAGCGGAGAATAGGCGTTACTGTGGAAGTTGGTCAATGAAAGACACACAGCCATGTCAGGGCCTCATCAGGTCAATGTCAACACGAATCACCGCATTGACATTGAAGCAATGCTAAGTTTGTATATAGGTGCATTAACATGCCCACTGAAACGCATTGGATGCGACGCATTTTTTCCACAGGACTGCATTGGTAACACAAACACTAGCGCAGCAAGTCAATCTACAGACTGCTCTTCTGCAGAACGCCGTGAGACCAGGCGCTGCTACAGACAGATAATGTGGATAAGGAATGTCCTTGGCACAGGTGGACCGTACAGAGCCAATAGCACCGTTGAAACATACCCCAAGGCAGAGGAAGCACTGGCTTCCTAAATTTGATAAAAGGTCCGTGCCATAGGTGCGATGGCTGTCGTGTAATAGGCGACTGTTATCTTTTTTCACTACAAATTCCTAGAGACTGCATGATCTTGCCATGAGGATGCACCCAGTGTCATTATCACACCATTGCATCATCCCCATGGCAACTTTTGGATACCTCTAGGTATTATGTGCACTCATTGCAGAGAACAAGCAGAGGGGAGCATCTTTTCAACAAGGTGACAAAGAGTTGGAAAAGAAAGCTAAACCCACTAGATTGGGCCCATGGGCCTTAGTTTGCCCACCCCTGGTCTAAGGGCTCTTTCACACTGTGTGTGTTGGCACACTGTTTTGTGCAATGTACATGGTACACAGGATCTCATGGGGAACCTGGGTTACCATTCAAACTCATCTTTTGTGTTGTGTTTTAGCCAGGATCGACGCCAGAGCACCAGGAGCGGACAGGCACAGGCAGCCAATCAGACTTCAGTGTACATGTGGCAGCAATCTGGTGGTATTTTTAGTGTAAATATAGTGTGAAAGAGCCCTTAGGTCAGCATCTTCCTCCTCCAGATGACTAGGGAGCGTCTGATGCAGGGAGATGCCAGGTCAGCCATCAGATGACTCCTCCACATCCATAGGACCTCCAGCATGACGTCATGGTGCATCTCCAACACAGGTACTCACCTGCATACTCCATGAGAAGCAGGCCCTGCCTCCTGGTGACCCCAGGTGACCCCGAGCGAACTACATACCCAACGTCGCCACACTCCCAGCACAATTACCTGATTTGATTGGCAGCTCCCGTAGAGAGATCTCAGCATCGCTCATGTTCACAGTGACAGGAGGATATCCCACCATGACTCGCTGTGCGGGCCCGGAGATGCCGCTCACCCCGGCTATCCTCTCCTGCAGCTCCCGCACAGTGGACACCTCGGTCAGCCCCTGAAGCAGGTGGGTTCCCTGCCGGGTTTTACAACGGAGCCGCAACATTGTAACCACCGAGGCTGATAACGATGAGTAACTAAACAATGACCGGGGATGCCGGGTAGGCACGCTGACTGACACCAAATCTCGCGAGAGTTTATGGCCACGACCGAGTCACCATGTTGGTACACCCTTGTGTAGCTTAAAACTGAACTGCTTTTTTTTTATTTCTTTTCACTTTCTACGTTGTAACAGTATCTTTCGAAGCGACACTGTGGAAACAGGGCGGCAATGTAGTTATTTGCTTATAAGAGCAAATGTATTTCCAAGAATTTGAGGCAAGGATAAATAAAGGTTTTTTCCTAAATCACTCTAGTGCGGCAATAGAGTGTAACCGCTCGTGTTTTGCCACGCATTCACGGCCGCGATTGTGCAGTTGACCGCGCAAGTGGGTACAAGCCCCAAGGCTAATGTTACCACATAGGCGATAAGCCATGAGGCGGACGCGATTTTAATCGCATGTGGCTATTGCAGGTGGCCCATCGTGGGTCCAACCACGGTCGCGCCCTATTGCAGCCATTAGTTGAAGTGGGGACAAGCCCATTCAACTCAATGGACGCGATCATCGCGTGCCGCATTAAGTTGTCTATGTGGGAACATAGCCTAACTGCTACTCAGAGTGTAAACATGTTCAGGTTGTCATAGGTTTGTTTTGTGTTGTGCTTTAGCAATTTTCTATAGCACACTTCATCGTACATGTGGCAGCAACTTCACATTTTGCGGTGTTCTTTATGGTAAATTAAGAGTGAAAGAGCCCTTTGGTTAGTGTCTTCCTCCTCCAGATGACTAAGGAGAGTCTGATGCAATCAGATGAGAAATTTTAGCCATCAGATGACTCCTTTACATCCAAAGGACCTCCAGCATGACATCTTGGTCCATCTCCAACACAGCCATGCAGCACTGGTACTCATGCAAATAATAAGCAGGCTCTCCATATAGTTTTTACCCACGTCAGGGATGTCACTCTAAAACTTAACGCGTGCACAACACTCAGCTCAGTGTTTTGGGTCTGATGAGAGAAGACACAGACCCCAAAGTGCACTGACATCCCCATCTATGAAAAAAGCAGTAATACTTTAAGGTCTCCATCCTTCATAAATGGCAAGGGACAGACCTCAACACTCAATTCTGCACTCATCACCATGGTTCTAAAAACTCCAGGGTCATACACTGAAGGACGCCCCACATGCAACGAGCGCCGACCAATGTGCGTGCACGCTTGCGGCAGCAATATCAGCAATATCGACATGTCAGTAAATCTCTGGCTGATGCAGTTAGTTTCAATGGGGACCGGCACACAAAGGGTGCCCACCGATGCTGTGAGTGTCGGAGTGCAGCGTGATGACGTCATCACGCTGCACTCCATCTCTGATCTGTTGGCCCTCACTCGGTACCTGTGTGGGGGCCTTTAGGGCCCTTTCACATACACACAAGTGGATAGGCAATTAACACGTTTGCAAGGTCGTTTCCTGGTCTTTTAAGTGACCAGAAAACAACCTTGCTTTAAGTTAAAATGTAAGTCAATGAGGTAGTTTAAAGAACAGAAAATGTACTGTTGTTAATCAAGGAGTACGTTTTCTGTTGTGTTCAGTGGGTCATTTGGTCCTTAAACAACCCCATTGACTTTAATGGTTAAGCTCTGAAAGCAACTTCAGAACTTTGCAAAGCTTTTTTTACTTGTTTTATAGTCTTTTTTTTTTAAAAACCTGGGAGTGGCTATCCCACCTAGTCCCTCCTGTGGCTGCTTGAACTCTCATCCCCTCCTCCTGGCCGTTATTGAGGCTTTAAAGCAAGAGCTTTGTGTAGAATCGTCTTTGCTTTGAAGAGTCATTACTGCTTTCTGCCACCAGAGGGCGTCTGTGAAGCTTTAAATGTGTCGTTTCAAATAAGAGTGTAAATTTCCCCTTAAGGCCCCCAGACACAAAGCGATGGCTGCGGGATTCTCAGGAGACTGCTTGCAGAGTGAAGTCGTTATTATACTGCAGCTGGTCACCCAGAGGATCGGCATACACCCTTGCCGGCCATTACTTTGGATGGGAACGCGGGTCCCCATCCAAAATAATAGGATCAGCCAGAGTAAAACAACATGTCTGTTCTCTGGCCAATCGAGATTTCGGGTGACATGAATCTGTCGCCTCATATGGGCAGCAGCGCGGATCGATTTTGCAGCCGACTGATGGCAATAAATGCACATGCACATCAGTGAGCTGCAAAATCGGCCACGTATCGCTGCGTGTATGGGGGCCTTAAGTTTATCTGCAGATTAACATCCCTTTTCCTATGCTCTTATGATAAGAATATACATCCTGTTTCAGATGATGTGGTTCATGGTATTCTTCAAGAATTTTGCTTTTTCATTTGTCATAGGTATTAAATAAGACAAAAACATTAGAAGCCGTGAAGGGTCATTGAATGGGAAGCTTGAGTCCAGAGGCTGCTAGCACTGGGTTATTCAGACCTCCATCAGAAATAACACTCAGAGCTTAGTAACCACAGGTTATCTAATAACCACTGTAACACAGTTTTCCTGTATTTACTGTGTTGTGTGCCAGCCTTTACTAATTGAAAGAGACAATTTGTGCAAACTTGTGTGTCATTTTATGGTAAAACCTGTGAAATTATGGTAATAAAATGTATTTAAGGCTGCATTCATAGTGTCGGGTTCGGGGCAGCTGACAGTCAGCAGCCACCTTACATTGTTTGCAACCATTGTGCTGGGAGGTGAGGGTCAGTCAAGGTCCCCATGATGTCCTAATAGACCAGTGGTGGGCAACTGAGTTGATATGGAGGGCCACAAATGTGGCCCTCCGCATCACTAAAGGGCCGCACATACCATTTTCAATCTATATCTATAAGCATTTTATAATGGAAAAAATTACAGCAGGCAGCGCTAGAAGACATTATTGTTAATTAAAATAACTTGTTTTTAATGATACTTCAAGCATTAGGAAACACTGTAGTAGGGTGATGCACATTTTGTGTCCTATACATCATCAAAGGTTATGTGCCTCATAGATATCATCAAAGCCTCTAAGAAGATTCTGGGAGAAGATGTGTCAGCAG
This sequence comes from Ptychadena robeensis, assembly GCA_036250615.1. NCBI lineage: Eukaryota > Metazoa > Chordata > Amphibia > Anura > Ptychadenidae > Ptychadena > Ptychadena robeensis. Next base: position 124,813,531 of record CM070033.1, read on the forward strand.
GGGATCGGTGGACAGGCTAGTTCCTATGCCCTATGTATTAAAAGTTAGATTACCCCGGGCCGCAGGTTGGGCACCTGGGTAATAGACTGTTTGCACTAGTTTTCAACCAACTGTCTGAATGAGCCCTATACAGTGCTGCTTGAAAGTATGTGAACCCCTCAAGTGGTGTAGATGTTTCTG
>CM070033.1:124858109-124872282 GCA_036250615.1 Ptychadena robeensis
GTACTCGGGTCAACCAGTCGCCAGCCCAGTACCTCTGCAGATGGGAACAACAACCCCAGCAGTAACAAGAGTTAGCACAGAATCAGCATCAATCCACTGACAAGAGCTAGCGCTCTATCAACCTAAATGGAAGGCTAAAGAAAACCTAATGAAAGTTGTAAACATGAACTTCTGTATTACACCAGTTTGGGAGAAGAGAATTAACGAAGTCATCACTTGCCTCTCAAAGCCATAGCAAGCAGCGTTGCCATAGAGTGAGCTTAGTAGCAACTAACACTACATATCCCGCTTTATACAAAGCAAAGTGAAAAACTAAGGGACATTTAATTAAATTAAATTCTCCAGAGTCGTGAGAGGAGCTAAAGACCCTCCAAAGCCTTCAATCAGAAGTGAAAAATCAATTCTTCCAGCCAAGTCCAATGCAAGAGGAAGATAAGAATTACAGTTACAGGAAACCTATCTCAAGTGACTTACTCAGAGAAAATATCTCAAGGTTCGATCATCAGAAGCTCAAAATTAGCATGCAGCTATAAAAAGCAAGAGCAGAGGCAGAAACTCTGAAATACAGACTGTTCACGCAAAAAGGCCAGAAAAGAAAAGAAAGGAGCAAGAGACAGCACCGCAAAAAGGCAGAAATGGCGCAAGAGACAGCACGCAAAAAGCAGAAATGGAACAAGAGACAGCACACCAAAAGGCAGAAATGGGCCACGCTAGAGACCTTGACCGCCAAAGAGGATGATGTGGTCAAAATACTCATTTGCCTAATAATTCTGCACTCCCTGTATGTTGTGTGGCCGCCATTGTTTTTCATCACAGCCTTAACACTCTTGGGCATGGAGTTCAGTAGAAATTTTCTTCTATGACAGAGCTGGTGAATCTTAAAAACTCCCTCATTTGATGTGGGTCAAACCTGCATTGTGTTAATTTCAAGGCATATACCCACATTGATATTGATGTGATCCAAATTAATGCGTATACATTTTCCCCATAAGAAAAAATTTCCCCGTTAATGAAAATTAGTCCCATTTATGGTCTTTACTATAACTTTGACATTTTCATCAAACACAGTGGAGACAGAGCCTGTGGGGCCCTGTGCTCCTCCACCTCCTGTAATACCCCACAGATGCACAATAGGGTCTGCAGACATGATTGGCCACTCCAGCACCTTTATTGTATATTATATTGCTGTGTCTGGCCACTTTTTAGCTAATGGCTTATGCAGAATATTTGTATTTTTTATTTATACATTTTTTCTTTATTTCAGAAATTTCCATCTTTATGCTCACAATAATCCTTATGGGGTATACAATGAATCATTATATTTGATGCAAGTGCAATGAATACACATGTAAATGGAAAAAGAATATTCCTGGGATTCCTTCTTTTGCACTAATATTGCCAGATGTGAAGTGCCTATGAAATGCCTTTAATGTGCTGCTGTTGCTGTTTGCACAAAAATAATATAAAACATAATGGTAATTTTTAATTGATCGATAGCTTCCAAAAGAAATGGTATTTTGTTTTGACCAAAGGGTTTTGCTCATTATTGTTTGGAAACTGTGATTTTAATTTTGCTTCTACGTTTATAGATGTTTTTGGACTTCTTGAAGGGTTTGGTCTAAAGGGACATGTTGATGGCAAAACACTGTATTTTCTTAAACGTATTTGAATTGATTGTCTTATTTAATGAAAAGAATCTTCTATTAATTAATTAAAGAGAATATTCACATAATTTGTTTAGTGAAGATTCTCCTCATTAGTAAATCATCCCCAATGTATAAATGTATCATATTGGGGGGAGAAATATTTGAAAGCCACAATAATATTTAACACAGTCACTCCAACACTTGGCCTATATCCAGTTATGATTTATGAAATGAGTATAGCAAAGGGTACCTACTGTACAGGCAAATAGGGTTTCTAATTTCAATCCAGTGGATCTACAGCAGAAATAAAACATTGTGCGTATGAGATGAACTTAGTATTTCTAGATCCTTTTTGAAATTCCCTTTAGGGATCTTACACACTGTTTGTGTTGGCTGTTTCTGCAACACATGCAGTGTGCAGTCTGTATGGTACAGAGGTTTCCTATAGTGCTAAAGCACGCTTTTGACTGCACTGGCCATTTTCACTTCCATTTACTTTAGAAATGCAAGTGCAGCCACAAATGTGCATTGCAGTGCACCTTAAACCTCACATCTCCGCATTTTGTGGTGCAGTGTGACAGCGAATATAGTACGGAAGGCTCCTTAGTGTTCAGTTTGTAAAGGGACCTCCACCAGGTATGAAGTTAAAGTGAAAAAGGGACAGGTGTATTAAAAAAGTTGTAGTAAAGGCAAGCCTTGGCTTCAAGCTATTGGTATAATATGTGAATATACAGAATAAGTAGCAGCACCATCATGTGCCTTTTTATTCCAGCAGCAGCTAGCATTGTGATTTGTATGTTTTGTAATAATTCTGTTGACTTGAAGGTGATCGGTACTTAATAGAATGAAAGCTTACTTGTTTCTGCCATCATTTGCAGATGGCTTTTAGGACAGCTACCCCAGTACTAGTTTGATGTCTAGGTCAAAGCTACCCTAGTCACTTGTTTGATGTCCAGGTCAACTCTGTGTAAGGCCTCAATCGTTTCAATAATTTGTCCCATGGCCATTTTCTTTGTCCTGTGTTTTGTATATTTTTTGTGCTTTAAATGGTCCCGTAAATATCTTGGGTAGACATAATCCATTTAGTCTACCCAAATGTCCCTCAATTTTTTGTCTTGCCTTTCCTTTCATAAAGATCACTGAGCAATGTGATGGTGGATAATGGTCTGGACTGATGCCCGCAAAGCCTTCATTTTGATATTTTTCCATTCATTTTTGCTAAAATAGGGAACAAAACATAATTTTAAGGGACAGTTTGGCTAAACTTGCAATAAATGGCATTTACCAGAACCTTAACATATACTTCAACATAAAGCTACATAGTAAAACAAATACTTTATTTTTACAATTAATAAATGTATTCATAGCCTTTTAAATCCTTGCCATAGTTTGCTGGATACCCTGATTTTGCATAAAGTTTTTTTTATCTTTTTATTGTGTGAAATGAGGCACATATTAAGAAAGCCATACACGGTTGGATATTTCCGTACGATCTGCCAAAAAATCATTCCGTTGACGTCAATCGAACAGGATTTGATCCTGCCCACCTGTTGTGGTCAACCCAAAGTGATCCATAGGAATTTATAGATCACTCGAAAAGTGATTTGACTGGACTGTAAATTTTCAGTTAAACATTTAAGTATATGACGATATTTTGATTGATTTGTATCTGATTGTATTTTGGAGCATGCACATAGAACTAAAGGAAAGTGGAACATGCACATAGAAGCAAAGTAATCGATCAATTGTAAATTGATCACACTGTGTGGGGGTACAATTGGTTGAAGTTCGACCAACAGACGATATTTAAATCGCACAGGACGATCGGATCCCCGAACAATCGTGCAAAAGTTGACCTGTGTATGGCTGCCTTTTACAATGCATAGGTGCTAAAAAGTTAACATATCTAACTGCTAGGTTTACACTGAATAGGCAACATCTTTTTATACTCTGGATTTTGTAAATATCTTCATTGGCCGCTCTGTACACATAGACACTCAAATTATGTTAAACAGGTGGCTTAGTGATCATTATCAAATGTCTGTACCCATGAGAGATAGCTGAATCTAGGGCACATGAAGAGAGAGGGAAGGCAGCTCCATTCCTACATTTAGGGTGACTGGGTGGCTTTCCAAAAACTTAAACCATTCAAAGCTGGCTCCGCATTAAGCACAACTATGTCAAGATTTATTTTGTAGGTTTTTATTTTGTAAAATGATGTAACCTTTTTAGCTTTAGGTGCCAAGTTTCCTATAATTTTAGAGCTCTTCCACTCTACATGTTGTGCTGTTGGCGTTGCTGTATCATCATCATTATTATTAGCTTTCATTTATATAGCCCCAAAAATATTACGCAGAGCTGTACATTAAACTACAGTTGAGATGCAGTACAAGGGAACAAGTTATGACACAGGGTGAGTTGCAGGCCCTGCACGATCGGGGTTACAATCTAACTGCTATATTCAGGCTTTTGTAATGGCAATGCAAGCGCTTCCAAAAACCCATGTGCTAAATTGGCAAATGTGTAACGCCTTGAACATGTGGCATGCAAGAACCTTTAAGCTAGGCATACACAGTTAAATTTTAGCACATTTGATTTTCGATTTGATTTTAGAACTTGATCTTTTCATCGGACACCGATCGCAATCGAATCCCAAGTAGTGCCACACGGAAGGTTCAATCATAATACGATTGTATAACGACCAAAATTTACCATTTTAGTTTTGAACAAAAAACACAGGAAAGAGTCATATATAAATGTGTCATCGAATACAATCAACCTGACCAACAAACTAAATGCTGCAATCTTAGTTTGAGTGTTGTACAACTGGAGAAAAATTTCCAACATGGCAGATCACTTTCTGATTGATGTTTTGATCGGTATCGTACAATTTTCCCCAAACTATGTGTTCAGTATACGATTCAAGTTCGATGTAAACTTTGATAGTCTTAGTTCGCTCGAACGCTAAAACTACACCCTGTATGCCTAGCTTTAGGGTGATTAAATTCAATGACCACTTGTATACAATAAATATCTTACTGCTAAAGCTTGACATTTCTTGCTGCTATTAGGCCAGTAATTTTAACCAGGACAGCCAGATCGTTTCTGTTGTAGATTCAGCCAGATTTCCTCCCACTAGATTGCATGAAGAGTGAATGTAAAAATATGTATGTCTTTTGTTTCTGTGTTGTTCCTAATAAACATTTGTGTGTATATATATTTGTACCTAACCAGGAAATAAGCTGCAAGAAGAAACCCTTCTTTTAAATGAACTTGTTTCCGTTCTGATAAAACTATTTTTTTAAACATGTATTTTTCCTTGGCAAAATGAAAATAAAAATCTGTAAAAAAAAAATCTGAATCAATATGTATCATTCAGGGTCCTACATGAGTATAAATCACTTAGATCCTAAAATCATTAATAGCGAGGGTTGTTATATAATTGAACCTGAAAATGTCATTTTAAAGTATTTCAAGATGAATTCTGAGTTTTTGTGATTGTTGAAAATAATACTACATTCTTTAACTGTGCGCTTATATTAATGATGATAAATTATTTGTTTTCTTTTAATTGTTGATACAGGAATATGTCAGATGAAAAATAATTGTAATTTCTCTTTTACATGTGTTGTATCCTTGGAGTTTAGGAGTAGAGGAAATGCTTTGTATGCTTTATTGTACTTACTATATTTACATGTAAATAATACATTTTTCATTTATTTTCATGATCTACTGTTTTCTTTCAAACATGTGGGGCTGGAACTTGGAAAAAACAACTTTTGCTCACTGTCCTTCTTCGGGGGGAAAACATTTGTTGTTTTAGTTCTGTCAAGAGAATATGACAATAGGGCTGGTTAGGGTGAGGGCAGGAAGTTTATAGGTGTTCAGCCATCCCTGAATGGCCTGGCTTACTGTCTGTATGAAATGGACTTGACCATTTCCAAGCTTTTACTTCTATATATACTCTGTCTCTATTTCAAGTATAAACCTTCATAGGAACCTATATTGGTTTTTGTGCGAATATCCAACAACCGAATCAACCCCCAGTTGCAAAGGAAGGCTAGTGCCTGCAGCATCCAAAAATCACCACTGGGTGGCAGCAACACAGAACGTTGATCCAAAGGCTAAAATGTCATAATAAACCTCAGTGAGAATCTGTGTGAATTCCTCTAACAGATTTGTGTTGAATTCTGCAGGGTAGATCTGTATTTTCAATCACAGACTTCTGTTTCAGTTGCTTCAACTGAGGACGCTTATATTTCCATTACAATATCTCACAAAAATAATCACACGCTTATAATATTTTCGCAAAGACAGCACTCCTTTGGCCCCCGAACATGTCACAGGTGACTCCGGGAATGTGCTGTAAAAAAGTGGCCCCACCTCCATTCATGGAGGTCAATGACACGTCTGGAGGCTTTCAGTGGACAGGTGAGTATGTCTGCAGTTAGCTTGGGGTGAGTTTTGTTCGCAAACTCACCCCGAGTTAACCCTGGCTGAACGCCAAGGAGGTAAATGTATAAACCTCTGGCAGAAAAAAGGAGCACACCCATAAATCACAAATGTCATTGTGCCCAAAGTGTCATTATTTTACATGTTACTATTTTCCAGCATTGCCCCAACTCTTTTGAGCATGGAGCCAACTAAAGCTTCACGGGTTGCCACTGGAATCCTATTCCACTGTAGCAAACCTTGTGCTTGACACACCTTGTAATACATCTTCTATTTGAGGAGCTCAACAGATGCTTAATTGGGTCTGGAGACATACTTGTCCAGTCCAACACCTTTACTCTTAAGGTAAATTGTGCAGGAATCTGCCCATGTGCGGTTAGCTATGGCTAGGCAAATATGGCTTGTCGTCTTGGAGGTGTGCTTGGGGTTGTTATGTTGCAATACTGCCCTGTGTCCCAGGATATTTTTTGCCCTGTAGAATGTTTTTTTTTTCTTTCAAATTATAATTCACCCACTTAGCATCCAGAGGGATGTAAACTGGTCCCCATTTAACACTTTGGGGACCTCTGGCTTAACCCATCTTAATTTAGAGCAATGATTTCTTTGGCATGAGGTGCCATGCTGAACTTCCCTTGACCAGTATGAGAGAAGGTACACACCTGCCCCCCTTTCACATATGAGACCTTGTAACACTAACAGTCACATGACACCGGGGAGGGAACATTAATATAGTGAGAGTTAAAATAATACTGTTCTTTTTGGCACTAAAAAGTAGCCTTGGGTTATCTGCACACAGTTTTTGAAAATGTAATTGGCAAGAAAAGAATGAGAATGATAAATGCCTAGGAAAGTTTCACAAGGATGCTTGCATGTTTTCAAGGGTGTTATGTTTGAGTGCTAGAAAATTGCTTTTGTGTTTTGAAAATCTGTAAGGTGTTTATTAGACACTACTTGCAGTCGTTTATACAGCGGTTATAAGAGTGATCCTACTGCAGACCAAGACCCCCACTTAGAGTTTATCTAGGTCTTGCCAGACCATAATTCCTAATAGAGGTTTGATTTGGGTGGGCATGCTTGTATGTTGGCACCCCTTACCTGGCCCACCAGGCCCTATACCAAAAAGGGAGTCTGGTTGTAAAATAGAAGTGACCACATGTAATTTTAGAAAAATTCTATAAAAATCAATATATTGCACTCCCCTTTGCACATGCAACAAAGGGTAATGCATTTTTTCAGAAAAAAAAACTAAAAAAGGAAGGCAGCAAAGCAAGCTATAAGTTGATGGGGCGAGATACCCTCAATTTGATTGCTGTGGCTGCTTTTTGTATTGCTACAAAGCTACAAAGAAAATGCTTGTCATGTCTGCCGAAGGCTGTGGGTTCTTCGGTGAGGGCAAGTAGTGTGATGGTATTTTTAAAGATGGTTGCCGCCCTCAGTGCAGTCAGGCCATGAGCTCTGGGAATCAGACAGCAGCTACTGGTTGGGGAGCTGCTCTTAGGGTTACTCCGCTCACCACTTCTGCCAAACTTGTGTTTAGTGAGCTAGATATTTTAAGGTCCATAGTGTAAAGGTCTCCAGTGCTCAGTTGATTAAATAACAGCAGATATAGTATTAACCTTAACACAAAAACTGTGCATCAGAAACTTTGAGTTTTTTTATGCTGAGCAGTTGCAAACAAGTCTTAAACCAACAATTTTAAAGATCAGTTGAAGTACTGTAAACCACTGGACACTGGGGAAACAGAAACTTGTTCTGTGCTGTGATAAACTGTGCTTCTCTCCTCTTTTTGGTACTTTTGTTTGTACCACAATTCATGTTTGGTGATTCTTTTTTAAGTTTTATATTAGCCAGTAAACTTCTAAAGAACAGACCATGAATCCAAAATGCAACCTTAAGCCCTGAGAAAGGGGCATTTTTGAGCCCTATAAACGCGTTGGTTATTTCTTCTATTGTATTTACATAAATATAAAATCTTTTTCTACTATCTTCCTTACAAATTGCACTTCTCTTGCATTCTAATGGATAAGTCTTAAGGTGTACCCACTGCAGCATGATGATGTCATGCGTGATGACGACTGCAGTGTGATGACTTGATGATATTGGAAGTAGTTAAGGTTGGAGGTGGTGAGGGTGTGTATCCCTCAGCACCCGAATTTCCCTCGGGGTATGGTCCCAAGGGCGAGGGGACTTTTAAGGCCACAAATGCAGTGTTTAGTAAAACAGTAAACTTATTTTAAACAGTTCATACAGTTTTAATTAAAAAGGAAAATTATTCTACACCATGTGTAGACCACCCTCACCACCTCCAACCTTAACTATTTATTTGGGATGTGGCCACCCCCGTAGGAATTGCCCTCTTGTTAGATGATATTGGAAGTTGTTTGAGGTTCCAAACAAATGTACTCTCCAAGGTAATAACTAGGAGTTAGAAGGGTAATTGAGAAATGTGCAACTGTAACTGAAAAAGGTTAGAGATCTGTGATCACTAAGCATGGTATATTTGGGTATACATTTCTTAAGGGCCCTTTTTGTATATATTGTGTTACAGGGGGGCATGAGGATTTGAAACATCTGGTCAGGAAAAAGTAGGAGGGTTCCCTGACCACACAATCCAAGACCCAGATGTAGATCAGCAGACCTGGGTCTTCTTCCTACTGTGAAAATCCATCCTGAGTTAGCCTTCATTTAAAAAACTGTATAGCTTAGCTGGGAAAACGACATGAGATAGCCAGATAGCAAATGTTTATTTAAAATTAAATTTACTGTGCTTATACCATCAGGCATTCCCATTATTTATGAAAGGAAGGGCATAGAATATTTTTACTTCCGTCTGGGATAGAAAAGGTATGGGTGGAGATTAGTAATGTAATGTCTAGAAGTGTAGTGAGGTGGTTTAACGCTTCTGTGTACATATGTATATTTTATATGTTACCATGACATCATGTAATTATGTGTATATCTCTTTAAGAAATGTTGTCTATTCCACAAGTGCTGCTGGAGAGGTCTGGAAGATCAGCTCATTCCCAAACACCTGTTTTTTTTTCTATTCTGCCCAGTTACTCTTAAGCCACACCTCTGGCCAGAAGTTATAAATATAGAGTGGCTTTTGCCACTCCAGAGCTTGGAGCTCTCTGCTCCCCTTTGCCTCTTGCCAGAGAACTAAAATGTCCAATAGCATCCAAAAGAGAGCCAGAGCCTGGGTAAGAAAACATATCCACTACTAGTGTAACATCTTACAAGGACTGCTCTTCGCACTTGGTTTGAGCCTCAGCACTTCTCAGCACCTTCCAGCAGCTGGTGAGACTTTTTGTAACTAAGTTCTGACCACATCCCTGCCTTGGGTGATGGGAATTCTAAATGTAAATACTCCTACTAGTTAAAGTTATCTCCCTAACAGCCTGCGTGGACATCGCTTTATTGCTCAAATGACAGTATGCCTGGGCATAGGGCTTAAACCCCGAAAACGATTTGGTCGCTCCAATTGTTTTAGCTACAGAAAAAAATAGGGCAACATAAATAACAAAGCTGCTAATCATTGTTATGTATAAATTACACAATCACATTAGCTAAGATTAGATGTTACATGTAAATGACATAATTACAATGTGCTTTTGAATTGCAAGAAATACGTGGAATAAATGCACTTAACTGTTCTAAGCATGTGCCTGCATATTGCTAAAAAAAACAACTATAAATTTTGGGTGATTTACCAAAGGAGAAAAATTCATGTGCACTTTGAAAAGTAATTTTTTAGTTGAGTTCCAAGGTCAATTTGCAAACGCCATGCAATAGTTTGTGAATGCTGTTTACTGGAAAACCGGTTTCATGTCACTGAAAGCTGCAACCAAGTTTATTGCAAAATCTATAAAGACAATATAATCACGAATATTACTGTGGATGTACAAATATATCACAAGTGAAAACATTGTTTACAAGTTCACAATAAAGTTGGGACCAGCTGCTGGCTTTTCAAGTTAATTCCAAAGATGTTAAAAATGTTACCACCAGAATTGTTTGGCGATCAAAGGACCTATATGTATGTCCCAAGTGAGAAAAGCATTTTGTATAAATTAGATTTAGACTCCTAATTTGCTTTACTTATTTAAGCTGGGCATAGACGTCTCGATCCCAAATCGATGCATGCACAAAGTGATCGATTTGACCCTAAATCGCACATAAAATCCATCGAGCAAGTATCGGACCTGTCTGTAAAATTAAGTCGATTGCTCTGGAATCGCGGAACATTAATGGAGACATGCGATCATTCCTATCAATCAACCTGTTGGCATCCAACCCACATTACATAATTTCCGATTAGAACAGCTGCGAGCTGAAAATAGGACGATCCGTGATTCTGTAAATGGAATGGATTGCGGAATCGTTTAAAGATCGATCGATGCGAAATCTAAACGTCTATGCCCAGCTTTACATATGACCTTATTCTGTGTTTATAAAACGAAAAAAAACTGGGGTCATCCTTTTTGAGACCCATTTTTGCCTTCCTATAAAGAGTTTAATCCCTAGAAAAAAAAACATGATTTAAATGAAGATATTAAATGGTTACTTACCGTACATTTGTTTCCATTTGTTTATTGGACCAGCATAACAAAATACTATTTCCTTCCTACAACCCTGGAGGGCTAATCCCCCCTTCTATTTTCATACTAGTGACTGCCCTACTTTAATCCCTTGGTAAATCAACCGCATTGTTTTTAAGGTCTTTTGTACTGTTGTCTTCCATGTAATACTAAGGACACAATTTTTTTAATATCAATACAAATATTTATATATTTCTTAGGTCACCACACTTTGAAATGAAATGCAGCATTTTGTATGTGAATTATGCTGCAGAATTAGTGGTAACCATAAAGTGTATATATTGCAAATGCTTATTAAAGACTATCTTATGTCAATATATGAGGAAGTGAATCCTAAAAAGAAGTATTTCATTGTATTTCCTCTTTTATACTTCATGCTGCAGTTGTGTAAAGTGAGTGTACTAGAACGTGTTATATCAATGAAAACATTTCCACATTCACACAGACAGATGCATAATTAAAATCCCAGAAATGTGCAGCGTTAACATAGCTCTGTGCAGGGCTTTTTTTCTCAGAGAAAAGGTGGTGAAACTCACCCCCCCTCCCCTTGCCACACCCCTACCCACCCTTAGAACTGCCCCCTAAAACTGCTCCTTTATGTCAGGTGTCCGCTCCATAAATAGCTCCCCCTCGGGGGAACGGGGGCAAGTGCCCCCACCAGTGCAGGCAGGCGCGCCACCTCCCCTCCCTCAGGACAGCTCCACCCCCCAGTCCACGCTTAAAGGTTCTACTATTGTCTTTGTTCCAGATACTACAGGACACCTTTATGTGAAGTCTATGCCTTGATGGGTCAAAGCTGCTTAGCACAAGGGGGACTGTAGGTTTTAAGCACTGTCATAATATTTAACAAAAGTCAGGGTATATTTGCAACAAATAGAACAAAAAAAATCCTTTAGTAATTAAACTGGGATTGGCCTTGCCAGTGGGTTCCTCTAAAGTCCCAAGCCCTCCTGGGCTTTTCATGTGAGCTAATTCTAAGGCATAAAGATGTAAGCCACCTATCTAAAGTTCCAACACCCTATCTCTGCACAGCTGACCCTGTTTAGCCAGGGTTTCTCTCTGTCTGAAGGCCAACAAATCTAGTAGTGTACCTGGTTTGAAGGGGAAGGCCCTTCCAGTTCCACCTCTCCCATTCCTGAGTCCGGGACTCTTTGTGTGCTGGCCGTTAGTTTCAATGGGGACATGGGAATATCGTTCATGTCCATTCTCTGGCCGACCAAGCTTTGGGGAGACGGGGATCGCCTCATGTGGGCACCCCTGATCTGCGGACGATTTTTGCCACTCGGTGCGTGTGTGGCGGCCTTTACCTATGCCTGGAATACTTTTTCTAGAAAAACACATGGCACCACAACCTATAATATGGGGAGACATATCTCCCATCCTCTACAGGACCTATACAATATTAGATGGATGGTCGTAATGTTGTGGCTGATTAGTATATACATTATACACAGTATTTTATTATGGGTCCCCTTTAATCTTCTGTGGACACTTTCTAACACAATGACTTCTACTTTATTTTGTGTTTTAGGGAACCTAATATTAAGAGGAAGCATGTATGCTAACTAAGGAACTTTCATTTCCCAATTTAAAAAAAAGGAAAAAAAAACACACCAAAAAAGTTTGTTTGCATTGTCAACCTTTCTGAACTTTTCAGATTTTCGTAAGAAACCTTTTACTCTAAAGGTCCCCATACACACATAGATATACATGTATGTGGACCTTTACAGAGTCTCTATTCTACAGGGTTTGTCAATCTGAAGGATTATCAGTCTAAAACGGAATGTTTGCTCTTGTTTAAAGGTAAATGTCACTTGCAAACTGTACTCTATTCCACTCTTTATGAGTCTTTATTGTGAAATTACTGAGGCCAGATGATAAGTTTAACAAACAGACTGCTCTCATTTTCAAATATCTCAATAAAAAAAAACAGCGAATGCAATTTTTAGATTTAGATTGTTTGTTTAGATTATTTAGACAAAATGTTATTCTCCTTGGAAAAAATATCCAGTAACATCTAACCATTTCATGCCAGCCTTTGGCTTTACCTAGCGTTTATACCGTATCTATAGGTGATCCTACACTATGTATGTCAAGTGGAAAATTTTCCTTCACCTCCAATGACAAAGGTAAGCTGTCAGAGACAAACTGGAGACTGTAAATCTCCCCTCTGAAGACAGCAAATGTACAATAATAGGTTATGAATAGAAGTTTTCTTTGTAGCTTACAGCTGCTGCCAAGTTTTGTGACAATATTGTTGTCTTGCTTCTCAGGAAATAGCTTTTACCCTGTAACAGAAAGTTCATAAACTTTACACTGAGGATAATTTGAGCAAGAGCTGCAGACCTTAAAGAATAATTAAAATATATTTTTGATGATACAATACCATGTTAATCCTTTCATGTAAATCAAAGGACAACCTCCATGACCAGAACACATTTTTAAGTTTTTAATTTATACTGGTAAAAACAATATTTTTTAAGCATAACTACAGAAATAAATAACCGTTTTTTTATCAAGAATAATGCACAGTATAAACAAATTTAGTTTTTTCAATACTCCGTAACAAACAAAACAATAATTAATAACCCACTTAGATTGCAACTGCCTGCAATTAAATACAACATCCAGTAAATAACAGTTTTAAAAGAAATAATAAAATAACAAAATCAGTTTTGCTACAAAATGTACCTACAATGCAGAGGTTTACCCCAATATATTTCTCATATACTTTCCTGTATTTCTCAAGCACACAGACCCTCATACAGTAAGGGAAATCATTTTTTGATCCCCTGCTGATTTTGTGTGTTTGCCCTCTGACAATGAAATGAAAATCAGATCAATATGAATAAGGTGATAAGCCCTAACAGGGGCTCCCAAGTTCACAACTCCACAATAGAGATGGTTGAATTTTGCGACTTGCTTACTTTGTGAGCTGATTGCAAAGCCTCTGAAAATTGTATCATCACTATCATTGCTGGAAATGTAGAGAAGGGCTGTGGGAACATTTGAAAAAAAAATCTTTGATCTAGCATGTGTAGTTTTTGCATAAATTAAGTTTAAAATTAAAGTCGAAATTCCGATTTTCGAAATTGTGACTTGACTTTGAACTTAATTTGTGCAAAAATTACTTGTGTTAGAGACATACCTTTTTTGTAGTATACCTCCAACCCTTCTGTACATCTCCAGCCAGTTTGATTATGATACCATGTTCATGGGCTTTGTAATAAACCTTGAAATCGTGGAAATGGTTGAATTAAAAAGAAAAAATTTGACCATCTCCTCTCCACAATAGCTAGCCATTCGCACCACCACATGCTCCAGAAAACTATAGGTCCTATGTAAGATATTGTTCCTACCATACCAGATATAGATGCAATGTTCATGTAGTAGAGGTGTCTGCCACCAATCCACCCCAGACCCGGTCAAACTTCAGAGGCCGTGGAGGCATACAGTGGAGGAAATAATTATTTGACC
>CM070033.1:124872382-124898062 GCA_036250615.1 Ptychadena robeensis
CCTATGGAGGGAGCTCAAGCTCAGAGTTGCGCAGAGACAGCCTCGAAACCTTAGGGATTTCAAGATGATCTACAAAGAGGAGTGGACCAACATTCCTCCTAAAATGTGCGCAAACTTGGTCATCAATTACAAGAAACGTTTGACCTCTGTGCTTGCAAACAAGGGTTTTTCCACCAAGTATTAAGTCTTTTATTGTTAGAGGGTTCAAAAACTTATTTCACTCAATGAAATGCAAATCAGTTGCTATCTTTTATTTAAAGTTATTTTTTCGATTTTCCTTTTGATGTGCTATCTGCCACTGTTACAATAAACCTACCATTGAAATGATACTGTTCTGAGACTTTTCATTTCTTTGTCATTGGACAAACTTACAAAATCAGTGAGGGGTCAAATAATTATTTCCTCCACTGTAAGTAGTGCAGTAGCATTGACAGGTCTTTCCAAGCCTGAAAGGTTGGTGGATCCCTACGCCGCCACTGTAAAACTATTAGCTTCCTAGTGTAATAAATGGTTATGGAGAGACATTGCAACCAAGGGTGTTAGGCATTCTACATAAATTCTAGACAGCCTAGCCTGCATAAAATAGATTCTTTGCAAAATGTTGAAATTTATCAACCTGTCCCATGCATACACCAAGTATGAAAAGGGGTATGACCACACCTCCTCCTTTTCATCAGTAAGTACAGGGCAATCTTCCTGCCAAGCTCATCCACACCTATCCAACAATAGAGAAGGAAGTGCAGCTAGCCGCCCCCCCCCCCCCCCCCCCCCCCCGCCCGTGAAACTCGAAAGTGGCTTTTGTAAATCTGGGTCTCTAACTGTCATCTCCAGATGGGATGTCCGGATGTGCAGGGGAACAGCACCAAACTGAAAATGGAAGGCATGTTTAAATTAGAGGTAGCAAAAAACATGCCAAGGTAAGGCTTTATTTGTTCTGCAGATCATGGAAGGGGCACAAAGAACCCTCCATGACCACATCCCGAATTGTCATGGACATCCAGACAACTGGATCTGGCAATGAGGCCAAGTGAGGCAGGTTTGGGTTAAGCCACAAGGAGGTGTGAGGTGATACTAAAGGTTCAGAAGTTCCCAAAATTCGACAGGTCTTATATCAAGCCTGTATTGTGGTTCTCATAGGGGTCGTTATGGTATGCGGGGAACATAGGCCCCTGTGGACCAAATGGCTCAGAGCCTCGTAGGAGCCCACCACCAGGTGAGGATAGAGAGCCTAAGTCGCCCCCAACAATCCAATAATGGCAGAGTAGATTTTCTGAAACGCCTTCGCAGGTGGAGTTACACACAGTATACAAAATCGCAGGAGTATTTTAATACTCCAGCTTACCTAGCTTTAAGGGAAGTCAACTGAGGGGTAAGATTCAGTGCAATGTAATCTGACAGGGATGCAGTTAGTCATATACCCAAATAATTCATGAGTGACACTCATTGGAGATGGATATCCACGACGGTGGGGGGGGGCTGTCAGGAGGGGCACTATGCAACGCCAAAATTTGTGATTTGGCCCAATAATTCTAAGACCAGAAAACCCAGAGAAATAATCTAGGATCTGTCGGCTCCCCTAAGAGACTCAGAGGCATCTGTCAGGAAAAGAATTCCACTTCTAGATATCTTTTATTTGCGTAGCTATACACGTTCCGATTATTCTCCCGACCGATTTTTCGTCTGATCGTGTCACCCGATTTTCACTGAAAATTTTATGGTCGGTCGGCTGGCATGAAAAATCGGAATTCGAATCACCGATCCATCAGCCCGACCCTATTTATTAACAGCAGATCGACCAAAAGTCTAAAAGCAGAAAGATATATTGGCCTCCAAGCTCGGTAACAACTATCTTCACATAACAGGGTGGGAAGGGTGAATGAGAACAGCAAACCTCCTAGCATATGTTAAGTATGTCATATGGAATGCTCGCTGAATCCAGGGTCTATGTAAAGCCCCCCATCCACCTTCAGATTCCTCCATACAATTTTCATGAGACCTACCAACAACTATGTAGTATAGTGACCTCCCTGATAGAATACATAGTGATTGGAAGGTGTAGAAAGGTCCTCCTATTACATGGTTTTGGTAGAAGAAAAGTTGGTTGTACAGAAGTTGCATGGTAATTGTATGTGGTGTATGGGGGGCTTAAGGAAAGAGTATTATTCTCAATGCGTTGCCTGTAGTAAAATTATATAGGGATTTTGCTGTTTGAGGAATCGGAAGACCAAGGAACGCTTGATCTTAGAATTCAAGCCCTGGACATTCCAGGACACAATTTTCGTAGCATCACTTATGGGGGAGAAAAAGTATTGACATACTCAGGAGTCCAGTAGAGGTCCAACAACCACCAGCAGGGCTCACCTGGAACCAAAGCATCCATGCGACATTCCTCCGGCAGGGCAGATGCAACCGATGGAAACAAAGGGCACAGTTGCGGGAGCAACACACACAGTCAAAACCACAAACCAAAGTATTCCAGGGGGCCCTCAGTCTTAACATGATTTTGAATAGGGGAATGTTCCTAAATAGAATTGGGGGCCCTGCAAGCAATGTTTGGCAACCACTGGTTTAAATGCAATCAGTAAGAGATTATTGAAATTGATAGAGATCTTCCAAGGCAGACATAATATTTACTGATGATACTGTGTGTGTTATCACAGAAGAACAATAAAACCCTAAACAGCATTGGTTCAGCAGAACTGAAGATGAACTTTGCACACCTTGACCAGTAACATCATACATTGCACAACAGTATTGATTACTGGGAAAGGTTTTCTTATGTAGCTCTGTCTTGGGTGTCTTATTATATGAATTCTCAAACTTGATACTACCTGTAATGCACTTAGTCACCACAGTCATTTTTATTCTACACTGTGTTAGTGGACATGTTTACTACAAAACAGTAAACTGTTCCTGACATGGACCAGAAACATTAAGAACTACGGTAATCCCAGCACCATGCTGAATTTATGTTGCAAAGAATAATGGCATTTCTGAAGGCAAAATAGGTTTTGACCCAGTATTTTACATATAGAGTGTTTGTTTCCGTATTTCCAAATCCCTAGCAACCCCAGTATCTAATAAATTGGTTGTCAAGTTTATATATCAAGGACAGGTTACTACTTCTACGGAGCTTCCTGCTTAAGCTGCAGCTTTGTTTATTTTCTTTTACAGGCTACTATTTAAAAAAAAACAAAAAACGAAATTACCAGAAATTTTCAAAAAAGCATTTATGCTGCAATTGTATTATATGGTATGAAATCAAAATACAAAGACAAGCGCACTAATAACACTTCTGTCAAACACCCTATTATTGTGGTGATCTGTAAGAATAAAAGATAAATAATCCTTACCTGTAATGAGATATTCCTCAATATTCCTGTTCACTCCTCCTCTCTTTTCTAAAACTGCTGTGGCAGTAAGCTTCTCAGACTTAAAGACAGGTTTGGGTAAATAAAACATGCCTGCATACAAGTCTATAGAGCTTCAATTTCCCATTGAAAACAATATATCTGGCACCCCCCTGGCTGTTCCCATTACTGCAGTTCATGAACTCGACTTTAAAGCATTGTGACAGCTCAGAGTTAAGTAAAAACTTTTTTAGTGTTTTATGACTTTAAGTCACTTTAATTTACTTTAAGTACCCACTATCCGCCTGTAAGTCACTTTAATACAACTTACTCCAAATTACTTTGGATAGAATGAAACAAACAATGCAAAAAAACTTGATAGGAGATGGGCCAACCAAGTACAACAGCTAATGTGCTTGATCATTAGCTGTTTTTGGAACTCGGGAAAATTCAGGACCAGAACAAAATTAGAAAAGGTTAGAACCTGTTTGGAGAGCGGTCAGAGACGCATGATGGGTAGGTGGTGAATTTTGTGGGAGAATAATTTTTTATATGAATATTTAGATTGACATATCAACATACTCAACCATAAAAGAGCAGTGCAAACCAGCTAGAGATGGGTCAAATTAACAATTGAGGAAACTTGAGCGCAGCGGCATGATGTCACCGAGCTGCGTTTGAGGGCTTTTCGATTGCACAGGCATTGACCTGTGTATGGGCAGCTTTAGCATGCAATCCTGTGATACTATCACTACAACAATAGGATCAAGGACTAGTATCAGAAGGCCTCCTTGTGTCCACAAGTTTCCCTGATGAAGACGGGATACGGCGAAACATGTTGGACATAGGGGGACACTATGTACAGTAAAACATGTGTGACGCAACTGCAGTGGAATGGTCACAAGCAAATGTTTTATATTATGCAATTTGTACATCATTTGTAATTTGTATTTACGATGTATTGGTTCATTGAATTATAATGAAGACCTTTTAAATGTATTTATAGTTTTGTATTATGATTAGTGCCTCAAAAGTCCAAATGTGTTCTCTTTTTGTGATTAGTTTTCATTTTAATCACCTGTGTTATGTTACAAAGACATTTACCTTAAATCCAAATTTTTTGTTTTCTTTCTTTTCTTTATTTTTTACTTTCACTATCTTATTGAGCAAGCCCGAGTTACACAATTTATTGAACACTAACTTTCCACTGAACTTTAAAGGAAGTAATGGCATGTTTACATAAGGTTTTAAAAAAACTGTAGATTTCACCATCGACTTGTTTGCAATGGATTACCGTAACTCAGCCTTCTTCCCATTGTTTGGTTAAATTGTATAAATACTGCAATGCCATTTGTCATCTTTGTTCACTGATCACCCACATTAAGCTTCTCTCTTTTTTACTACTACAGACTTTGTAGCAGAGATCTGCATTACTACAAGTAACAACTAGGAAGAAGACTAGAAACATTTTACAGAGCAGGGATCACCAAGTGAGTTGTTTCATTTATTTATTTATTTCATTTTATTTTTCTTACAATCAAATATTAAATATATTGACAGTCATTTTGTTATATGGCGCCTTATGCAAAATCTAATCTAGTCCAATCCAGTAGTAGTAATCTTGAATTACATTATGTTAGAATGTTAAGCCCCCCATAGACGGGCAGACTCCCGGCCATAGTTGTAGCAGACCAACCTGCGTGCTCGCTCCCGCCGAGCACATCAAGGTTGGTCTGCCACAACTATGTGGGAGCCCACCTTGAATTATGGAGAAAAAAAGCCGGCAAGTCGGATCGCACACGGATCCGACATGCCGGTTCTTTCTCTGCCAGACTGTTATCTCAGAGTATCCTCCCCCTCCGAGGTAACTGCAGTCTGACAGGAGTCCTGTGTGTCAGTGGAAGACTGCTACACATGTAGCAGACTGCTCACAGCGTGGTGACGTCACCACGCTGTAATCAGTCTGCTAAAGGTCTGCCATAGATCGAGATGTCTATGGCAGGCTTTAGGAGGATGTTTTTCTAGACATCTGAACTCCAGGTGAATAGCATCCTTGCTAAGGTTAAGGGGGCTGATTTAAAAACTATTCCTCAAATTATGGCGCTCTCCTGTCTCTATGTGCTCCTTACTGTGGACGGATCCTCTGCATCTTCCCTTTACAATTCAGGACTATTAGCTTTGCATTGTGGGGGATGACGTCACTGCCTCAGATTGATGTGGAGAAGCAGTAGAGGAGCTGTGAGGCGTAAGAGAGATCAGGTGAATAAAGATTTTCTCCTGCACACCCTAAATCCAGATGACAATTTTACCTATGCAGTAAGGAAGGGAGACCTAATGCAATGGCAAAATAATGTCTTTCTCTGATCCAGTTCAAAAGTGGATCCAGCTAGCAGAAAAGCTCAGCAGGAGCGTTTCTGCTAGCTGGATCTACCTCCGGCTGGACCAAATAAATGTTTTATCCAATCCAAATCAAAAGAAAACACATGTAAACTTATAAAAAAAAAATTTTTTTTAAATACATTTGTTTTTCTGTACCTCTAAAGCCGGCCATAGCGCTTCATTCTGTGGCCGATTTTGCGAATGATCAATTGAAAAATGAACACGCCCACCTGGAACAACCGTTCGTAGTCGCACAAAACTTTGATCAACCAGAGAACAAACGTTTTTCTCTGGTCGATCGCCAGTACTTTGAATGGGGACAAGGGTCCCCATCCAAAGTATCGGTTGTCATATCGCAAATGGTGTATTTCGAACGATTGACCATGGCATGATGATGTCACAAAGACACAAAATAACCTAAAAAAAAATATATATCTGCATCTTGCAAAAGTTGGTGATAGACAAAATGGCTGTTAGACATGAGCACAATATATTTATTTATAGATTTGCACAGATGTAAAGTGGCAATTTTGTTGTACATCCTGTGTAAGAGAGGCCCACCATACACCTTTCAATCACTTTGTGCAATTTCCTTTAGATCTACCAACAACTATAGTGTAGTGTAAAGCAGGGTACAGACCTGCAGATATGGGCCGGATCGATGGCCGATTTGAGCGCTGTGCACGCTCACGGCTATCTATCTGGCCCAAATAATATGCCGCTATCGCTGTTTTCGAGCGGGACCAATATAACCTGCTCGAAAACAGCCATATCAGACATGACCGTTAATATGGCCGATGTCCGTTGCTTTGCCTAGAGACCGCGGGTCTCCATGCAAAGCATCGGCTGAGCTGGGGAGAGAGCAGACCTGTCTCTCCCCAGCTCTGCCGATATCTGACAGAAGCATGATGAGATCATCATGCTGCTGCAGGGAACAACATATCGAGCTGTCTGTACCCTGCTTAAAGGTCTCCCTGATAGAATACATAGTTGCGTCAGCAACTTCACCAATAGCACATCCCCCTCCCCCTTCCTTTATGGTCGACAGGGTGCCCTAAGCAAGAAGTTGCATAGGGCCCCCCAAAGACTAGAAACAGCACCTAGTTCCCCTCCATTAGCATTTTAAACCTCTTTTAGGCATGGGACCTGGTTGAGCAGGAAAAGGAGGGGGGAATACTCAGTAGGAATCTGGGTCCCCAGAAGCTGGGTGAGCCATCCTGGTTCCCTTTTTCACCCAAGGCAGAATTGCTTGCATTTTAAGGTTTAAGACACAAAAAACTTATATATTACACATACACCTGAAAACTGCAATGCATAGATGTGAACCCAGCATATGTAGATTGTTCCAGAATTTGCTAGAAACATTCTTTTGGTGTGTTTGTTCCAGGTGTTTTATTTGTGGATGCTGACAATAAATGTTTGTAGATTTGCATTGACTGAGCGGTTTGTGGGGTCAGTCTCGGCGGAGGGTGTAAAGTATACCCTATTGAAGTATACCCTGGTGTTGAATTCAGTACTGCGTGGAATGGTTTGTTTTGAACAAATGTCTATTAAACATTTAAAGTGAATCCCCCCAAATTAGCTTCCTATGATGGTATTGCAACAATGCTTCAATTATACGAAATAGAGAGTAGATTTGTCACTCTGAGGCTAAATTTACACTGTCATTTGCAAGGTTGTTGTCTTTTAAGTGACCAGAAAACAACCTTGTTTTAAGTTTAAAATGGAAGCCACTGAGGTCGTTGTTTAAAGAACCGAAAATGTACTGTAGTTAATCAAGCAGTACGTTTTCTAATAGTTTTTGAGCGACTTCAGATGGTCGTTTCGTTGTTGAACTACCCCATTGAATTCAATGGTGACTCTCTGAAAGCAACTTCAGCACTTTGCAAAGCTTTTTTTCACGTGTTTTAGTCTTTAAAAAAACGACCTGGGAGTGGCTATCCCACCTTTCCAGATACCCTGCAGTTGACCTTTGTAGTCCCTCCTGTGGCTGGTTGAACATTCACCCCCCCCCCCCAGTCATTTTTCAGGCTTTAAAGCTAGGGAACATTTTGTACAAACGTCTTTGCTTTAAAGAGTAATTAACGCTTTTGGCCACTGAAGGACGTCTGGGAAACTTTTAAAGGCAGTTATACCCTCATTTAGGTTGGAAAAATATTGCCAGAGGGTTTTGAAGGGGATAATGCCGGCTATTACAATGACAATGCTGATGCATAACACTCTGGGACTTGGTCTGACATATATCCCACTATGTCGTGTGTTGAAAGTATCGCCTCTTTTGGTGAAATGCTTGTAATATAAGTTGAAGTGTAAACTGGAACAGCAAGCAAGTAAAACACAAAAGGTAGAGGATTTAGGTCAGCCAGGGAAAGCAATGGAAGTTTTTTGTTTACTTTATCAGGCTTGTGCTTAGTAATTGGATTTGGCACTTGTTAGATGACGAAATCTGATAATAGAATTTTCATTTGTATTTTTTTCGATGCTTTGTATGTTCTTTTTCATCTTCTGGAAAAATGGGGCAGGTAAATAACATATTCAAAAAAATTCTTATGGTTCTCTGAAGGTCTCTGATTTTATAAAAATATGTGGCTTGTTTTAGGGTGATCACTGCACTTTTTAAACATGACCTTCTGTCAATATTGGTCAAGTTTAGCAATCATACTTTTCCTACCAAGGAATTGATTGCAGCAATAATAATGTTGTAATATGTACAGGTTTTGATGTATCTCTTCTATTAACCTCCCTGGCGGTTCACTGAGGTCCAGATTTCTGTACCAAAAGTGATACCGTTTATCGAACAATTGGCCGCAGCATGATGACATCATCATGCATGGTCAATCGTTCGAAATTTACGAATCGTTTACACCATTTACGATTCGACAGCCAATACTTTGGACGGGGACCCTTGTTTTTTCTCTGGCTGATCAAAGTTTTGTGCGAGTACGAACGGTTGCTCCAGGTGGGTGCGTTCATTTTGCGATTGATCACCAAGCGATCACCCGAATGTGCATGGTGATCATTCGCAAAATCGGCCACAGATTGAAGCGCTATGGCCGGCTTTAGAGGTACAGAATTTTTTTAATTTTTTTTATAAGTTTACACTTGTTTTCTTTTCTTTTGATTTGGATAAAACATTTATAAAACATTTACCCAACCCAATCAAAATAACAAACAAATGTAAAAAAATGAAAAAAAAATCTAAGAAAAAATAAAAAATTCTGTACCTTTAAATCTCCCGCCCGGCGCGTGACGTCATCAGGACACGAGTGCCGATCACGGAGATAGCCAATGTCTCCAAGGCACTCGGGTGCAGCCGGAGATAGATCCAACTAGCAGAAACGCTCAGCGCGAGCGTTTCTGCTAGTTGGATCCACTTTGAGCTGGATTATAGAAAGACATTTCTATAATCCAGTCCAAAAGTTAAAAAAAAAGATTGAAAAAACGAAAAAAAATGTTTTTCTTCTTTAAGACCGGGTCCCGCCTCCGTGATGTCACACGTCACTCGGGGACCCGGAAGAAGCCGGCAAGGAGAAGGATCGAGACGGCAGCCGGACCAGGTGAGCTCCCACGCTGTGCCCGAACCCAGTTCGGGAGTATCGATTGTTGCTGCGTCCCTTTGCCCGAACTGGGTTCGGGCATATCGCTAGGAAGGTTAAACAATGCCCTTCAGTATTGGCTTTGATAAAATGAATAGTTTGTCCCTGGTGCTTGATGTTTACTATTTGGCTTATTTCACTTAGAGGTAAATACAGGTATTTACATAGTAGAACAGGTACATGCATTAAAAAATTTAACAAAGTGTTTAATGCCTTTATACAGTTGAAAAAATTTGTATGTGAACCCTTTGGCATTATGTGGAGTTTCTCATGAATTGGTCATAAAATGTGCATCTAAGTGACACCAATAGAAAAACACAGCCTGCTTAAAATAATACTACACAAACATTATATGTTTTCAGGTTTTTTGTTTATTGAACATAGCATGTAAACATTCACAATGCAGGGTGGAAGTATGTGAACCCCTAGCCTAATGACTTCTCCAAGAGCTAATTGGAGCAAGGAGTGACCCAAGCTTAGGTCCAATCAGTGTGATGATATTGGATGTGTTGCTGAAAGCTGTCCTGCCCTTTAAAAAACACACCAGTTTTGGGTTTACTGGTTTCAAGAAGCACTGTCTGATGTGAACCATGTCTCACGGTAAGACAGACTGTCTACAAATGGTTTAGCACTGTTGCTACTCTCTCTGGGCATGGTCGTGTTGTAAAGAGGACAGCAAGAGCACAGCGTAATTAATGAAGTAAAGAAAAAACCTAAAGTGTCAGCTAAAGACTTACAGAAATCTCTGGCACATGCCTACATTTTGATGACACATCTACAATAGTGTTAAGTTTGAATCTTCGAATTGTGAATATATTCATAGAATATTGGCTATTTGAGAATTCACGAATTTCGGGAATATGGCGGCAGATATTCGCAATTTTTAATATTCGCGTATTTTGCCATTGGGATGCTTATTGGCATGGATTGCGAATATAGGTTTGTAATGCAACAATAAATAGCATTTTGAAGGTAATTGCAAGACTATTATATATATTTTCCCAATGTGCTTGCAAAATATTTGCGAATATTGAATCGAATATTAGTAGAATTATTCACGAAATATCGCGAATTCGAATATTGCCTATGCCGCTCATAAATAATCTTTCATAAGGAAAACATTAAACAAGATTAGAGTACATGGGAGGAAACCATAGAGAAAGCCATTGCTGTTGGACAAAAAAAAATATTGCAGCATGTTTGAAGTTTGCAAAAGAGCTCCTGGATGTTCCACAGCACTACTGGCAAAATATTCTGTGGACAGATGAAACCTAAATTGAGTTGTTTGGGAAAAACACACAGCACTATGTGTGGAGAAAAAAAGGCTTGCACATTAACATTAAAACCTCTTCCCCACTGTAAAACATGGCGGAGGGAGCATCATGGTTTGGGGTTTCTTTGCTGCCTCAGGGTGTGGACGGATTATTGTAATTGATGAAAAAATTAATTCTAGAGTTTGTCAAGAAATTTCTCAGGAAAACGCAAGACCATCTGTCCGCCAACTGAAGCTCCGCAGAGGATGGGTGATGCAACTGGACATTGACCCAAAGCAAATAAGTAGTTCAACAAAAGAATGGCTTCAACAGAACAAAAAAAGGCCTTCTGGAGTGGCCCTGACCTCAAACTGATTGAAATGCTGTGGCATGACCTTAAGAGAGCAATTCACACCAGACATCCCAAGAATATTGCTACACTGAATCATTTTGGGGATAGGAGTGGTCCAAAATTACACCAGATCATTTTGCTGGTCTGATCTGCAAGTACAGGAAACTTTGGTTATGGTTATTGTGGCCAAAGGAGGGTCAACCAGTAAGGTTCACATACTTTTTCCACCCTGCAATGTAAATATTTACATGTTATGTTCAATAAAAACATAAAAACATATTATGTTTGTGCAGTATTGTTTTAAGCAGACTGTGTTTTTCTATTGGTGTGACTGAGATGAAGATCAGAGCACATTTTATGGCCAATTCATGCAAAACTCCACGTAATCCCAAAGGGTTTACATACTTTTTCTTGCAGCTGCTTGCAAAAATTCAGCTTTAAATGTATTAGCAATTTAAATCTGTGAGATAGCACCAAGAGAAATAGGGGCCGCCACAACATAAATACCCAGATCTTATAATTCAAGTCAGACCAACCAATTTCCATATATGCACACATTTTCTCATTGGTATTTGTATATGTTTGTGTAGTTTTGTACTTTTATTGTTGAATGTCAATCAACCAGAACATGAATATTATGCCTCTTGTACCACTGTGTACCTTGAATATAACTAGAACCATATGTAACAGAGAGTGTACTCCAAATACAACTGCAAAGTTAATTGCAATTTAGGACAATAGGAAATTGAGTATGTCAATTTGTCAATGTTAATTCAAATCTTGATCTTTTAGATTCTTCAAAGATGTCTTTGCTGGTACTCTTTATCAGAAAATATCTGGTTTTCTTTCTTGTTTTGTATCTATCAAGCATTACCGCTGAAGTTTATGGTAAAATATTTCTATTTTATATCTTATATTTAAATATGTAAATTAAATTTCACTCTTCTAATAACAAAAGCTGCATAACTGTTAGCTTATTGCTGATGAGCAGCATAGGCAATGTTCAGATTCGAAAAATATTGCAAAACGTTCATCCTAATATTTGCAACAAATTCATGAATTTGTGATCTCCAATTACTATTACCTTATCCCAATAAAAAGTGCAGATATTTGCATATTTTCCCGATCAGCACTACTAATGTAAAAATCTCAAATATACGCAATTATGAAAATATAGTACTCTATTCCATATCTTCACAAAGTAAAAAATTGTGATTTGAATATTCGAGATCAACCCTAATTGCTGACACTAATATCATTTACTACATTAGGAAACCCTTATTGTGCAACGCCCAGGAGCAATGCATTTATGAAATGGGTTATAAGTGTAGTAAAGCTCTGCATTTAGGAGATGTTACATTTTTGGTTTTGTTCACATCATAGTAGAATCCGACAGAATTTAGTCAGATTTTTATTTTGCTATTAACCGAGGTAGAAAAATAAGACAACCAAAGGTGCCCATACACTCATAGATATGCGCTAGATCGATGGCCGCTTTGAGCGCCGTGTGGGCTCATGGCCATCTATCTAGTGCATATTTAATGCCTGTCTTCAAGCGTGATTGATTGAACAGGGTTATCAGACATCATGTAAATCACAGTGGAAGTCCATTGCTTTGGATGGGGACTGTGGGTCCCCATGCAAAGCACCGGCTGAGCAGTGCTGCGCCTCCATCTCCTTCGATATCTGGCCCAGTGTGATGACATCATCACGCTGAATTCAAAGGCTGATCCATCTCATTGGCCCGTGTATGGCAGCCTTAAAAGTCTTAAAAAAGGGAAAATATGGCTTTAGACCAGACTGTAAAGTCTCTGTTATATCTATCAACACCAATGAATGTTATGTCAAAGACTATCTGAATAAATACAAATGGAAACCCCAGACACCTTTAGATCACTCCATACAATTTCTTTAGATCTACCAACAACTATGTAGTGCCGGGTCCTCCCCGATAGAATACATAGTGATTAAAAAGTTTAGAAAGATCCTCATATTACATGGTTTTGGTGGAACAAAAGTTGATAGTGACAAAAGTTGTATGGTAAGGGGGCCTTAAGAAAGAGCTTTTATTTCCACTTGTTTGTTTTGATCTAAAGAAGATTGGTTAGAGATTGCACAATTAAATTGTATTGTACTGTCCCCTCTCATTAGTGAACGTGTTGTAATTGCCTTCAGACACAACGTGTTGGAGCCTCTAGAAAACACCACTGCCAACCGAGAATCAATAAGAACATTATACAGTAAAGGTGCCCATACACCTGGACTGGACTAGAATCAAGGCGCACGAATTTAGGTGC
The DNA here is from genome assembly GCA_036250615.1 of Ptychadena robeensis. NCBI lineage: Eukaryota > Metazoa > Chordata > Amphibia > Anura > Ptychadenidae > Ptychadena > Ptychadena robeensis. Next base: position 124,885,610 of record CM070033.1, read on the forward strand.
CCAATTCCCGGTCAATCCTTTGGATGTGGACCATTTGATCGGGATTTATGGACATAAATCCGTAACCAGTTCAACAGACCTGTCTTTGAGTGGGATCAGTTGATCCCTCTCAAAGACAGGTTGCCGCATCAAATTGGCAAAGGAAAGACAGTAAAAATAGACAGTAAAACATAGCATGACCCCTCCCTTACCGCATAGGCACCTGCATTCATTAGACTAAGATTTCGTCTGAGCATTTATGGCCCTCATACATGTATAGATATGCGCTAGATCAATGGCCAATCTATCTTTAAGCAGCTCCCCTAAAGTTTAGGTGAGAGATATCTGTCACTGATAACGTTTGAGGGTTTTCCCTGTCCCTTTTCGGGCACAGACCAATTAGAATAACATGGCGGCAGATGTCAATATCTGTAAACCTAACAGAATTCAAAAGAGAAAATGATTCTAATCACACAAAAAAATATAATAGGAAAGATGAAAAAATCATACAGACACTATTTCTCCTTTTATTTTACAGCACAAGCAGCTCCAGATTTCTTTGCAATGGATGAACTACTTACAAAAAATCCACTGGAAGCAATCACAGGTAGAGTTTATATTATTATTATATTACATATATTTATATATGTAAGTATATTTAGACTTTCACAAGTGTTTACTTCCTTTATGTTTGCCAAATATACAATTAAAACAATTTTGTTATATTTGTTAAGGCCCCCATACACGGGTCGGATTCGCACCGGATTCCGGCACGATCGATTCCGGGCGCGTGCACGCGAAACGATCGGGCCGGAATCCCGTGCAGCCCACCTTGTCCGTCCGATCGGGTCCGACTGATCGGGGGCTCAGAATCGGATCCGCCAGAGAACCAACATGTTGGTCTTTCGGGTCCGATTCTGCCCAGATCAGCGGGAGTTGCATTCCGGGAGGTGATCAATCGGACATGGATCCGGCAGGACAAGGTGGTATGCAGCGATCGGATTCCTTAATTGGCCAATCGATCACACCTGAGGATCCCGGCGGAATCGCCGGAATCGATCGGATGATGAATCGATCAGCCAGGGAATCCGTGCCGTGTATGGCTAGCTTTATATATATTTTCTCCAGATAACTTTTCAAGAAATGAACCATCTACAAAAAATCCAGTGGAAATAATCACAGGTAGAGTTTTTTTTATATTTAAACCTTTACTACAATGAGCTATTGTTTGTTTGCATTTGGGCTGCCAAGTATGCAATTGAAAGAATTTTGTTTAACTTGATTGATATTTGGTTTGTGGAAACAAATACCTATTATGAATTCACAGCTGTCTACTGGTCACTTCCTGTGTTTCAAGAAAAAAAAAATGTAAATCCTTCATGTTCTTATAAATTGCATTGGAAAACTAGATTTTTACAATTTTGTAGTGTCTCAACATTAATTAACCTTCCTAGCGTTACGGGCTTTTCGCGCCCTGCCCAGGCAATCGCGGTGGAGTTCACTTCACCCCGTCGCGATTGCGGGCTCTCCACCCGACCCTCTGTGTGGGGAGAAAAGCGACGCCCTCTTCTTATATGAAGGTCTATGGCGCAGCCCCCTTCGCCGAAGACAAGGGTCCAGTAAGGCTCCATGTACCTGCAGCTATGGAGAAATGCTGCAGGCTTACAGAGAGCCGGCGGTTGTGCTCAATCCCAGCACGGGCGCAGTTTGATTCCCAATCAAACTGGGCCCATACTGGCTTCGGGCGTAATGCTAAAGCTAGCCACACACGGCTCGATGAAGTAACAGATTAGAGGAATCTTGGGCGCAGTGCGCGCTCACGGCTTCCAATGTTCCTCTCATCTGTTTCTTCATCTGAGCCATCCACGGTTCCATCCATTGATCCTGCTCGAAGGAACTCGACCAAACAAGTTTCCTATACGTTGGAAAACCTTCATCGAAATCCATTACATTGAATGGGGAGAGCGCTATTCCCATCTAATGTAATGAACGGGCTGACAGTTGAGTCGCACACACAGGCAGCTGAGACGCACACACAAGCTGTGTGTTCAGCTAGCTACTTTGTGTGTGAAGGGGGCGTGGCCAGCACGGAAAGGGGGGCTGGCTGCTTTCTCCAGCCAAAGGCTGGGGAAAGGAGAGACCCGGGAAACCGGGTCCCCATCGTGCGGTAATTGATATGCCCATGTGGTGCACATTGATTACCGTACGATTGACCCACGATCAATCACAGCGTGGTGACGTCACCATGCTGTAATTGATCGCTGGTCGATTGCACAGGAATCTACCTGTGTGTGGCCAGCTTAAGGAGGTTAAAAATAACTTAACCAAATTTCCTTAAAAAGGCAGAGGCAGGGCTGCTGTTAGATTAATTGGAAGATCTTTCTACCGCTACTGGTGTGTGTAAGTCTGCTGGGCTATAGCTGCTCGGCCGGCATTCGGCCCGCAAGCACATGCATGTGTATAGCTGGCCATACACCTTTAGATCTCTGTCAGATATCCTTTATCTACCAACAACTATGTATAGGGTCCTCTGTGATTGAACACAGGTAGACTTGATTGTTTAGAAAGGCCCTCATATTACATGGTTTTGGTAAAACAAAAAAAATTGGACAGAGAAATCTAAAGGTGTATGGGGGCCCTAAGTCACCCAGGCATCTTCAGCATACAAACACCAGTAGCAAAAGAAAGATCCATCTTCAGGCATAAGGATGAAATACAATGTTAAAAATATTTTTGGACCTATCTGTATATATCTAACCTGTCTGCACTGTTGTATGTGACACCTGTTTAAAACAAAAGTAAATCTTGTCTTTTTTATCTTCACATACATACATATTTATATAACTTTTCTTTTTCTTTAGAAGCTAATTTTAAAGAAAAACCTCCTTGTACTGATCCAAATTTCACAGAAGGTATAATTATAAAACTTTCATAACACAATGTAAAAATGACTTATTAATGTATCTAGTTACAGACAAATTCAGTTTATTATACTGATCTCTAAGGGATCATTTAAACAGGTGTTTTTTAACTGCCCAGTAAACGACCAATCAGCCCAAGCAACCGGCAGACGCCAAATAAGGTGTCCCCTTTTCCGGGATTTCCCCCCCATAGACCTGTGCTAGGGTCATTTTTAAAACACACATATGAAGGCACTCGCAGACAGGATAAACATGGAGACATTAATAAAGCCTCACAAATATCTTTGAGCTCCCGTCTACGCCCGTTTCAAGCTGCGGCCATGTGCATTCACCTATAGACTTTTATTGTAATTTCTTTATTTACAAGATTTTGTTGATCATAATTTGCATAAATATTAATATAGATCAGTAATATAGAAGAGCACATCCAACCTGCATACAGCAGCACATTATAAAAAGGTATAATGCACCACACAGTGCAACACATGGCAATGTGTATGGGACACTTGCGCTCCATGTGCATTCTATAATATGTGTGTTGCCCACAGGCCACAGCACATGTTATATGAAAGAGTCCTAAAGCTTGTTTAAAAATGTACTACTGACTGCATTTTGCACAATGGTTTGTGTTGACAATTAACTGAATCAAAAATGCAATAGTTTGACAGCACATATAGCACGAAAGAGCCCCAAGTAATTAAAAAATGTATGAAACAAAACATGGAAAGGATTTAGGAGCAAAGAAAACAAACTCAAAAAATTTAAACTTTCACAGTATTCATGAGAGAAGGCAAAATTTCAAAACATTATTCAAAAAAGTGAAAAACTTTATTACACACAAATTGTTAAAGCAGGCACAGAAGGTAAGCTATATTATTAACCTTTAAAGTCAAAATTCATTATATTAAATGATATAAAAAAAGCTATTATATATTAAAGGTAAGTACATGAGATTGAGAAAATCAATACAATTATGTTAATATGTGTGATTTGGGTAATTCCAGCAAGCAAGACCAGAGTATCTATCATGGTGTTTACCCATTATGGCTTGCTTCATCAGGACCCCAGTAATGATGCTCTACCATAATCATTATTAGACATATTTGCAATCTTTATGTCCTAACATTTCTTGGCACCAGAAAGAATGGAAACACATAGTCCCTCAGCTTCATTTGAGATACAATCGATGCTTTGCCATCGATATCAGCCGCAGTTCCCATTCAAAGTAATGGAAATTGAACAGGGTTATCCAACATGTTGGAAAGCTGTTCGGCCAAGCTTTTTCGAGCAGGACCGGTTGATCCCACTCGAATGAAGGCTGAATCATGGATGGCTAAAATTTTGCAATAGAGTCAATTATTATTATTATTATCATTTATTTATATAGCGCCAACTTATTACGCAGCACTGTACAATACATTAGAGTGGAGATACAACACACAATAACACACAGGTACAGGTAATGACACGAGGAATAGAGGACCCTGCCCGGTTGGGCTTACAGTCAAGCACAATCGAGCGCCGTGAACGTGCACGGTGCTCGAATCTACTACAAAATCAAGCTGTGTATGCCCAGCTTAACCTCCTGGAGGGAAAGCCGGCGCTCCTCCATTAACATGGAGGTCTATGGCGCCAACCCCCCCCCCCCCCCCCCCCCCCCCCCCCCCCCGCGCCCTTCCGCGTCACCGTGACGCGATCGGGGCAGTGCCGCAAACCCGGAAATGCTGCAGCGATGAAGACAATCGCTGCAGCTTTCCGGGGAGGCATAGGGTCTCCCCGCCGCCGGCTTCCCCTGCGGTTGAGAGGACCCTGTTCAGCGAACAAACAGGGTTCGTCTCAACCGCTAGGGAGGTTAAGTACTGTCCTAAACTACCATGTTGCTTTTGCATTAGAAGCCCTGTTCCTGTCTGCCTGAGAATTACAAGCTGAAACCTGGACGTAAAGTTATCCAGCTCTGATAAGAGCTTTAAACTTACCTTTACTTTTGAGATACTTTAGTGTAGACCAGGCATCACTTAGATTTTGTGCCAAAGCAATTAAAACTTGTCTTAACAGTCCAAGCAAAGAGATGATTTAGGACTTGTAAACACAGGGCACCAAGTGACAAAAAATTTTGCTGCTCATGAGCAATTTGCTGGTAGTGCAGGTGATAACAATACATTTGAGGGTTCATCATAACAAAATTTGGACATTGAAAAAACTCAAGTAAAAACATTAAGAAAAACTATTGGCTACGCTTAGGGCACATTCTTTCCCAGAGACAACAGGATAAGCGAAACTGTATTTACAGGGGAGGACAAATAGGTGGATGCCTACTCAGATGTGAGACCATCAGGATAGATACTTTGATACTCTGTAAACAGCCTATGTTTTAAAAATAAAATAAATGAAACTCCAACTTCAATGGTAAATTGCAGTATTTATATAAAAAAAAAACAAGTGTACTGCATTGTTATATGATGTATATCTTATTACATCCTATGAAATTCCCCAAAAAACAAAGTGTTCTTTTTCTCACTATAGATAATTTCGAAGAAGCAAAACCTACCACAGATTCAAATGGTATTTTCTTCTCTTATTCTGATTGCATGTGTACCTTGTGTGTCCTATAACATATGATTTGATCAGTATTGTCTAAATCTAGAGAAGGTCACAAGATTTTAACTAGTTTATTTGTGAGTTATTTAAAAGGCCCCTGAACATCCCAAAATCATCTAAATTGTTAGAGATGTAGGGAAAGACTGAGGGCCCTTTCACGCATTTTTTTTACTGTGCATGTTTTTACATAGACAACCAATGTTACCATTCACACTGCATGCTTTGCTTTTTTAAAAACGCAGCATTTCCACATACAGCCCTGCTGTATGCATTTTTTATTCATTTTTCATTGATTTGTTCAAAAACGCAAATTCAAACGCAGATGTAATGTGGAAAACGCATGCGTTTTTGTATATATGCAGAAACGCATGCCTTTAAAAACGCATATAGTGTGAAAGGACCCTGAAGAAACATGTTTTAAAAAGTATTGCTCTAGCACAAGGGGGAAACTTTTTCACTAGTAGGCTACAAGAGAGGAGCTGCTGCCAGGGTAATGGGACATTCTGTGTTCCAAGGTAAGTTGGAAATATGGAATTCATAGGGTTGGTTGTTTTTATTTGACAACTGCAGCCCAAGGGCCCACACAGTACATCAGTGAGGGGTTTGGGGAGGCTGGCCACAGTAGCATCCCATCATCACTCCACTGCCTTTGTTTAGATGCCTCTGAGCATTATCTCCACTCAGCTCAGGGAACAAGTGGAAGGGAGCCAGAGCATCTTGTCATCAAACAACAATCAAATACTAAACGGGTCAGAAATGGCCCAAGTCTGCCCATGTCTGCTCTAGCAGGTGAAATTGTAATGTGATTTATGAAAAAACTACAAGGAATGAGCACTTTAAGCACTTTAATTGTTAAACCAATGGTCCTTACCACTATTGAATAAAGACCTTTTAACTTATGTTTAAACTTTGATGCCTGCAATTGCCATTTCTAGCGGCCCTGTTATTCAGGGACCAAGGGGCGATTCTTCGCCCCATCATTAGGGTTTTTTTTTCTTTTCTAATAAATCTTTTTGGCTAGGGCATATTACCAATTTGACTACTATACAGACACCTCTTACCCCTTAGCTACTACTTTACTCATATCAGACCCAAAACTCAGTAAGCATTTTTGGAATAGCATTTTTAGATCATTATTCTAATTACAAAAATCCATCCACAGATTTTAACCAATTAAATTGATCTTAAACAACTCAAATGTCTCAACTGTCTGTATGGAAAATAATAGGCTCATACATAGTTTGTAGTTAAAGTGTATGTACCGATAGCCCTAAACAATAAAGGTGATGTAGGAAAATTTTATAACTGTATTAGGAAAGTTTAGGGCAATTTTGTAAATGTTTTCCTTTGAACATTCAGCCCATTTGCGGACATTTTCCTAAATGTTTCTATTTTATTTTGTGGTTGATTCAAAGTCAGTAGATACATTTAGCTGCAGTCTGTTTTAAAGTTTTAAGCGAATATTCTGCTTACTTTAAACTATCCTCCTAAAACTTTCCCAAATTGAACTGCAACAGGTATTTTGTTTTTCCTGCACTAAAATGCTAAACATGTCAACCCAACAGTTCTGCAAACTGTATTCTCTATAATCTAATTAGAAATCCCTTTTAAATTTTTTTAAAATTAGCTAATATAACTTAATCAGTGGAAAAACAGTCATTTTCACTACAAAGCTCATGGTAGCGTTCAGGATATTGTACAATTTCACTGTATAGTACAGTGCAGTCCCAAACTTACCTTGCAGGGCCCCCCGTTTCTAAATAGGAATTTTATTGATATAACCTACCCCAATTCACACCGCACAGGTTTAGATTGGGTCATTTCACACTAGCTGCACTACAATACTGCAACGCAACCTGGCTCGTGTTATCGCAAGGTGCACAAGTACTCATGAATGTGTACCTTTCACACTGGCCCTGTTAATGCATTCACGTATTCTGCAATGCCCTCCTGAGGACACTGAGGCTGGAGAGTGGAGAGAAGCCCAGTGGCAAGGACCGCAGGACACAGCAGGTTGCTAGATAGATCAAAGGCAAAGTCCAGTTACAGGCAGTAGGTCCGGGCAGGTGGCAAGCGTAGTCAGACAATCTGGGTTGGCAGCAGTAGAAGTAGACAGTAGTCAGGGATAAGGCAGTAGAGTTGTCGAGGGCAGTTCCGAGGTCAGCAGTGGTAAATCAGAGGAGTTGAGGAGATGTAGCACGATCAAGGCACAAAAGCACAATAATCAGCAAGGGTAGGCTGCAGAGGGTTGGGCTTTATAGGGGAAATAGCAGGTGTCAAAGATCACGGTAATTAGCTAGGCTAGCAGGAACAAGGAAGATCTAGTAGCCTAGTGAGCAGAGCCACTCCACGGGGTGCAGCTGGTTACGGGTTCAAACCCTGACACTGCATTTGTGTAGGTGCTGTGCAAATGTCTTTCAAAAAATTTAGACACACACAGAGAGACACACAGATACCAATCATATAAAGACATCATACACAAACACACAGATTACATGCACTGTACTTACCTTTTAAAGCTAGTTCCCCCATGGTCAGCTTGCTGCTTGTCCCTCCTCCCCCTCTCCAGCTGTTAACGACTCTCAGAGGCTGGGGCCCCAGTTTGAGAACCACTGGTATAGTGTATGGCATCACTTGCACACCAATATATTTCTTCCCATAGCACTGCAAACTTTATACTTTACTAAATTTAGCAGCACTAAAGGGTCTATTAGGTAAATGACGTCTTTCCTCCATTGCTTGTACTAGGGAAGTGGCATCATAAACATGATTGTCCCCTGAAGAATGAAACACTCCCTTTATTGTCTTATTTTATGAGCAATTTATTTTTCCCAATGTTATTTTATTTTGATAGTATTCTGTGGTTCTCCACCAAGCATTATGTATGGAGAGCCTAAAGAAGAGTTTACTACTCAGGACGTCTTTAGTGTGGGATCAGTTGTTAGTTACCAATGCAAAACCAACTATGAATACATTCCTGACACAGTAAATATGGCAAAATGCGAGAGTGACGGACAATGGTCTCTTCCCGAAAAATTTTGTAAACGTAAGTAATACTGCTGTGCTATGTTTGTTATGTTACAGCCTTATTCCAAAATGGATTGAATACATTTTTTCCCCAGTGTTCTACACACAACACCCCATGATGACAACTTGAAAAAAGTTTACTTGAGGTTTTGGCAAATGTATTTAAACTAAAAATAAACACATGTACATAAGTTCTCACAGCCTTTGCCCAAAACTTTGTTGATGCACCTTTAGTAGCAATTACTCAAATCCTTATATATAATATGATGCCACAAGCTGGGCACACCTATCCTTGGCCAGTTTAGCCCATTCCTCTATGCAGCGCCTCTCAAGCTCCCTCTGGTTGGATGGGAAGCTCCATCAGGTTTAGATGGCTGGCCAGCTTTAGGAAAAGTGCTGGTGGTTTTGAACTTCATCCACTTACGGATGATGGAGGCTATTGTGCTTATTTAAACCTTCAAAGCAGCAGGAATTGTTCAGTAACTTTTCCTAGATTTTTGCCTTGAGACAATCCTGTCTCTGAGGTCTGTAGACAATTCCTTTGACTTCATGCTTGGCTTGTGCTTTGAGTTTAACTGTGAAACCTTATATAGACGTGTGTGTGTGTCTTTCCAAATCATGTCCAATCAGCTCAATTTACCACAGATGGACCCCAATTAAGCTGCAGAAACATCTCAAGGATGATCAGGGGAAACTGGATGCACTGAACTAAATTTTGAGCTTCATGGAAAAGGCTGCGAATACTTATTTACATGTGCTTCTCAAATATTTATTTTTTTTGATTGGCCTAAACCTCAACCGCACTAATCAATCCACCCCACCTCCTTTCCTGTGGGCCAAAATTTTCACAGTCCAAAGGCAAGAGGTGACATTGCAGAGTGACATTTCCGCATTCCAAATGCCAAAAGTAAAGCTTCAGGCAGTACAGGCAAGCATAATTCCCTACACGTGTTAGGGGTTGTTTCCATTATACGTCGGGACCCGGACCTATCACACAGATATTGCCTGCTCGGCGGATGGTCTGTTTACACATCCGACGGTGAAGAGGCTGAACGTACTCGACTACGTTTCAGCCTTACATTGGCGGATGTGTAAACTACGTTGGGGAGCGATGTAATGGAAACATAGCCTTACTCTTCTTCCTTACTTCCCACCCTGCTTCAGCACTACTGCTTTCAGTCAGTGAGCGGGTCCCCTGGGGCCCACCCATAGCGCTGGGTGCTCTTAATAGAAGTAACAAGCCATTTAAAAGAATTTAAGACTTTTTACTTTTACATTATAAAATAAATATTTTAATGTATAGATACCTGAAAAATCTACTTAAGTACAGGAAGAAAGTAAAAATACTTTAGTTACTTCCCACCTCTGATTTAAACACACGCTGTACAACTGTGTGTATAAAAGGAATTTGAACATTGATGTGAGTGTATCTAAATGTCATTTGTGATTTTAGCAAAGGTCTGCTTTTTTCTGCCACGAATGAACCACGCACAGCCTAAAGACCCCTTCCTGGGTCAAACTATATTCTCTTTTGGTGAAAGAATTCCTTACAATTGCCGACCCGGATATCTACGTGCTCCTGGAATTCAAACTTATGCAACATGTTTGAATGATGGCACATGGTCACTTCCTGGAAATTTTTGTAAACGTAAGTTTTAGATTTTGTTTAGTAGATTTTAGAGGTTTTGGGGGAAAAAATTAAAACATTTCCTGTGCTTCTCTGACCCATGTGTACAGAAATATCTATAGTAGTGCTGTATTTCCATACACTTAAATACATTTATATTTCAAAACCAGCTTCAATTCCCTGATCCCTGAGGTGGCTGCCTTAAGCCATTTATACACAGGTAGATGCCCAGGCGTACCGCTTTCAGTTGTGCCACTCACACATGGATTCCCATAATTACTTTTGATGGGGACCCTTGGCACCATCCAGAGTTTAGTGATCGACGCCAAAAGAACCATCAAGTCAGTTCACTGTCTGAACGTTTGGGAATTGAACATGATCACCCTTTCTTTAAACGGGATTAACCGTCTCCTTAAAGAAAGCTCGATTGAACAGGGAACCAACATGTTGGTATATGCCTGTTCTGGTTCCCCATCCAAAGTATTAAATGGGATCGATTGCGCCAAAGTAATGCACATTCAATTCGCTGATCAACGAACCATCGATCTGAATATTGTGACGTCACCACGTCCCGCTTGATCGACCTGTGTATGGCCACCTTAATGCTGAACCACAGGTCTGTCTGCATGCAATTTGATGACCAGAATCTTGTACAACATAACCATTGAAAACTAAAGATTAGTAAAGTCTCAGACAACATAAAACAAAAAATCTAATTGTTAAATACTGCTGTTCTCTTTTCTTTTATTACAGGTAAATCATGTGGTAATCCTGGAGATGTGGAGAATGCAGAAATGACAGCTGAGGACTTTTTATTTGGCTCTAGAGTAACATATAGTTGTAATCCAGGGTAAAGTTTATTTTGAAAACCCATACACTAAATAAATGTTATGCAAGTTTGTGTTAGGATGCTCTTTCACAAACTATATATTTTTAAGTAACATAAGTAAAGTCTTAACCTAATGAAAACTGGCGCTGGTATGACGACAGCCAGTATGATTAACTTCTACAGTATAATGACAGTCAATGGCAGTTTTTCACTTTGCTTTATCATTGGGGCGACTAGGTAGTTTGACTTGTTATTGAAGGATTTCAATAATATACACACAGACTCTACAACTAAAGCCGGGAACACACGAGCTGATGCTTTGCAAGGAGTCCCCGGGGTCCCCATGCAAAGCAATGGACATTGACTGTGATTTACGGTCATGTCCGATATCCCTGTTTTCGAGCAGGATCAATCAATCAAAACAGGGATGGCTGCATTAAGCCGGCCATAGACGTCCCGATCTATGGCCGACTTCTAGCAGACTCATCACAGCGTGGTGACGTCACCACGCTGTGAGCAGTCAGCTACAGAGAGGACAGGAATCCCGTGTGTTCCACTAACACACACGATTCCTGTCAGACTGTAGCCAATTAACTTGGAGGGGGAGGAGACTTCCCCTCCGAGTTAACAGCCTGCAGCACAGTCGGGCAGAAAAAGAACCAGCAGGACGGATCCGTGTGCAATCCGATCTGCCGGCTTTTTTTCTACGAAACTCAAGCTGGGCTCCCTTATAGTTGCGGCCGACCAACCTTTATGTGCTCGGCAGGAGAGAGCACGCCGGTTGGTCGGCTGCAACTATGGCCGGGATTCGGCCTGTCTATGGGGGGCTTTAGATATGGGCCAGATAGATGCCCGTGAGTGTGCACAGCGCTCGAAGTGGCCATCGATCTGGCCCATATCTATGTGTGTGTTCCCTGCTTAAAGCTGAAAGACCACCAATGTGAGATTTAATTGTTGCTTTCCTACATTTTACTTTTTAGTTACCATAAGAATCATGCAAGGTAGTAAGTGTTGATTTATCTACAATCAGAAAAGAAATGGAAAACACCTGACTAGGCTTAGGACAATGATGCTCATGATCGTTGTACGGCTCAACTCTCACAATAAAACACACTTTATTGGTAATTGCTTATGCACACCTAACCATGCCACCTCTTCAATCCAAAAATGTTGGATGATATTTTGAATCCATACAGAGCCTCCAATCAAAAGAGCATTTGTAAAGTCAGGTACTGATGTTCAGGGAATGCAGCTCTTAAAATTTAATTTGAATAAAATATGAAAAAACTATTTAGGATCTAGAGTTGCCACATTTTCAAGGAAAATACCCAAACTCAGATCTTTAGTTTTTTTCTGTTAACATCACTGTGAACAAGTCCAATTTTCACAGCCCAGGCCAGTAAAATACAGGAGTAGAATTATTAGGCAAGTGGTATTTTTGAGGAATAATTTTATTATTGAACAACAACCAT
>CM070033.1:124914317-124929760 GCA_036250615.1 Ptychadena robeensis
TCATAAACCCCCTATATATGTATATGTCGCCAGCATATATAAACTTTTCTCTGCACACAAGTAAGTAAACACCAACCAATTTTAGAATTTTTATAGGGAAAATAATATATATTTTTTTGTTTTTACTAGCAATATCTTGTAAAGCTCCTGAAGAAATACCTAATGCAGTATATAAAGTAAAAGACTTTTTATTTGGCTCTGAAGTCGTCTATACATGTAATAAAGGGTAAGTTCATGTTTAACAGGTAGCTCTGAGTTATTCAATATGACATGTGCACATGTACAATGGTAATGGTATAATCAAGATGCCCAAATATTGTCTAATAGAAGAACCATGTTCATTCATACCTTTTCTGTTCAATGGAATTATTGAATCAGTTGGAAATCTATTGAAATTTCTCCTGGATTAGATTGACCAAAAGTAATGGAAATTGAGCATAAAATCAAAACAGCCTTGATCAGTCAGATTGGAGAAATTCAGTCGATTGTACAAGTATCTGTTGTTTTTTGATCAATTTGTATCCAATCATACTTTGGAGCATGTGCACATTTATCTTATTAATTGGAAATAAATTGCTACTAGATTGGCAGTCAATATTTGAATTCCCTTTTTCATTTTCAATTTGAACAAAAGTTAATGTTTGTGGCTACCTTTAGTGTGATATGCTTGAGAGACAATGTGTAGCTCAGGGTTGAGATAAGGGTTTGTGGTAAATAAAGTGTAAATCATTATTTATGGGTTAAATAGAGATTATACATTTGTGAGGTAAAAGTTAGAGGGGAGAGTCTTGCCATCAAATCAACCCCCCAAAACTTTATATCGGTGTAGTATTACCACTGCAAATAGCACAGAAATAGCACAAAAATGAAAGCGTGCATTTGCCTTCATATTACTACCAATACTCTTGGTCATAATAGGTGGAATGGATGGAAAAACTAAATCATATGTTTAATACAATGCACATTGTGAAGTTGGTTGTTGATGGCAAGCATGTTTCCCCATTTTATAGACTGTGTTCCCCAGTGTATTTCGGGTGAGGGGTCCGGGGATAGACAGGGGCAACCGTGGGTTGCTATTTGTTTTGTTTTTTCATGGGTGCAGGACTCCCGCAGTAGGAGGGGAGGAACTGGGTGGGCCTTCCCACTCCACCCGGGGTGCAGGCCAGGATTTTGTAATAGCTTTCAGCCAGACAGGAACTCTGGCTGAAAAAGCTTAGGTGATCAGAGACTAGGTGTACTGTAAGAGCTTTGGCAAGGTGTGTAACCTGTGGGAAGTCCAAACCTCTTTGGATGAGAATACATTCTCCTAGGAGGGCTTGGAGAACTCTGTGAGCACACTGGCAGAGTTAAGCCTAACCAGTGAGCTATAAGAAATTCCAGACTTATGGTGAACAGACTTATTGTTTATTACATGGCTGCGCTGGTAATTCCTTTCCACAGGAATATTACAATATATATAGATATATTTTTAGGTGGATCTTTGTGTCTCAGAAACATAGTGAGTCTACACAGGTGGTTATCAACCATTGTCCAACAGCATTTGCTTCTGTCAAGCTATTGGTCACACTTTTTGCAAATGGAATGAGCATTTGTGTGAAAGAAAGTCCTCAGCTTCTCCTTTGCACCTCTTTTTTTTCTCTATAGGGCACTATCTACATGGCAATCAGTGCCTCAGTAGTGGGAATCATTATAGACTTTTTTGAAAAGGTAACCACACAGATCCTAATTATTAGTGTTGGCTAAAACTAGCCATACACTTGTCAATATCCTTAATCAATTGAGCAGTTGGTTTGATCAATTAGGCTGGCCATACACCTTTCGATCTCTCTATCATATATCCTTTAGAGCTACCAACAACTATGTAGTATAGGGTCCTCTGCGATTGTGCACAGGTAGACTTGGTTGCTTAGAAAGTCCCTCATACTACATGGTTTTGGTAAAACAAAAGGAGATCTAAAGCATCTGCATTCCGGGATCCAGTAAAATTACCGGAAATTACGTCCATAATGTCACTTCTGCTATATGGAACGCACAGTTCCTTATTTTAAATACCGAAGTGACTTCTGGTGTTGAGGCAGTGAAAGGAGACGGCACCCTCTCTGTATTTTTCTGGTATTCAAGAGATCTGTCATTATCATTGCTTGTGCTGGCCGACCACTGCTGGCAAAGGCCTGCACAAGCAATGATGACTTTAGCGCAATGCACAGACAGATTTCTTGAATGCAGGAAAAATCTGGGATTTTTAAGAGATGGGATTTGGCCGGGAAAGCCACTTAAAATCAGTGACTTTCCTGACCAAAACGGGAAGGTTGACAGGTATGATCTAGAGCAAATCTGACAAAGAGACATCAAGGTGTATGGGGACCCTTAATCTGATCTAACATATAAGACTGTAGAATTTCTATACTTTATGAGTCCCCAGATTTAAAAATGTTAGAACCTTTGCTACAAAATAATTGATATCCTCTGACACCAAACACATATATTCCCAATATTATATAAATTTTATACATATTATATACATTTAAATTGTCACTATAATAGCAGTTTTTTTAATTTAAATGTCCCTTTGTAATAGTAAGAACTTGCATATAACCTTTCTTCTAGATTCAGGATGCAAGGGATCAATTCCAGAAAATGCACTGTTGACCAAATGTGGAGTAATCCTGTCCCAAAATGTGAAGGTAATCTATTTTATATGTTTTGTGCACAATTGAGAAATCAATTAAAACATTTACACAGGTAAGTGGTAAACAATACTCACACTTGGGGGGTACAGGGTTCATAGTCACCACACCGGAGTTCAATGTATTTCAGCAAAGGCAAGAAAGTAAATATAATTCTCACTTGTAGAGAGGGGTTTTTCCAAAACCACCGTTCGTCCTCTCTCAGAGGGAAGCAGTCCAGCTTACTCTGTCCTCCAGGCAGTGTCTATTACTCTTCCCCCTGATTAGGGGGACCATGACCGATTTACAATATTTAGTGAGCTCGGTCAGTGGTGAAGCTCTTGTGGCCAAATTGGGCACGATTCAGAAATTGTGCCCAATTTTGCCATAATAGCTCCACCACTGACCAAGCTCACTAAAGGTCGTAAATTGGTCATGTGGAATGCCGATGCTGAGAAGGCCTCCTTGGAGCTAAAGTTTCCCTGTGCTTCTCCCAAATCTTGATTGCACCAGACTTTAAAAGGGAGTTCATTGTCCAGACTGACACCTCAGTACTGTCCCAGGAAATTAATGGGGAAGAGCACCCTGTAGTATACCCCAGCATGAAACTCAATGCTGCGGAGAAGAAATATGCCATAGTTGAGAGGGAATGCCTGGCCATAAAGTGGGCTATGGATTCCCTGCGATATTTTTCTTTTGGGTAGGAAATTTCTCCTGATTTCGGACCAAGGCCCCGTATTGCATTCCAGAAGCACGCAGGAAATCTGTTTTTGCTGAGATGAAGATGTTGAAGCTTGACATTATTGAAGAATCGCAGAGTGAATGGTCGAGCCCCATAGTGTTGGTTCCAAAGCCCAGTGGAACTCAGGTTTCAAAGTGTGATGCCTACCCAATGCCGCTGGTGGTCAAGCTCATAGAAAGATTAGGTCCAGCCCGTTACATAACCACACTGGATCTGACAAAAGGGTACTGGCAGATACCCCTTACCAGGGGAGCCAGAGAGGAGATAATATTCTCCACTTCCAATGGGCACTTTCACTACAAAAATATGCCTTTTGGATTGCATACTGCCTGCATTCTCCAGTACTTGGGGTCTGAGGTTCATAGTCACTACACCGGAGTTCAGCGTATTTCAAATCAACAAGGCTTTATTTATGCTCATATAAACAGTTTGGCTTAACTACAGCCATTTAAAAAACGACAGTCCTTCAGTAAAGGAAAGAAAGTAATTATAATTCTCACTTGTGGAGAGGGTTTTTCCCAAAACCGCTGTTCCTCCTCTCTCAGAGGGAAGCAGTCCAGCTTACTCTGTCCTCCAGGCAGTGTCTATAACTCTTCCTGCTGATAAGGTGGAGTGCTTAGTGAGGTGAATAGGAGGCCCTCTCAACCATCCTCTCTTTTCACAGTCAAGGCCCTGTCAGCCTAACAATTTTGCATTCAAATCCTGGACTGTGTTCATCTTGCACCTAGGGGTTACTTAAAAGGGGACACAGACCAAAAATGGGTGACACAGATACCCCATTCAGGACTCATCCGTGGCGTCCTGTAGGATAGATAGATAGATAGATAGATAGATAGATAGATAGATAGATAGATAGATAGATAGATAGATAGATAGATAGATAGATAGATAGATAGATAGATAGATAGATAGATAGATAGATAGATAGATAGATAGATAGATAGATAGATAGATAGATAGATAGATAGATAGATAGATAGATAGATTGATTGATTGATTTATGTTTATTTTGTTGCTGTACAACACAAAGTAAAGTAGGTTATATAGACAGAGTGGAAAGGAGAATCAATTGTAGTAAAATATAGTTAGTTAATATTGAAGAAACCATAACTTTTATTGTAATATGTCTAAAAACTATTTTATTTCATATAAACATAGATGTTGTTACTGTTTCATAAACCTGAGTGTATATTCCCTCTACTGGCCGAACACGATATATTTTTCTATTTTATTCTATTGTAAATGATCCAGTAAATCAAACATTTATACCTTGGAATAAAATTAGGTTTTTCATTTTGTTAAATTCTGAAGGTGGTTGTTCACTTATCTGATATCCTAGAAATAAGATATTATTACTATACCACACATGTTTTTACCTGTTAAAACAGTATCTGAATTGTAGATAAGTAGAAAAGTTAATTTATATTGTCCCTAAATATACACATAAGCAGTTTAATTCTTTTCATTCAAGCAACTCAATAAATTCTCTTATAAAGTCAATTAGAATAATTTTTGTTGAAAATTTATACCTTTTTTTTATGTTGAAAATAATTGGATATTTGGCAGTGATCGGGCATGTTGATAAATTTCATTTGATTGCTTAAGTTTTCTAGGTATTTAGATAAATTTATATCCAATGGTACAATACAGTAGTGGTTCCCAACCTGAGGTCTGTGCCCTACCCCCTCCAGGGGAGTGCTGGAGATCGCAAGGGGGGTGCACCATCAGTGGCGTAGGAGAGGTAACACCCTGGACTCCCTCGCCTTGGCTCTTTTTCTGTAAGCCCTTAGTCCTAGGGCTGCTGATATGTAAAGTGCCAATGCCATCTTGTGGGCATTTTACTTATTTTTATTAGAGATGGAGGTATTTCATTTTGAAAATGTAGCTTTTCAAGTTAATTACAATGCCCCTAAACATAATATCATCCCCACAATTTCAAGAGATAGATTGTGTGAATGCAAGGTAGGAGGAATAGGATGTTACCCCAGAGGGGTGCATTGTGATGTCACTTCTAGAGAATTTTTTTTAATGCATGTTGGGGGTCTGGCTTTTCTTGGACACAGGCAAAGGGGACCTTAAGGAAAAAAGGTTACTACTGCTATAGAGCATACACACAGGGCTCAGGAAAGGAATAGATCTGTTTTGCATCGATCACTTGCTTCGATGTGTTGTTAAAAACGATCGAAATGTAATACGATCAATTTTCTTATGATCCTTATTTTAAGTAAATTGAAAGGAAAAATAGAACCCTATATGCCCCCCTTGTATGTCCACTTCTTTTTTAAACTGTGTGTGTCTGTATTTGTACATACAAATGTGGAAAACTGGAATATAAAGATTGTGACAGGGTGAGCTCCTGTCACTGGTTAGTTAGGGGTTAAGGCCTGAGTGATATAGGCTCAGCTGGTCTAATCAGAAAGAGAGATCCCAGAGAAGGGGATGCTGGGATAAAGAGAGAGACTGGGACTGCTAGAAGTGTGGTTGGTTTTTCCCTGCTGAGGATCCCAGGGCTAAAGTAAGCTACCTGATTTTTTGCATTCTTTTGTTTGATTTGGACTGTAAATAAAACCACTCACTGCTTGAACTGTTGAAGTGCTAGGTCCTACATCATTCCCCCGATCCCTGACAAGATATAAAAGGCAGCAAACAGTCAGTTCTTGAAGATAATTTGTTGGAAAGAGTAAATTACAGAGGGTTAGAGTATATCCACAATGACAGGGTTGATGGGGGTTCTCCCTACACAGTGGTTCGTATTTCTTAAATGTATTTTAAGGAAGAACAGTCAGTTGATCACCCCAATAATTTCCCAATTCACATTGATAAAGATGGGCATACAAAGGATAGTTTAAGTTCACAAGAAGAGCAGCTGTTCCAGTGAGTGCAAACACCTAAAAAAACGCTAGCTATAATTTGCTGAGATGAAAATAATTTTAGTAAAAAAACGTTCGTAGTATAACCATTCTTGAGTTACATTTTGCTAATGATTTTTGTAACAAACCTGCAACTCTGGCTTTGCATTACAGTTCAGACCTGCTCACCACCAGAGGATCTAACAGATGGATCATACAGCAAACAAAAGCTGTATTATAATTACCAGGATTTGGTGACTTACAGTTGTTATAATTTAACTCTTGTTGGTGAAGCTACAGTATCTTGCACAGCTGAAGGAACCTGGACATCTGGTGCACCATCGTGTAAAGGTTGGAAATACAGACTTAGCTATTACATTTTTTAAAAATAAAATAATGTGGTTGCATAAGTCTGTGGTTGCATAAGACTTTTTGGGTATGAGTCTATCAGCATGGCATATTTTGACTTTTCACTTTCAGTTGTTTGCAAAAACACTCCAGATCTGTCAGATTGCCATGGTATCTCCTGTGCACAGCCCTCTTCAGATCACCCCTCGGATTTTTTTAATGGAATTCAGGTCTGGGCTCTGGCTGGGCTATTCTAAAACTTTAATCTTGTTCTGGTGAAGCCGTTCCTTTGGTGATTTGGATGTTTGCTTTGGGTCGTTGACATGCTGAAAAAGGAACGTTCTCTTCATGTTCTGCTTTCTAGCAGAAGCCTGAAGGTTTTGTGCCAATATTGACTGGTATTTGGAACTGTTCCATAATTCCCTTTATATTAACTAAGGCATCCAAGCCAGGCTACATTTTGCAAAACAACATCTGGAGTCTCCAAAAGCATGTGGTAAAGTTGTTATGGTCTGATGAAACCAAGATTGAACTTTTTGCGGCCATAATTCCAAAAGATATGTTTGGTGCAAAAACAATACTGCACATGGTACAGTTTATAGGCAACATTAAGGGGGGGAAATGTTCTGTAAAAAGACAAAGTAAAAAGTATTTATTTTTGTCTCATTTTTATACAGCACAAGAACCTAACATTTTAACAGGGGTGTGAAGACTTTTTATATCCACTGTTAATACATATATATATATATATATATATACAGTGCTGCTTGAAAGTATGTGAAACCCTCAAGTGGTGTAGATGTTTCTGTTGTTTAACCATGATTGTCTCATTCTATCATCACCAGTGTTTATTCATGAAATGTTAACTAATGCACTAATTAAAAGAGAGAGGAAACCAACTGAACCACTGTGGTCCCATACAAATCAACAATGCCAAGAGCAAAGGAGATATCCGAGGACATGAAGAAGAGGGTAGTGACAGCCCATCAGTCTGGGAAAGGCTATAAGACCATCTCCAAAAGATTCCAGCTCCATCCATCCACTGTTCGACAGATAATTTACAAATGGAGGGTCTTCAACATGACAGCACCCAGAAGCACCCAGAAGCACCAGAAAAATAATAAACCAGGTAAAGGCCAACCCACACATCACCTCACAGTTGCAGGCCTCTCTGGCAGCATCTGGGACAATGTGCATGCGTCTAAACAATCATACAAAATTGAATAGCCATGACATTCAGGGGAGGGTTGCTAAGAAAGAAGCCTCTGCTCTCAAAAAAGCACCAAACTGCCCCTTTTCATCAACTTTGCCAAAGAGCACTCTTGGACAACCAGAGCCTTCTTGGAAGTCCATTCTCTGGACAGACGAGTCTAAAATAGAATTATTTTGTCACAATCAAAACCCCATGTTTAAGAAAAATCAACAACACGGCATATGAAGAAAAGAACCGTCCTCCCCACCGTGAAGTATGGCGGTGGAATTGAAAGTCTGGGGCTGCTTTTCTGCTGCTGGGCTTGAGACTCCATCTTGTCCCAGGAATATTAATGAATCTCGGGTTATTCACATATTCTCGACCAGATCTCCTGCCATCCGTCAGGGAGTTTAAGCTGGGACGAAGATGGATATGCACAAGACAATGACCCACAGCATTTCAGCAAAGTAACAAAGGAACTGGCTTTCAGAGAAAGATATTCTACCACTCCTGGATTGGCCCGTCAAAGTCCGGACCTTCACCCCAATTGAAATGTTGTGGATAGACCTGAAATTTGGTACATGCCAGATGGTCCCTCCAACTCTCTCAATGGCTGAGTTCCTGCAAGAGGAGTGGGCAAAATCCCCATAAGCAGATGTGGAGAGACTGGTTATTGGTTACGGAGACGATTTAGTTGGAGTAATTCTGCAAAGGGAGTACCACAAGCTACTACTACAAGGGTTCCATACTTATGCAACATGTAAGATTTGTCCCCAGTTGTGGGACATAAACCTTCCTTTGTTTACTAAATAATGAAATATATCTCTTTTTGTGTGTGTGTCTACTATTTGTGAAGGTGTGCTTTATCAAATTTGGATTTAATGTATTGTCTATAATAAAGGTCTTTAAATGTTTTATTGCCACAAACAGTGACCATGTCCTGGGGGTTCACATACTTTCAAGCACACTCACTGTATCTATAAATATCTATATATATATATACATACATACTCACTCCCTATCCAGTAGATTCAACATTGGAAGAATTCTCTTCTATCCCTGTTCTTGTTCCAGCCTAAATCTCCATAATGGAGAAAGATGAGAATAAAAACCTGAGACTGAACCTAATCAAGATGCTTTTTAAAACTAAAAAAGTGTTTGGACTTTGCTAACCTTAAAATGTATTTCCTGAGATTGTCAGAGCTAAGAGTCACCTAAAGTCCATAAAAGTCCAAAAAATTTTATATTTTGTTGAATAGGGTGCAAAAAAGAAGTGTAATTTTTAGTGAATTTCCAGTTGTAAGCTTTCTTTTTGGTTCATATTTCTAAAGAAAAGTGTGTAGGGATAATCAATGGCATGGTTTCTTATAGTGGAGTTTTCTAATCCTGCTTACGTTTAATTTCTTAACAGCTGTCTGCAAGTCCCCACCAAAACTTACATATGGAGAGCTAGAAGAAAATGTTCAACACCAGTATTTTAACATTGGCGCATCCTTGGCTTATAAGTGCCGACCAGGTTATGTTGCTGAAAATAAAAGCAACATAATTACTTGTCTTGAGGACTTGAGATGGTCAACACCTGAAGTGTTTTGTAAACGTAAGTTTTTAAGATTATGTGGGTGTTTTTTAGAGTGTGTGGGCGAGCCGTGTGTGCCCATCTTAATATACCCAATTACGTAATGGCTTGTAAAAGCTCCTTTTTACATTGTTCCAGTTGTCCTGGGGTTTGCCCAAATATAACTTTAAAAACATGATAATATGGCTTATTATTTAATAATTTTTATCAATGAAATATTAGGTACAATGAATGAAAGGCCGCTCTACTCTCTGGAACTCCCTCCCTCACCCCATCAGACTTGCTCCTACCTTTGCCGCCTTCAAAAAAGCTCTAAAAACCCACCTCTTCAGCCTCTCCTACCCATCTTCTTCCTAACATCACCACCATGCCAGTCCCATCCCCCCCACCTATTGTACACCTTGTTCCCCAACCTATAAGATTGTAAGCCCGTCTGGGCAGGGTCCTCTATTCCTCCTTTCCTCCTGTGTCATTACCTGTACCTGTGTGTTATATTGTGTTGTATCTCCATTCTAATGTATTGTACAGCACTGCGTAATATGCTGGCGCTATATAAATAAATGTTAATAATAATGAAATATCCCAGGCATTGTCAGTATACTACAGAGAGCATGTTCCATAGTACTATCCCATAATAATCAATCGAAAAAACCTAGAAAACTGATCACTTTTGGTCGATCGCAGCAGGTGGGCAGGAATTGATTCCCATTTGATCGACATAAACAGATCTATAATTTTGTCGATAGAACGGGAATATTGACCTGTGTATGGCTAGCTTTAGAGACAAGACGTTGTTTTGTAACTGAACGGTCATAAACCGTTAGCCATAACATTGGACATGTAAATAGAATCATGTAGAGATTGAGATGTATCTGTTTAAACTTGTAAATCTAAATTTAAAATGGTGGATACTCTTTGCTGATGTAGTTTCCTTTGTTGTGTGCTCCAGACAAGCAAACTACCAAAATGTCTTCTCTATTAGAGGCGTTGACACTTGCTGATGATCAATTAATAAAGTGCATTGATTTATCAGCATCTTACACATTTGCATAGAAAGAGGACACACTTTATCTTTCACATTACAATATATGTCTTGAGTTAGGCTGGCCATACCCGGGTCAATTCCTGTGCATTCAATTAACGATCAATTGCAACGTGGTGACGCAACTAATCGCTGAACAATTGTTCGTCCATCGTTTGCAAAGCAATGCGCCACCTTACACGATCTATCCCTGGCTGATGTTTTGGGAGGGGACCCCATCCAAAGAAATGGCGATCAAACAGGAATTTAAAAACATGTTGGATCCCTGTTTAACCGACATTTTCTTGGAGTGGAATTGATCGCTCCAGGTGGGCAGCATTTGATTCGCTGAATGATTGCCGCGTATGCACACAGTCATTGATCGTTCAGGAATCAAGCGCTAAATCGACCCATGAATGACCAGTTTTAGCTGACAAAACGCCACGTAACAGACATACAAACCATATCTTGATATCTTTCGTCTTCTGTGAAATGTGATAAGGAAACAAGGAACATAGCAACACCCAACAAAGAATAACATAAGTAATAGAGTCAGCATGGTGGTAAGGACAACATTTACTTGCTGACAGTCATCAGATACATTGCCAGTACTTGGCCAAATAAGGACATGTTGACCATGAATGTGAAGACCAAATCTCTCCTTACAATGCATGAAGGCTTTCACCCCAAAAGCTAATACTTAAGCTGGCCATAGATATGGCAATTCCTGAAAGACATTTAAATGACCATCAATCCGTGTGTGAGCACATTGGGGATCGATGGATCGTTAACCCTGTCTTCTGTGAATCTACCCACCAACGTACCTCAACTTGTAGCCGAGTCTTGCCCCTGCAGATCGAAGGGGGAAAAAAAGCAGGTCGTTTCCTGTTAATGCCTCATTATCTGCAAGGATAGCGCCGGCCAAGAATGATTACATTGAGAAATTAATATACCTTTAGCCCCCCCCCCCCACCCTATAGAGATCATCTTTTGGACACTCCTGAACCACTCATGAAATGTCCAAGTTCTCTATTTAGAAGAGCGTAATGCTTGGAACTGTGCAAAACACTTCTACTTCCAGGACTCTTTGAGAATTGAGGATTTGAAAGTCACATAACACATTCAATGTTCTTAATATATGCTCTGACAATTTTTTTTAATTAACACCTTCTTAGGGTGAACAATTCGGATGTATACATACCAGCTTAAATGAATTTAAACTTTAATTTCACTAAGTAGAAATGACACTTTTTCTACATAATCCCCCTCATTTCACCCTAATGTTTGGAACAATTGGCTTTATAGGAGTTTGGGATTTCTCAGATGTCCTTCATTGCCCTTATAGTGCAGGGATAAGGTACCTAGACTTTTCTAGGACATGATGATATATACTGTATGTATAGTAGCATTCCAATTTATCAATAACACAAACCTTCCCTTGTTGCAGGATTGTCATGCAAGCCCCCAGGAGATATTGCTAATGGAGTAATGCATTCTGAAAACTTTTTGTTTGAATCAAGAGTAAATTATACTTGTAATGCAGGGTAAGTGTACTATTTGTTAATAAAGTTTGATGGAAGCTGCTGGATTGCTTTTACACCCACATTACTGGATGTAAGTGAATTGTACACAACCTCACTGCAGGGTGCATTTTCTGAAGTTCTGTGACATTTGACTTTGCTATTGGGGTGCCCTTCACTTATGGCGCCACAAAGGCACCTGTCTGTTGTAATGCTGAAACACAGGTCAACATCTGATCACATGTTTATAGTTCATTTTAAACTTTATAAAAGAAAATTCAAATATGTCTCTATTTAAATGTCTGCTTAGGAAGCTTGCACATTTATTTTGGGTACAGCTGGTGTAGTTTGGTTAGTCCTTTACCAATTTGTAACCAATGTGGCAAAAAAAGCAATATTAAAGTCTAAAGCTAGCAACCATAATTGTATTGGTATACTGAGCCTTATTACCACAGTTTTTGATTGTTGTCATTATGAAACTATTCCAGATATACTATGATTTCAAAAACGGACCACAGGTACTGTCAAGCAGATGGAACTTGGAGTGGTACACCCCCAGTATGTAAAGGTAAAGGAACAATAGAAGTTATGATGTAAAATAAAACAATGCGTTCTCTTTTATGTTGACAGGTGTAATTACCATATTTTTGGTATGTAGCATGCGATTTGTCTCATTTAAATCAATGGTGAAATGTTTGTTTGTCTTATGACCTTAATGGTCTTATGGTCTTAATTAATTAGGATATTTTGAGTTCAAACAAGAAAGGGCAAAAATAAGACATCCAAAATTATTAGGAAACAGGACTCTGTAGTAATCTTAAACCTTCATTATACATTGAATGAAAAGAGTGGTAAAGGAATATCAAACATGGAGAGGAGAAGACTAATTGATGCTGTTAATCAGCCAGCAAATGAGGCAGGTTAAATCTGACTTGCTACTGCTAATAATGATGAAGCACTCTGTTTGCCAATATATCAGACTAAGCAATAAAGTTCAACATTGGAAGATTGAAAATAAGGGTGTATTTCAACTTTAAACATACCTATTCAACACTGAATGTGATTTAAGATATTACTTTTTGTATAATCAAAAATCAACTTTTGTATTAAAACCCTTAAATAAGGCTACAACTTTTACATCTGTTTATCACAATAATTATAAGTACGTTTGTTGCATGCTTTAATATACCCAATACCCCTTTTAACAGCATCTATATGTGAGAACATTTGGGAACTGCAAGAAGAAGCTAGAAAGTGTACATCAACTCCAGATGAGTGGATCAAATATCTGCAGGTCCAGTACCTCTACCTTCAGATAGAGAACTTAAAGCTGGATATTGACATCAAGAAGAGAAAGCTGAGTGCTGAGAAAGAGACTGTGACCGACTAAGAGAGGCAATTCTAATACACAAAAATACATAAACATAACATTCTTGTTAACAAACTCTAACATTTTAAGTTTTTCTGGTTCATTCTTAGTGTTCATCCTAATGTTGCCCCCTTTTTTTTTTTTACCAAGTTGTGTTTTCCAATTTAAAAAAATCATACATTTGTTAGAAAGTGTGTTCTGGCCAGAATAATTGTATTATATAGGCTGCCTCTAATAACATTGTGTATATATTTACAATAAATGCTTTAACTAATGCAAATAAGCCTGACATTTGTCCTATTTTCTTTGTCTAAACTGTTGTAAAAACCATGTGAGTACCTTATTATGTAGTGAGTGGCAATTATGACATTAAGATGTCAACTGCATACAGACTGGAACTGTGCATCCAAATCCGGAATCCAGAGTGTGCTTGGGGTAGATTTTAATAACCAATAACGGTAAGCCGGAGCTACCCTTGGGATTGCCATTTCCATTTGCATGTGTGGAAATACAGGCATAGACTTCCTGATGCACTTTTTCACCCCCAAAACTTTATGGTCCGAATACAATTTGGCTCCCCACCAGCCGGGGAGCTGGAGCAGCTTTAAGATGAGTGATCCGCCTATGGCCAGCATAACCATTTGTACTGTTTATATCAACAGAGACCTGTTGATATAAGCAACACAGCAGAGACAGATAGATGAAAGATGCCAGCCGGCAGTTCCATCTATGTCTGTCTGTGTGTGAGCTGCGCTCACCATGCAGCTCACACAAAGCCAAGAGGGGACACACGACTGCAGCTTCCCCCACGGCCCCCCTCCTCTTCCCATATGTGAGGTAGATAAGATGACATGAAGTGTGCTCTTTAGTGGCAACATTTTTGTGGCTTAAATTGGGTACTGCGGGGGAACACTTTTTCACACTTCAAATATTTTTTTTCTGGCTTTCCTGCTCTCAAAACTGGGTGTGTCCGAAAAATACAGTAATAATTGTAAAGCCTCCTGGTTAATGTAAAAATTCTGTATTTTGTTTAAGCAACTCTAGTGGCTAGCATCACCTTCCTATAACTCTTGGGTCCCAGGTTTGAAGCCAGGGCACTATCTGTACTATTCTATGTTCTTCTGTGTTTGCATGGGTTTTCTTTGGGTACTAAGGCTTAATGCAGTCACTCAAAAATTGTATTATCTATCCCCCAGGTGCCCAACCTGCGGCCCGGGGGCCGCATGCGGCCCTTTGGGTGTTCTTTGGCGGCCCCCTTCAGTCTTCCACTTGAGACCCCTGAAACCTAACTATTAATGCATAGGAACTCACCTGTCTGCCGAGTCGAAGGTTATGTGCCCCATCGATATAATCAATGGCTTTGAAGCACATAACCAGGGGTGCACATAACTGGTCCGCTGGTACGCATTTGGGTCTAAAACCCCGCTCTGCGTACCTGTCTTGTCCCACTAAATCGCATCTGCGGACCACAGACAGGGGACAGATTGACGGAGCTTCCCCCCTCCCCCTCCTCCTTTCCTGCTCTGTGAGTAGATCTGCGTGTAGCTTTGACTGCAAGCATTAGCGGGGGGCGTGTCAGGTAGGAGGAAGCTGATAGGCTCAGCTCTGGAGACCTTGCTGACACGCCCCCTGTGTTCGAGAGTGTGTGTGTGTGCAAATGAGGGAAGAATACAATGCTGGAAAGCATCTGTTGTCCATAGCAGGCAGCTCTATTAGCCTAATTTTTCCCACTTTATGAACATATAGAAAGGTAAGCACATTATTACATATAGATTGTTTACATAGGAGAGCAGTTTTATATTTCTATCAATACATTCTTTCTATTTACATATCCAATGACCAGACTGCATTATGTGTCCCCACTTTTTCCCATGGCCTGTAACATGTAGAGCCTCATCACTTCCTCTCTCCCCTGGTCAGTCCTTCCATCACAGTTTTTTTCCCTAAGGCCCCCATGTGTCCAAGTTCAACAGAGGGGATGATAAGGGGGAGTGTTGTGCCTTGTGAGAGGGGTAATTAGGGGGTAGTGTTTAAATTTGAGAACACTACTGTAAATGTTGTTTTTTTTTAATTGCCAAATTCTTCTTTGCAATTTTTATTGCTAAACATATTCCAAAACCGCAGGGAAACTGTTAATAACCTAGGAAGTTTGCAGTTAGG
>CM070033.1:124929785-124940933 GCA_036250615.1 Ptychadena robeensis
GAGGATGATGTGGTCAAAATACTCATTTGCCTAATAATTCTGCACTCCCTGTATAGGTTACATTGTTAGTGCTATAGAAATGTACAGTTTGTGCTCATCATATTCATCATGATTATAATCTTCATTTATAAATCAGAAATATATTTTTATGCTGGCGCTTATGCATATTTTATAATAAATAGGGAATGCAGATGACAAGTACATACTATGTCCAGTCACTGCTCAGCACAAACCAGATTTCTCATTTCTCAGCTCCAAAAGTTACTGTATTTTTCGGCCTATACAATGCACGTTATTTCCACCAAAATCATGGGGAAAAACTATTAAGCCACAGGTAGTCACGCCTCCAAATTTTTCATATTAGTTTTAATGCAGAGCTGAAAGTAGGGACTTACTCGGCTGTCACTGCACTCAGAGATTGGCTCTTCCAGGGGAGTCATCAGAGCCAGGGAATAAGGAAAGGTCTTAAATAAAAAAAAAAATTTTTTCCTTCCTTTGATCAACACTTCTAGTGCCATTTATCAAAAAAAAAAAAAACTTGAGTTACTGGGGGTAGGTCCCCTATAAGTCCTTATCTTTGTACAAATTGGCTAGTAATCAAACATTTATATATTCTAGTTTCTGATTTTATTTTTCATTAATTTATTTAATGTCCGTTTTCTCTCTTGAAATAAACATTAGCATGTGGTAGGAAGGGCTTGCATGGGTCATGGATGCATGCCAGACAACTCTGCTTCACTTATTACAAACTTGTTTGTTGATGAATATGGAAAACATTGGCTTTACGTTTATTTAGGAGAGATCTTTGCTGTTACCCCCAAGGCACTATAAATGTGTACATTTTTTTACCTCTTTCTAACTGTGGGTAGTTCATAAATGTTAACATCTGAAGCTCCATATTCACCTCTCACTTAGGGAATATATTTCTAACATTATCCTCCTGAAGAATCTCTGCCTTGATGGACTCCAAGTGGAAAGTTAAAATTCTATTTTTTTATTTTAATTATACCATCTATCCACTCTAAAATTATAAATTTTACTGACCAAAAATATAAATGCAACACTTGTGGTATTGCTCTTATTTTGCACAGATTTAAACCAGCCATAGACGTGCCGATTCCCGGCCATAGTTGCAGGCGTTCAACCGGGGTGCACGCTCTTGCCGAACGCATAATGGTCCCCCTTGCAACTCTGCCAGACTCCTCCTTAAATGATTCTCTACCCCTGCTCTGCCATTTTTTAAACCTAAACTACCAAGATTTTAAGCCCCAGGTGCCCAACCTGCGGCCCTTTGGGAGTTCTTAACCTAACTGTTAAGGCATAAGGCATAGGAACTCACCTGTCTGCTGCTTCCCCGCTGACAGGTCCTCATCTGGGATCTGGGAGTGGGAAGAGGAGGAGAGGCGAAAAACTTACGTGAATGGAGTACATAAAAGCGACTCAGATGGTGCCTGAGCAAGTCCCTTGTCTCTCCTCCTCTTGTGTTGGCGGGGTTCAGCAGACAGGTGAGTGCCTATGCTCCCACTATTCCACCAATGAACAGGGGGTGATTGTAATATATATATTGCGGAACATAACCTTTGACAATGTATATGACACAAAATGTGCTTTACCACACAACAGTGTTCCCTAAT
This sequence comes from Ptychadena robeensis, assembly GCA_036250615.1. NCBI lineage: Eukaryota > Metazoa > Chordata > Amphibia > Anura > Ptychadenidae > Ptychadena > Ptychadena robeensis. The sequence goes on from CM070033.1 coordinate 124,931,420, forward strand.
GCTTAAAGTATCATTTACAAAAAATGTCTTCTAACTAGGCCTACTGTCAGTATAGATTGAAATTGTTATGTGCATCCCTTTAGTAATGCTGAGGGCCGCACTTTTGGCCCTCCATATCAACTTAGTTGGCCCCCACTGTTTTAAGCTGTGAAAGCCAGTGCTGAAAGCGTACTTTAGGTATAATAAATACTTCCAGTCACAGGGGCACCTGAAGAGCATTACCATCAACATATCTATTTATCGCTGCTAAATAGATTGGCGTGTGAAAGCTGCTTTAAGTTGGCCATACACGGTTAGATTTTTCCATTTGATCAACTTAAAAAAAATATCGTTTTCATATCGATTCCTTTTTTGCTAAATCAATCGACCAAAAGTGATCCAAATCAGAAAAAATCAGACATGTTGGTAAATTTCAGTCAACTGTTCAAGTATCTGATACCCCACAGTCTCCATGCAAAGAAACACACATCGACCGTGGTTTACGGTCATGTTGAATTTCCCGGTTTTGGAGCGGGATTGATTGGTCCGCAAATTATATGGACCAGATAGATGGCTGTGAGCTTGTACGTGTACTAGCATGTGTACCCAGCTTAAGTATTTTGAGTTTTATCCATCCGTAATGTGGAGCATGCGTACAACTCTAAGGAAAGGAATCGATCAGTTTCATTATATGTTCTACTTTATCGTTTTTTATGTTGAGGGAATGGAAAATAAAGTGGTGTATGTCTAGCTTTAATCATAAAGTCAATTACAAGCAAAGGTGATCCTCACTGGACTGATACAATTTCACTTACAGAGGAGCAGGGACACTAAACTTTCAAACCAGGGCCATTTTTTGGGGGGTTTATTTATCTATTTATTTACTATTATTGACTAAAGGACTTACTTCATGTGCAAGTCAACAAAAAACACAGCTGCAATTGTAGCCCCTGCCAGGAAGTATTTAGGAGGGAAAAGCCTAAGTGGTCACAGGCAGGTGCAGCCATGGCTGACTGTCAGTGAAGGACTTGGCTTTTTGTCCAGTCTGGTAAATGTATCTACTGTACTCATTTGCCTAATAATTCTGCACTCCCTGTATTTGTGCTCTTCTGCCTGAATCCTGAGAGGCCCAAGGTTTTGCGCCTTTTTCAGGGACTGGGAGGGGAGAAAGCTATAAAGGTGTTAGAGACAGGATGTTTAGACAGTCTTAGCCCAGGGAGTTCCCCTGCTGGGGGCCCTGGGAGTGTTAGTGATGTGATGTGCCTAGATGAAGGACCAGAAGAGAGAGAGAGTCTGAAGTCTGGGACGCCTATCTAGAAGGGAGAGCCTGTTATCTGGTCTGCAGAAGATAAAGGTCTCCAGAGCAGCAGCCGTCAAGGGCAACCTACAGGTTCTAAAGGGAAACTCTATCCAGGTTTCTGAAGCAAGACGGATCAGTGAGAGTGAGGTCTACTTCCAAGATTCCACAAGAGAGGTTTAGCCAAGACAGTGCTGTGCTCATCCGTTCGGAAGAAGAACCTGCCTAGGGGGAGCTAGGCCAGTGTTCAGCTGTGTTCATTCGTGCTGCTGGAAGAAGAACACACTGCCAGGTGTGGAGCTAGGACCTCAGTCGCTCGAACAGCCTTGTCCCTGACCCTCTCTCCCATTGATGACATGAGAAAATAAACTTTCTTCAAGTTAAACTGCAAGTAAGTCTCCCTGGTTATTTCTGCTACCCGGTATCCCATTCTACACAGCTGCACCCACGGGTGTCATCGCTACACAATGTCAGTGTGACAGCTGCATCACCCTCCCCAGTCCCATCTGAGAATTGTACATTCCCTGAGTTTATATACACACACACATATACACAGGGCTCTGCATGGTGCCCTATGTTGTGCCTGTCTGTGTGTCTGCAGCATATAGTATTAAGGTGTAGAATTTTTTTAAATTATTCTCCATGTGTCATAGCTAGGGGGATTTGTCAGAACTTCTGGGGTTAGTTCAATGAAATGACAGCTGTGAGGTCTTTAAGTCTCAGCATGCTCAGGGGCAGCCTTTATCAGTGTTATGACAGTAAATGGCTAGCCCAGCATGTGTGAGGAAGAGATCTGCCTCATGGTATTACGTTGCATTTATTTCTCGTATGTCCCAATGAGACTGAAAATGAGTAGTACTGTAAAATGTAAACTTAAACATCAGCAACTCCTAGTGGACTAATTAAGATTCCCAAATTTTAATGTGGATTTACAGAAGAATTTTTTTTTATAAATTGTTTTGTATGTAAAAAGGAATTTTAACATCCAAATCATCTTTTGTTGTGGCATGTGAAGTCTCAGTACCAGCAGTATTACCTATACACCTATTTGTATATTTGTACTGCTAAAGGATTCAAGAACAAAAATAGAACTCAAATCTGCATCTCCAGTCCTTAAAGGCCAGCTAGCCCAACCTTTGAAGTTTTTCTTTGACACACATCAGTAAATGAGCAATGGTTTATTATGGCAGCAATACAATAACTGTACACTAACCAGAAGGTGAAAAATGTGATGTCAAATCCATCTGCCAAAGGAGCCATATATATCTCCCAGCAAGCAATAAAAACAGTTTTAGCTCAAATAAACATGCTAAACAAAGAATGATCTGACCAAACACAAGCTCAATGTAAGGGCACCTTCATAAATTTGCACTGCAACGCACACAATGGTGTGGAATCCACCTAAACCTTTGTACCATAGGTTTCCATACAAACAAAAGTTTGAAGTTCAAAAAGGCAATTCTTACTAGCAATATTATAAAATACACAGCATAACAAATTGTCAAAACAAAAACACTTTCAAAATGTTTCAAGAGGATCTAAAACATTTTCAGATAGTGTTAAAAGTGTTTACTTTAATTGAGTGCTGAGAATTTTGTATGCAGAATGTTACTAGGGAACAGATCTGAATCAGTGATAAAGGTCTGCACCACCCAACAAGGCGGAGGAATCCGTAATCCCATGTAAGGATACTGAGTGCACTATCCTGTAGATAGCACAAAGAGCTGATCACCAGATGCTAGGAAGAGAAGTGGGATATGCAAAATATGTCAGTGCACTAAACTTACAATACTAACTGGAGCAGAAAGCAGTGTGGATAAAAGACGTGCAGGAAAAGTTGTTTGCGACGGATACAACCTACAAGCAAAAGGTAGATAAAATGATGTTGAAAGGCCAAGTGTGTGTTTGATTGTCGTGAATGAGTACAGCAGCGGTAGGGTTAACTCTTTCTTAGGAATGCTACAGATAGAGGCACGTCTAGTGCACCCACTATTTCCCATGACTACATTTATCTTCATAGATTTTCAGAGTGTGGGGTCAGCACTCTTGGGAAATAGATAAAATGTGACCATTCCCTGAATCCATAACAGAAAGGCATTGGGTGTTGCCGCTCATCATTAGTGATGAGCGGCATAGGCAATATTCGAATTTGCAATATCTCGCGAATAATTCTACTAATATTCAATTCTATATCTGCGCATATTCGCAATCGCGTGCATCTAGATTCGCAATTATAATCATCTCGTAAAATACTTTTAAAATGAATGGTCACATGTGCTATTGCGAATATATATTATATATATATTCGCAATCCATGCTCATAAGCATCCCGATGCGAATATTTGAAATTGCGAATATCCGCCGACATATTCGCGAAATTTGCGAAATCTCGAATAGCCGATATTCGGCAAATATATTCGAAATTCGAATATTCAAGCTCAACACTAATAACAATTAGAAAACAACCCTAATCCCAGATGAAAAGGGTTCTGGGTGACCGACCTAGTAGGAGGGTTTTAAGGCACATAAGGCATCATAATAAATGTTAAAACAGGTCTTTATTGAGCTAGTGGACCTATATCCAACAATAAACCTATAAAAACGATATATAATGTACATGAGCACCAGGTAGGGACGAAACACGTCGGAGTGTCATTGGATCTACCACATCGGTTGACTATTACCTACACTGTATAATCTGACGTACTGTAATCTGGTGTTCACATGGATGAATGTTCTTAATGTACATGTATATCGTTTTTATAGGTTTATTGTTGAATATAGGTCCACTAGCTCAATAAAGACCTGTTTTAACATTTATTATGATGCCTTATGTGCCTTAAACCCCTCCTTCTACTAGTTCGGTCACCCAGAACCCTTTTAATCTGGGATTAGGGTTGTTTTCTAATTTTTCTCAACAGGGGTGGCACACTGCCTATCACCTAATACGTTGGTTACTATGCAACATAGTTATTACTGTTGTCATAACCATTATTTTTGTTTTATTTGCAAATTAAGCAGCTCATCAATGGCTTAAAAGTAATAGTCAATAGTCATAGCAGCCATTACAACTGTCATAGTGCCTGGGGGCTTCATTAGTGGGGCACTTAACGCAAGTTAAATTTAGAAATATTAAATCAGGTTTCTTATTTAAACCTATAGCCTATCTATAATGCATTCAATTCCCTACCCGTTAAATCTGCATTTACACACATTTGTGAAAATGTTTATGTGGAATGACAACAGTATCATACTTCTCTGTATGGTTGATGGGCTGGCTTTAGATGTAAGGAGCCACATTTCCCCAGAGACACTCTCAAATCTACAAATAAAGTCATCCCAGTACTTAGAAAACTGCAAAGATGAGATAACTTCATATTGATTATTTTATGTATTTAACATTCCTGCAAGTGTAATGGCCAATAGTACCAATACCTTTGTATATAAAGTGTATTTTCTTTTGCACTGACATATTCCCCAATTGCACATAGTAGGAAATGTTTGTATTATTGAAGAATAGGCATAAGGTTGTGTTTGTTGGTATGGCAAGTATGCATTTTTTAACGTTTTCAAACCTACAACGACCACTCCTTTAACTTAAAAAACAAAATAGCTTGCAGGAAAAGGTCTGCAATTCTCATTCCTCTGCCAATGTATTAATCCCTACATCTCCACCCTTCCTTTGTCAATTGTAGTACTGCAGGAAATAAAAACACCCCACCTTCTGTCCACCTATTATGGACTAACAAATCTACTTACCAACCATACAGCCACATAAAACAATGCATTTCTGAATTTATGAAATACAATTACAATTACAAAATAAAAACTTTATTGTCTCATGAACTTGTCATTGATCAAATTAAATGTAACTTTAGCAGGAATGATATATTTGATTTTCGTGTTGATAATTGGAGAAATGGGGGCATGATTGGAGATGTGGTAATGGGTGGAGTTTTAGGGAATGTTTGCTTGTTGTTTTGAAGTGTTCTTCTGTACCAGGTTTGTTTCAATTTCACTGTTCTAGTTAACAAATAGAAGTAAGGGCTTGTTTCCACTGCGTTTTTCAATCCGTCAAGGTCCCTCTGTTAACGGAAGGGTGCATCCGTCTGTCCGTCAGGCATCCGTCAGTGCATCCGTTAGGCATCCGTCTGTGCATCCGTCAGGATATACATGAAATGTTTTCCTTCAGTTCATCCGTCAGTGACTGATTACACCCCTCCGTTGCGTCAAAATAGACGTAGTGATCTACGTCAATTTTAACACAACAGAGACCGGATTGCACTGACGGATGTTGGGACAGGCTCATTTGATATAATGGGCTACGTCAAAATCCCTACGTCAGACGGAGGGATTTTGACGCAGTGGAAACTAACCCTAAGGCTTTGTTTCCATTGCGTTGGGACCCCTCCACTAAGCATACACGCTTAGCAGGAGGTCCCAACGTAACAGATAGACTTACCTGCTCGGCGGAGGGTCTGTCTTCATTGCGCCAAGCCGATCCGCCGGTGTAAGGCTGAACGTAGTCGAGTACGTTCAGCCTTTACACCGGCAGATGTTTAAACAGACCATCCGCCGGCAGGCAAAGTCTGTGGGATACGACGGGACCCCTGCTAAGTGTATACGCTAAGCGCAGGGGTCCCGACGTATAATGGAAACAAGCCCTAAGAATGACCTTTTTCCCTCTGGCACTTTTCCAGACCACCAGGCTATGCACAGAGGAAAGGAGAAGAAGGCGTAAAAGAAGTAGATGTGCAAGCCACCTCAGCATTGAGCCTGGCTGGTTTGGTAAATGGGGGTGAAGAAAGAACATGCACCCAGCACAAGCCCAAATAAAGACATGACACTTTTACTTACACCAGTTTATACTTGGGCTAAGAAGAAAGGGCACATACTCCTCTCCTTTCTTTGGGTGTCTTGGTCTGCCCATAGGTGCCTGGTCATTTTATATGAGCTATTTTCCAACACCCCCAATACTCATAAATCCCCATTTTGTATGACAATGTTACCTTCTTTGAAACTCAAAACTTTAAAAACGGGTGGAAACAGTAGCAAATCAAAATGTTTTCCAAACACAAATTGTGTCAGAATATTTATACTGCTTCTGATTAACAGTTTATAGTAATTATGTGAAATAAAGGAGATTCTAAACTAGTAACATAAAAATCAAGCTAACAAGAGCTCTTGATCTGCGTTGAACTGAACACAAAAATTAGACCCAATCATAAACAAAATACATACATTTATTAATACAAATTAGTGTTAATAAAATGACTAACAAAACAAACAATAGAAAAAACGAATGGCTCGGTATCCATGCAAAGAGAAATGTCAATAAAAGTATTAAAATAAAACCAAAGCAAATACTTCTTATTAGTAAAAGAGCCAGCCAATGTAATCCTAACATTCTACTTAATATTTTAATAGGTATCTTTTCAAATAAAATATAAGCAAACCTTAAAAATTATGGTGAAGATGGTTTCAAAGATGAATCCAAGATGCCTCTCCTCTCTCTCACCTCATGTGACCTTTAATGCTAACTTTTCGCTGGGTGTGACCTGGTTAAACTTTAACTATTTAGTCATGAATCTACATATGATGGCACCACATTATCGTGCCATTTTTCAATGTCCTGTTTAATTATGTCAGTAGGTGGCATTTTAATTAGTTTGGACCTTAAGTTGTTAATAGGTAACCAAAGTCCATAGACCACACTTTTTTAAAACACATGAATCTCAGATCTTCCTTTAAAAGGATACAAAAATGGTTGCCATATATCATAATATATACCTATTTTTATTTTTATGCTCAATAATTCTGACAATTGTATATGATGGAAATTTCACCTCTAACCCTTTTTGTTCTGACCTGTCCATCTTTATGCTGTGTCTTTATGTAAAGTCTATACATTACAGAAGCTAGAACATGGAAGCCATTCCTCATAGCTGCACTAAGTTTAAGCTGACCACTGCATATTTTATTTTTTTTATCCATTCTACCCTACATTTTTGGACTTGTGTATATGTGTTCAGCAATTGTACTTGAAAAATTGTTTATTGAATGACTACTTGAAAAAAAAAATTACATAAATACAAAACTAAACATTTAGGTTGGTTAAATAATGTATTGTTATTGCAGATTCATGAAAATGATGTTGGCATCGTATATTTGTGGATGGGCTTTTGTATTTCTATTTCATAGTGCTTGTGGTAAGTTTTTTTTGTTGTTTTCATATGTTAATTTTTACAGGGAGGATTTACAATGAGATGTTTAATTGGGGTTCTTGGCAATTTATTGGGGGGGGGGGGGCATTTCAAGCCATGGTTCTGTGTTGGCATATAACAAAATAGGGTTAAATGTGACAGCTAAACCTTGGGTTAGGCAACATGACAATTCAGAGCACACCAGAAAATCTGCAACAGGATGGCAGAAACAAAAAAGAATCAAGGTATTGAAGTGGCAATACATTCCAGACAAGGGTTGTTGTGGAATGTGAAAAAAGAGCTGTGTATTCAAAAAGTCATGCAAACTAAAAAAAATAAATCAATGTTGTAAAGCAGAGTAGGCCAAAATTCCTCTACAAAAACATGGAAGACTAGTATCATCATATGGGAAATTATTGCTTACCATTTAATTATAGAGTGCCCCTTTATTTATTGGATGCTCGACTCCACATATTTTCGAACTTGCTAAGGGCACAAGTAAGTACAGAAGTCTCCCAAACCATTTTACCCATTCCCAGGAGGTTAGAAAATGCCCAAATCTAAACAGAATTAAAATCTTTCAATCCTATCTCTTGTTAACGAGTACCTAAGCTCACTTCATGTATTTTATGTCCCTCCTTTGTAAACACTCTATTATTAAAATGATCGCTCATAAATATAAAAACCTTCTCTGTAATGAGATAATGCTGAATTTTCCTTCTTACATCTCCCCTCTGTTCAGAATGTTGGAGCTGTGAAAGGCTTCTCACACAAAAAGTTTAAAGATACAAATCAGTCATGTCATTATATTCCCTTTACGGAGCTAAGCCTATGGAGCTACATTTTCAGCATTAGAACAATTATCTCTAGTGGCCATACCACTACTGCAGTTAATTTAACCTCAGAAGACTGACAACTACAGTGGATTAAATATGGTGGCTTCCACAGATGAAAGCACAGCAGGTTGATATTTTTGGCCTTTTGGTGCACCTTTGCACACAGCTGTGACAGCTCAGATCTAATTAAAAATATGATGTACTTTTGTTTTTTGACTTGCACTTTAATTCCTGCTTGCTTCCCCACCAGCAACTGATTTATGATTATATGTGGATATGATTTCTTTTCTGCTGTTAGATATTCATACATGTGATTCCTTTTTGGGTGTCAGTTATTTCATAAATTATCAGTTTGCATCCTATCTACATTCTCTACACGAACATTTATTTTTATTCATTTATTTGTAGGCTATTGTGGGCCCCCACCATTTATACCAAACACAAAACCTCTTTCGATGACATCTGGAACCCCAGGACAAATTTTGCAATATGCATGTAATCGTGCTGCTGGTTTCTATGAAATTCCTGGCAAAAGTACATTTATAACCTGCCAATATGACAACACCTGGTCCTATATTGACGAATTCTGTACAAGTAAGTGTTATACTGATTGGCTTTTTTGTCTGCTGGTGAAGTGGTATATAAAACTTTCCCTTTAAATTAGTTTTTATAGTTTTTTGTAAAAAAAAAATCACTTTATCATAGTTTTGATTTTTCACTATTTAGGAAAAAATTGCGAAATCTGATCAAATAACCAAAAAAACATATTATTAGGGATGTGCATTGAATATCTTCCCATCACCCAGAGGAAACTGCCAAGACCTTTGCTCATTAATATATAGAGTTTTATCAATTGTTAGGGACCTTGAGTCCAAACTTGTAATTATACCACAACGAGGAGAGCCTCCAAACCATGTCCTCCTCATTTCTAGCTCCATTCAATGCACCAAACTCTCAGAAGATTTTTATTAATGCATTAGTGCAGGGGTAGGCAAAGTGCGGCTCAGGAGCCATATGTGGCTCTTTAGCCCCTTCAGTCCGGCTCAGTGGCGTAGGGACTTGACCTTCCTACTACCTGTTTTTTATTATTTTTCATTCATGTCTGCCCATCCCACTCCCAATAGCAAAACCCCCAGGCCATCACCAACAACCCTAAATATGCCTATAAGGGGGGCTTTGTGATTACCTGTAAGGGGGAG
>CM070033.1:125004286-125019412 GCA_036250615.1 Ptychadena robeensis
TGCTTGTTAGCTGGCAGATGTTTCCCCACATCTGATCAGTGATGGCACAGCTACCCCCCCTGTCAAAGAGCAACAGGGAGGGGGGATGCTGGAGTCACTGCTTGTTATCTGCCAGTAATCAGTGCAGGGGCTTACTTATTGATACCCAGTTGAGAAGGTGTAAATCCCTTACTAAAATCCATTTCAAATGAGTACACAGTATGAAATAAATTATGGGAGGCAAGGCACCTGCTTTGCATGGCAGGAGAGACTGTGGATGTGTGTCTCTCCTGCCATGCAAAACACTGCCTGTCAGGTTGGTTGGTTGGATCCTGGTTTAGTAGTAATACCAAGTGGTTTTAGAGTCAAATTACATAGTCATAAAGAGTCAAATTACAGTACTGATGTGTATGGTAATGTCTCTCATAACTGACAGTTCTTTCACTATTCTATTTTCTTCTGAAAAAACATTTCTTTACTGGTAAAAAATAAAATATGAAATAAAATATTACTATATTTTGTTATATTTAATTAAATATTTAAGTACACCATTACTATTTGGTTCAGAATATTTTTTTCTAGTTTTCCTGCTCTAAAAACTAGGTACGTTTTATGGTCAGGTGCGTCTTATGGTCCGAAAAATACGGTATGCTGTTTTCTATGTAGTGCATCTGAATAGTATTCACAGCACATAATTTTGTTATGGTACAGCCTAATTCCAAAATGAATTAAATAATTTTTTTCCTTAGATATTTACAAACACCACACCATAATGACAATGTGAGAAAGTTTACTTTATGTTTATAAGTAGTGATGGGCGAACTGTCTGCAAGGCTAGAAGATCTTTTCTTCTAGCCGGTGGGAAGAAGTTTATTATTCTTCCACTGGCTGGATCAGGCACAGAATGACCCGGACAGAGGAAGAATCTTTTCACTAGCGAACTTGTAGAGAACCCAGTCTTCTAGTGAAAAATTTACATCAGTGATGTCACGTCCGGCAATTGAAACCAGGAACTATGCGTTCCAGGTAACGTCACTTCCAGGTTTTCCCGATTCAAACTCCCTGCAAACAGGCGGACGGAGGACTTTTTTACAGGTTTGTTCAATACTTTGTCGATGCACCATTTGGCACAGATGAATATCATGCCACAGGCTTTGCAAACCTATCCTTGGCCAGTCCATCCCCCCCCCCCCCCCCCCCCATTCCTCTTTGCAGTGCCTCTCAAGCTCCATCAGGTTGGATGGGAAGTGTCTGTGTGCAGCCATTTTAAGATATTACCAGAGATGTTCAATCGGCTTCAAGTCTGGGCTCTGGCTGGGCCACTGGGACACTAACAGAGTTGTCCTGAAGTCACTCCTTTGATCTCTTGTCTGGTTGCTTAGGGTCGTTGTCCTGCTGAAAGATGACCTTGAGTGGCCCAGCTTAGAATCTGATTGAGCATCTCTGGAGAGATCTTAAAATAGCTCTGCACCGACACTTCCTATCCAACCTGATGGACTGGGTAAAACTGACCAAGGATTGGTGCGCCAAGCTTGTGGCATCATATTCACTGAAGACTTGACGCTGTAGTCGCTGTCAAAGGTGCATCGACAATGCATTGAGCAAAGGCTGTAAATACTTATGTGCTTTGTCAGTTTTTTTTTTATTTTCAATACATTTGTCAAAACCTCAAATGTTTTTCAAATGGTCATTATAGGGAGTTGTGTGTAGAAATCTGAGGAAAAAAAATATTTAATTAATTTTGAAATAAAGCTGTAACATAACAATGTGGAAAAAGTGATGCACTGCAAATACTTTCTTGATGCATTGTATAATTGTTTTCCTTTTCTTCCTCTAGATATAGTTTGTTAAGCAGTCGAAATTACCGAGATTGCCTGGCAGATGGGACTTGGAGCAACAGTCTTCCTCAGTGTGACGGTGAATTTAAAGGCTATAATTGCCACTTCTCTGCTAAAGCTAGCCACACATGGTTAAATTTTGGTTCAATCGATGCTCGATTAGATCGAGGAATTCAATCGTCTAATCGAAAATCGATCTTAATCGCATCAACATACACCCCACATTGAGTTTGCGATTGTGGTGAGATTTCGATTCCAAAAGATTACTAAAATCGTCGATTTTGGTATTGAAACGTTTGAATTCCCGATTGAAGTGGTCTATGTTATGTATATCTAATCTAATCGATCCAGGAGAAACACCACAAACATCATCGATTATAAAACGATTTTGGCACAATCGACGATGATTTTCCAACATGTCCGATCAAAATTCGATTCGATTTTCTGCCTTCATCGTACAATTATCGTCGATCGTACCATGTGGGCATTCCTCGATTTTCGTTCAATCGATGAAAAAATTCATCTAATCGAGCATCGATTGAACCAAAATCGAACCGTGTGTGGCTAGCTTTAGAATACATACTTCATTGTATATACTGAATATTTATATCATTTTATTTTGACATGACTTAAACCCCCATACACATTTTAGATCACTCCATACAATTTCCTTTAGATCTACCAAAATATATGTAGTATAGGGGCCTCCCTAATAGAATAAATAGTGATTGGAAGGTTTAGAATGGTCCTCATATTACAAAATTTTAGTAGAACAAAAGTGGATTGCACAGAAATTGCATGGTAAGATTGTAGGCTGTATGGGGGCCTAAAGCCACTTGTTAAAAGATCACTTATTCACATCATTGCTGTTGTAGTAAAATAAATGTTTTGTCATTTCAAATAACACCAAATTGATCAATATTATGCAGACATTATCATTGCTAGAAATGACTATATTAGCTGTTCTGACCCGTTAGGTCCCTATAATCAACTTAAAGCTTGATTGTTTAAGTTTAAATGTTAGGAAACCGGTTCCTGTTGTACCTGTTTAGATCAACTAAAAAGGGATGGAAATCGAACATAAAATTGATCACTTTTGATTCCCAAACCGTTAATCCCCTACCCAATAGCCGCAAATTAAAAAAAAAAAAACATTCAAAAATACCCCCAAGAAACAAGGACATAAAAGCTGAAGGACTGGCAGTACAGAACACCAATGAAAATAATAATTACATAACCGATTTCACACTATGCATGTTGTGTTTTTATAAATGCACGTTTTTACACTACTGCATTTTCTCATAGAAAACCAATGGTAACATTCACACTGCATGTGTTTTTATAATGCCCTGCCTAATGCATTTTTCATGCTGTGTGTATTTTTAATAATGCATGCCTTTAAAAAAAACACATATAGTGTGAAAAAATCAGTCAGTAAAAATACATATACCAAAATCTATTAAAATAAAATACTTACAAAAAAAGTTCCTAAAAAAAGGTGGTTTGTGTACTAAATGAACATGCCCTCATAGAACCTTTTGGGCATGTGCAGTAGTATGGGAAAAAATGTCTTTCAGTTCACCTGGGGCAAATGTTGATCAACAAAGTCTCATGTGACCTCTGTTAGAGCATGTGCAGTAGTGTGGGAGATTTTTTTCCCCACACTACTGCACATGCCCACATTTTTAATGGTGTTCTGTATTGTTGGGCATTAACTTTTATGTGTAATATTTTTATTAAATAATTAAATATTTTTGTTATATTAATTCTTATATGCAAGTATCGCATCATTGAAGGTCTTCACAAAAGGCATCTTCCTCATGTATGAACTGAACAAAGCACCTGTTTAGAGGCTGCGTCTGATGACCAGTGCTTTAGCAAAGGGCTTGACACCAAATGGCTGTTGGCCCTAGCCAGCAGCATAACCAGGTTGATAGAAAGCTCGACCAAAAAATCTGCTGACATCTTGAGTTATTGAATATCCCCATATTCTCCATCTACATTACCAGCTGTGAAGGAAACAACACTCTACCCAGGCCAAGGCTTTTGACCCAGATGTTAAAGAACGGTCCACCAGAACACCAACCCTGCAACCAGTTGAATCTTGCTTTTCAGCATTCAATATTTTATCCATGGGATTCCAGAAAATGGCAGAATATTCCAGCAGCACAGTAACCTGGAGTCCCAATATTTGCAGAGTGGCAATAAAATTTAGGCGTTGAATCTCACAGGCATCTGGCCCACTAAAGATTCTGCAAAGCATTTTTTTCCCAGTTTCTGGCACTTCTTCACTCCATTCCTTGATGTCCCATATGAGGGGTAAAACTCTCTCCTTCAGGTGTAGAAAGTATCTGAAAAGCTTCGAAGGAGTCTGTTGCTCTTTTTACTCTTGCATGGCTTCCCTAAAGGCCCCCATACACCGGACGAGCCAGGGCCTATAGACAAGCAACGTGATGATGATGTCGCTCAGAGTATCGTCGGGCACCCTTTGTATGCCAGTCAATACATTAGATGGGGACGCCTGTCCCCATTCAAACTAATGGCATCAAGCTTTGGGAAAACAGGGATCGGTCACCCCACGTGGGCACCCACATCAGTCAGCCGAAAAATCGGCCATGACTCGCTAGGGGTATGGGGTCCTTTTCATCCAGAACAAAGTTATTTCTCATCCATGGTTGTGGAGTCCTGAAGGGGTTCTACCACATCTTCCACCACAGAGGAGGTGAGCCTGGTTTTCATAAAGCATTTCATATCAATGCAATAGCTTGGTTGATGTAGGGTGGGTTGCCACAAGCCCAACATCAGAGTGGCCTCCATGACCCATTATAGAGGGCAGATTAAGTTCAGACTTAGATGGTGACCACGATCGCCTGCACTGCTTGAATGCTGAATTGAAGGGGATGTATGGGGATGACTTCCAGATGCATCTGTACGGTGCTTTTTTTTCGTATCCTGCTCCTTGGCTTGTTGCCTAAAACACACAGAAGGAAGCTTTCATTAACCACTACACTCTACATAAAATTCCAAATAAACTTACTTGCCTACATGGGTATTTATCCAGGCAAAACGATACCTGTAAAGGGAAAATCGCATACTTGCCTTCCCCTCTTCCTCGTTCCAGGGCCGCAATGACTGGAGTGTCTGATCCTCTGTCTCGCTCTCTCCACCAATCCAGATCTGAATCCAGTGCTGCTCCATCACTTAATTCAGATCTGGCTGGCTCCTGGGCACACAAGGATTATGGGAGGCAGATTTCAAGACTGACGTCTACTTTCCCAATATCCACATGCAGTGCAGGCGCCCTGCATATTTACAGGTTTTGACAGTTTTTTTTAGTTTTTGTTTTCAACCTCGGATCTGCCCCATTATCGGCACCTCTGCTGCCAATTATAGGAAGCAGATAATGAGAGGTGTACTTTGTTAGATACTGTATATATGTGTATGTTTGTTTACATCATTTCTGAAGTACCTGCAGATCATCACTGATCCAAATTGTTCGTAGAGGGGAAAAATATATGTTTACATACAAAGAGATTATGTTGCCTTTATGTCAAATTAGAAATCCTACTGAAATAGGTGTTTCAAGAAGGCCACAACCTAAACAAATCCGTAAAAACCATCTACAACAACATCCAGTCTGATTCCCGGCAATCTAAATTGTAAGGTAAACATGGGGGGAAACATTACAAAATGAGGCACAGCCAAAAAATTTAAGAATTGGGGAATATACAGCAAGAATAGATTTCCACAGATGCCAGATGTTGGTTGACTTCATGCAACAGAAATAAGCAGCAGGTCTTGGAAACTGCGGTTCTACAAACAAATATTAGTACAATGGTTGAAAAACAACATTTTTATGTAGTGAATGATTGTGCACATACTGTTGTATGTTTACACTTTCTCTGTGTTTTCAGTGTATTTGCCTGTATGGAAATAAATTCATTATAAAGATTGAACTTTTTTCACATTTAGTTTTTTAATACGCTGCTTTTATTCAGAACTATACTGTATGAAGATGTTCTTTTAGGCTTTTTTGTTTTGTTTTTTTGTAATTTAATTTCCTTTGCTTATACTTCCTAATGAAACCTTTGTATTACAGAACTTATTTTAGACCCAGGTATATCACTTGGGACCTCAGCAGGGAGGTGGTCACTGTACATTGCCATAATTTTAAGCGTTTATTAACCAATGATCATCCTGTAATTTGAGGAGACCAAAAGCGAAGTAATGAAAAGTGCTCTGGAGGTCTATAATATGTTACTTGTGCACTTTTTCTCCGGGAAGTAGTAAGATTGAGGATAAAGAAATACAAAGTACAGGTTTACATACAGCTCCAAGTCTTGAAAATAAAGAATCTATCCTTCAAGTTTTGTTTGTTTCTTCATTTGATAGTTGCTTACGTTAATATGACTGATTGTTTTTGATGTAAAAATCATGGGAGACTTTCTTTCAAAATGTTATACATTTCTCTAATACACTTTTTTCTTTTTCTTCTAGTTGTGATATGTCCTCCACCACATCTACCAGATAATGTAGAGTATTCCCCTGTAAAGGATGAGTACAGTTACTCAGATGCAGTAACACTTTCATGCAAAAAGCCTTTTGAACTTGTGGGTTCTCCTTCAATATCCTGCACAGCAACAGGGGAGTGGAGTCCTATTACTTCCGCGTGCAAAGGTTTGAGCTAGCTTTTTCAAATTTCAAGTTAATTGAATACCAAAATTAGGTTCTCACCCAATATGTTTGGTAATACAGGCAGTGCTTTTTTATACTACCTCCACATAAGCCAAATGACCAATGCTAGGAGTCAGTTTTTTCCTCTCCCTCCATCCAAGGAAAAGCATAATAGTGCTTGATGAATGTCCTGTCTCTGTTAGGGGTAGATACCTAGAGTCTGTATTGGTGTCTGCATTTGTTATTTAACAACCTGTCCAAATGTTGGGGCTACCATGCCCTATGAAAGAGGGCACAGTAATTACATGTGTACTTTAATCCAATGTTGTCATAGGGTTACAAGAGAGAAAATTATCCTCTACCTCCTTTTATATCCCCTTTGCTAGGAATGCTCCTAGCCCCCCCCCCCCCCCTCCTAAAACAAAAACCAGCACATATCAAAATAATAGATGTATTAAATAATTCTAAAATCTGTCCTCAATTAAGAGCATACATTTGACAATTCCTAATTATTCCCAAAACTTACTGCCTCTTAGAGTGGAAAAGGGGCGCCCCATTCCCTCCTTAGATCAAGAGGCCCCCCTGGGTAGAGGGGGATGACAACTGCCTTATTGTGCTTAGTGCAGTCAAACGCACCCTAGCATACTTTTTCTAGGATGCTTATGCACTACAAATAAGGACAGAATATCTTAATCAACATTTTCACATTTCAAAATCCATATACATTACCAGAGTGGATTTGATTTAAATCACAATTTAACCCTCTGGGCGTTACAGGCTTTTTGCGCCATTTTTTATGGCACGAAAAGCCATTTCTCCCGCAATCACGGCGGAGTACAATGTACTCCGCCTTGATTGGCGGCTCTCTGCCCAGCCCTCTACACACCGCCGGTGTCAAATAGACGCCAGCAGTGTGTGGGGAGAAGAGTGGCACCTCCTCCATTAACATGGAGGCCTATATCACAGATGACGCTGAAGACACGGGCTGAAAAGGCTCCGTGTGTCTGCGGCTTTTCTACAGAGCCGCAGGCACACAGAGAGACGCTGTTTGCACCCAAACTGAGTTCGGGCATAGCGCCCAGGAGGTTCAGTCACTGGTCAGTAAAGGCCTCCATACACCTTTAAAATTTTTCCATACAATTTCTGTACAATCAAATTTTGTTCTACCAAAACCATGTAATCTGAGGACCTTTCTAAACCTTCCAATCACTATGTATTCTATCAGGGAGGCCACTTTACTACACAGTTGTTGGTAGATCTAATGGAGATTGTATGGATCGATCTTAAGGTGTATGGGGGGCTTTAGGGCTTGCTTTAAATCAATCATTCTTGCTGGTGACACTTTAATGTACGAGTAGATAGATTTTTAGAATAACAACTTTTCATATTAGTGTTTTTATCCCCAGTTTAGGTTAATCATTCATATTTGGACAACTTTTCTGTTGTACTTAGTTTTGATAACTGCAAAAGTAAACCAAGCATAATAGATAATAATAGATAATATCTTGTAGGCAGAGAAACTGCCCAATAATCTTACAAAAACAATAGACAGAAGTTGATGATGGCATAAGCACATCACCCAAAATATCCCCTTGAATAGATAAGGGCGAAGGGCCACTTAACCGCCCTAGCTGTCTGGACAGCAGCATCTTGTCCAGCGCTGCAACTGCTAGTATAGCACTGGACGAGGTGCTGCCGCCCAGTACAAATCGGGGCTCTGGGAGAGCATACTCACGCTGTGATTTCATCACACCAGGTTAGAGAGGGTTAACTGCAAATGAACACATCTGGGGCACAAGTGACTTTATTGTAGTGATGTTTAGTACATAGCAGCATAGCTTTGTTCCCTAATTTTTATGTTTTCTCATGAATTTTATTAAAAAAAGTTTTTTTTATTTTACATAATTGTTTGTTTCAAACATTATTATATTCAGGATGTCTATTAGACCCTTGTGCGGACATATTTTGGGAAGTTACAGGCTTACAACATAAAGAAAAATTTACCATTGAACTCTAAGGTGCACTTTTGGTTCAGAAATCTGGACCTCAGCAGTGCGCTAGGGAGGTTAATATATAAAAGCAACACATTTATATACACAGGGCCAGAAATGAAGTAATGCCCATCATATCAATCAGAATCAATGCACAATGTTGCAGATGTACCCATCTATACACGTGCTGTTAGACAATTTAAATAGTCCAAATGGCAGAAATTTCACCCCAACGCGTGTTTCGTTGAAGAACTCTTCAGGGCGTACGATATGTAATTTCATAGCTCAAATCTCCATAAAACAACAGACGACACAAGGGTATCTGTCATATTAAATAACCAGATCGACATAAAAGTGGAAACACACCCTCCGGGGGTACTCACGTCCATAGATTAATATAGGGGGAAAGACATGATTTCTCAAGACTGTGTCCCCACTGCGCCGACACCAGTGGGGAACAGAGAGATGGCACATTCAAATAGAACTATATCTGTATATTTTGTGTACCACCTTGTTTTTTGGACTCTTTCATTGGATATTGAAGGATTAGGTTTATCCTTCCAATTTACTGTAATATTTGTTTTTACGCACATTCTACTTTGCCCTAAAAGTCCCATTCATGTGACCTGGGGATTCCCCATTTGGTTACACAGGGTGCAATTTTATTTTTTTATCTTTTTCGTATTATTTTGGGATGTGGGCAAATTACACTATCAACGAACTGGGTTCTATCATTCCCTTTAACCGCATAAATGCCGTGGTGATCTGTGTACAACAAGACCGACCCAAACCATCAACTGATCATGTTTACCAAAGTAAATGTATTAAAATCGGTCTTGTTATGCGCAGATCACCACGGCATTAATGCAGTTAAAGTCTGACTCTTCGCTCCTTACTGGTGTTGGTGCGGTGGGGACACCATCTTCAGAAATCCCGTCTATCCCTCTATATTGATCTATGGACATGAGTGACCCCTGAGGGTCGGTGTCCATTTTTATGTCGATTTGGTTATTTAATATGACTGATCCCCTTGTGTCGGCTGTTTTATGGAGATTTGGCCGATGAAATTACATATCATACCCCCTGAAAAAGTGTTCAACGAAATACACGTTGGGGTGAAATTTGTGCTATATTTTACTTGTCTGACAGCATGTGTACATCCGCAACATTGTGCATTGTTTGTGATTGATATGATGTAATGACTTTATTTTTTTGCACGGTGTATAATAAATGTATTGCGTTTACATATTGAGTGGCCCTTAAATTCCCCTCACCCTCATCTATTCGAGGGGAAATTTTGGGTGATGTGTTTATGCCATTATCAACTTCTGTCTATTGTTTTTGGGATGTTGGCCACTATACATCTGAGAGTGTAGTTTGATTGATATAAAATCTTACAGAAACCTCTGGAAAAGCATGACATTGTGAATGGATTAATGGAATTTGTTTACCCAGAAATGTAACATATACAGCCTTATTCTATATAATTAAAAACAAATCTATATTTCATGATGGCATAACCTTTAGATGGTAATATATTTTCCTAAAAAAATCTGATTTAAATAATAAAAAAAAAATCAGATTCGAGTATCAAAAACAGGAATATCAAACATGACTGTAAACCACGATCGCTGTCAGTTGCTTTGCATGGAAACCATGCATAGGTTTGGCCTGTGTTTGACATGGGTTACATTGTCTGTGATGCATTGCGCCAATGATGACATAGGTACCCGAATTTTTGATGCAACGCTGGCAATAATGTACTATAAAGACAGTCCCATTGAAAACTGTGGGCTGTGACTGCCATGTGTTGAAATCCCAGTGATTGAGGCAAGGAAAAAGTGGGCATCCTGATGCGATGGAGACCAGGCTATCAGTCTACACATGGATTTTTTTTTTATACATAAACTGGCTCTAGAAGAATGGGTTTTTGCAAACTAGATCCATTAACATACTGCAACTGTTTTGAAATCTATGTTAACAATTTGCAAAACTAACCATTAATGATATTCTTTTTTAGTTTTATCTTGTAATAGGAATCTGTTGTAATTTATATGCAATCTACAGTTATTAACTTTTTTTGTTTTCCTTTTAATTTTCAGCTGTTAATTGTCCTGATCCAGTTGTAGAAAATTCAATAAGAACGTCAGGTTTTATTGGCCCATACACACTGAATTCGGCTATAGTGTTTTCGTGCAACGCTAATTTTGCTATCAGGGGATCCAGTTCAATCAGTTGTAACAGTGATAGTCAGTGGGATCCAGAAATCCCTAAGTGTGAAAGTAGGTATACATCATTAACAAATGCATATTATATCATTACCTATTTAAGATCAGTGACAATCCAAAACTACTTCTAAATGTGATAAATTTTTTAAGTTTTTAATAACCTAAATATAAAGATTTTTATTGAAACCTCACTTCTCAACCATGTAACCCTTCTCCCTTTTCCACCATCTCCATGTTTGATTTACATACCCTTTTATGTGTGTGTATTCTTCTAACCTCTGTAACTAGTTTCTCAGCCTTTTTGTTTAGTCAGTAAAAAGATGACATTACTGGAATTATGTAACATTATTTTTTTATAGTATTCAAAAGATAAATAGAGGCATTGGAATGTCCATTCACTGAATCTATGAAGTCTATCCCAACCCTTGAAAACAACCCAATATCCTTTTTTCTCTCCACCAAACTTTTGCCACTCCTGGGATCCACAGAACTTGAACATGTTTTCACGGCCCCTGATTATAGTGGTGGCATGCTTACTAACAAATTTCACCCAACTCTTTGCATGCAGCTTCTCTGCCATATTACACCAAGCTCCCATCTCACATTTTTGTGTTGAGGTAGTTTCAAAGTTAAAAACATTGCATATTAAAACAGAGAATTTGCAAATTATACACACTATGTGCCTCTGCGCCCAATGGCCCTATCCTGAGACTTGTGGTTTGCCACTGTGGGTGAGTTTTTTATTGCTTTTCTACTTTGCAATAATACCACCTACAGTTAACCGTGGAATATCGAACAGGTGAATTTCATTGACTTATTGCAAAGGTGGTATCCTCTTAGAGTTCCATGCTTGAATTCATGGGTCTTTATAATGGCCCATTCTTCCCCAAATATTTGTAAATGCAGACGTTTACAGCATGAGTTTCAACAAATACGTTTTTATCCTGCATCTTCAAAATGTTGGCAGTAGTAATATAGTAAAGGCCGCCAATGCCGTTAGTTTCAACAGAGACTGGCGTCTCCATTTAAACTCACGACCGCACACAAAGGGTGCCTGCCGATGCTGTGAGCGACACCGGCCACCACTCGGTACGTGTGTGGGGGGCCTTAAGTATTTCTTCAAATACTGCTTAGTAAATGCTCAAAGTTCAGTGTGCTTTTTTCAATCATGAAGCATTTATGTATCCTATGTACATTTCATACCTTACATGTGGCGGGTTAAGCTTGAAAGACTGTGTTATAATTGCACTTTAGCTTTCAATGAGACCTTCTGATCTCTCAGGGTCTGATGAGGAATACAGTACGTCATTAATTTGGCCCCTGCTGCATGTCTCAACAATGGTCATGGCCATTTGAAATAATCAAAAAAATTTACTTCCATTGAATGGCTAAAATAGGATGTCATTTCTTTTTGGTGATAAAATAGCTGCTTATGTGTAAATTACCAGTACCAGTAAGTTGTAAAATGTGACTCTCCATAAGCACATCCATGTGCCAAAGCAGAGTCCTTTTGGCTTAGCTGGAGGAAATGGAACAAAGCCCTACCTCCTTGGATATTCTAGAGTAGATAGCCAAGCCCGGCACACTTTACAGTGACCGTTACTTTCTAAATCTCTCTCCAAAACCATGGGTGCATCTTATGGTTCAGAGTGTGAAAATATGTTTACTTGTGGGAAGAGGCCTGAGTCTCTGTCACAAATAAACATACCACATTTTTCAAACTAAGACGCAATGTTTCCCCAATCTTATATTGGTCGCTCCTTTGCATTCTCCGCCTCGTCTAAGCTGTCAGAGCTCCATCTGTTAACTGCAGTTCCCTGGTTTTTGTACCGGGATGCTTCCTATACAGCGGAACGTCTTATATGTGGACAAATACAGTAGATAAAGATCATTTAAGTTTTAAAGCCATTACCAATGTATTCATGTCTTCCACTTTTCTGTATTGACCACATCAATGCACTGTAAACTTTTTTTTTTTTTCTTTGACTTGAGCCTTTAAAACTTTACATGGGTTATTTTATAGTTAATATATTTACATGTGTGTGTTTGTTAAAAAAGGGAATGGAGTTCAGATTTAGAATTGGCAGCATGGTTTTATATTGGAAAGGTTGTATTTGGTATGAGTGTGACATGCTGACACATACAAAATATTGGTGTCACAAAAGGCATTTGCATGATGAGAACATGCAAGCAAGAAAAGTCTTGAGCTTAGTGTTTCAGTGGGGCCCAGCACCCCCCATAAAGGCTTAACCATATCTGCCAAGTTGGTTGCTTTGTTGTGTCAGAATGTTTATTGATGTTTTATGCATACTGCCAGTGTTTCTTCTAAAAGTACTGTTGTTTTTATTCACAGCAACATGTGGGTCGCCTCCTTCCTTTGATTTTGCCAAACTTGATGATGCCTCTGCTGGACTTTCCATTTATTATAACGGTACTGAGGTGAATTATACTTGCAAACCAGGTTTTGAGAGGAGTCACGATAAAAAATACTCATTAACTTGCAATGAGCGTACATGGTCACAGTATCCAGTGTTCTGTACACGTAGGTTTTTTTTATTTTACAATCCTATTTATGTTCAATAATAACAATATGTAGTGGTGAGTGGGACAATGACATATCATTTATTATGCAGGTATATCTTGTGGCCCTCCAGGAGACATAAAGTTTGGAAGTGTGGCCTTTAAAAACACCCATTTTGGCTCCAAAGCAACATACACCTGTCATCGCGGGTATAATTTTCTTTTAAAATTTAAGCACAAACTTATTCAGTTTGAAATCAAAATAACAAACTCTGAATTGTGATAACAAAGCTTATAAATATGTTTATTTAGTTATACATGTTTATGCACAGGCAATAAAAGGTAAGCTTTTGCTTTGAGAAGCAAAGCAATCTTTTCTTATGTATGAGATGTGATAACTACTACTGCAGCGAGACACTTTTATCTATCAAATATTCATACCATAAGACGCACAGTCAAATAGGACGCACCCTAAACATTGGAACGTCTGATGGTCTAAAAATATTTCGGCTTTCTCCCACTCTGCTGGCCAAAGTTCTGTGCTCTGACAGAGCGCTATTTAAGGAGGTGGGGAAGCGGTCTCTGACTTTGCTGACATAAACCATAAACTGCAGTGGAAACATCAGCCCGTAGGTGGATCTTCCATCAGATGGCTCCTCCCTAGCTAAGCTTATTGCTAGGCTATCAAAGGTGCAACAGAACTTGTTGACTGGCTGTGTTATGGACTAAGATGAGCCTGTGTGTACAGGGCACAGCTCTTCCGCACCTTTTTATTTGCTCTTGCCAGACAGGGCCTTGTCCCTGCCCCAGAGCATAAAAAACCCACGTACAGTCAGATCCATAAATATTGGGACATCGATACAATTCAACATTTTTGGCTCTATACATCACAATGGGTTTGAAATGAAACAATGTGCTTTAAATGCAGACTGATCGCTTTAATTTGAGGGCATTTACATCCAAACCAGGTGAACAGTTTGCATATGTGCCTCCCACTTGTTAAGGGACCAAAAGTAATGAGACCGAATGATAATAATTAATCAAACTTTCCCTTTTTAAAACTTGGTTGCAATTCCTTGCAGTCAATTACAGCCTGAAGTCTAGAAAGCATAGACATCACCAGATGCTGGGTTTCATCCCTGGTGATGCGCTGCCAGGCCTCTACTGCAACTGTCTTCAGTTCCTGCTTGTTCTTGGGGCAGTTTACCTTAATTTCTGTCTTCAGCAAGTGAAATGAATGCTCAAGTGAAATGAATTCAAGTCAGGTGATTGACTTGGCCATTGCATAACATTCCAGTTCTTTCCCTTAAAAATCTCTTTGGTTGCTTTTGTAGTATGCTCTGGGTCATTGGTTCATTTGGCAGAATAGAAGCAGATAATATTGCCTAAAACACTGCTGAATTCATAATGCTGCTTTTGTCAGCAGTCACATCATCAATAAATAAAAGAGAACCAGTTCCATTGGCAGCCATACATGCCCACACCATGACACTACCACCCCCATGCTTCACTGATGTGATATGTTTAGGATCATGAGCAGTTAATTTCCTTCTCCATACTCTACTCTTCCATAAATCTGGTACAAGTTGATATTGGTCTCATCTGTCCATAGGATGTTGTTCCAGAACTGTGATGGCTTTTTTAGATGTTGTTTGGCAAACTCTAATCTGGTCTTCCTGTTTTGAGGCTCACCAATGGTTTACATCTTGTGGTGAACCCTTTGTTTTCACTCTGAAGTCTTCTCTTGATTGTTGACTTTGACAGACATACACTTATCTCCTACTTGATGTGGCCAACTGTTGTGAAGGGTGTTTTCTTCATGGGAAAGAATTCCTGTTAGGCAACTTTCTTTCCTTTGGCAAAATGGGTCAAAAGAAGGACTTGAAAGGCTTAGAA
>CM070033.1:125019512-125034207 GCA_036250615.1 Ptychadena robeensis
GCCTAATAATTCTGCACTCCCTGTAATGTTTTTGCTAGATCTCTGAGTTTTTTTTTTGTTTTTTTTTAGCCTAATGATGGCTTGCTTCACTGATAGGGACAGCTCTTTGGATCTCATCTTGAGAGTTGACAGCAACTGATTTCAAATGCAAATAGCACACTTGAAATAATCTCTGGACTTTTTATCTGTACATAGGGCTGGACAATAATTCAATATCAATATATATTGTGATATAATTTTATATCAAAATGTCTGAAATGTATATCGAAATATCGGAAATGTGTTTTCAAATTGTATCATTTGTCACTGAATGATGTTCAGTCAGGGGCGGTCCTAGGGAGATCATCACCCTGGGCAAGCACTCCCTATGCCGCTACCCCCTTTCCCCCCCAAGAGAGGTCACACTGCCATTCCATTGGTCCCCATAGAGATGTGCGGGCGCAGTGATCTAATAACTTCTCCTCTATGTTTTGCAGCAGCTATGCACAGGGAGGCACATCTCCATAGAACAGGGGACCCATCGAGATCAGCCTCTTCGTGTCACTGAAAGTTCATTCTGCTATGGACAGAGAACACAGAGGGGGGAAGCTGATCCTGACATGTCTCCTGTCCATAGAATAAACTCTCGGTGATACAGGGATATCAGTTGAGGGGAGGTCGGTGCATTGACCCCGCCTGGTGCTATAGCGCTGCCACTGAGCTGTGTTGGGGGGTGCCGGCAGCCGAGGCTGCAATGCACTAGAACAAATCAGGCATAAATCAGAAGAAAGAAGATCGGCTGTCACACAGCCCATCGCTAACGGCCTTCTACTCCTGTTGGCCCATGGAGGAGGGGACCCGACAAGATCAGCCTCCCCTGTGTCACTTCTCATATCCTCCCAGAACATGGAGATCAGCCTCACGATAATTTTAATAGGAGGAGCATGGAGGTATTAATAGACTTTGCAAATTCCATTTGCAGACATCTATTGCGTGTGTCCTCAGTTTTTTTCCTGAGGCTTTTTAATATTGTCCATATCGATATCGGAATTATATCGTATCGACCAAAATTAAGTAATATTTTGTGATATAAATTCTTGCCATATCGTCCAGCCCTATCTGTACATTGTAATTGGGATAATGAGGGAACATTACACACCTGGCCATGGGACAGCTGAGAAGCCAATGATCCCATTACTTTTGGTCCCTTAACCTTCTGAGCGTTCTCCCCGAATTAACTCGGGCTGAGTTTCATGCATCATGAAACTCAGCCCCAGTTAGCCGGAGGAGCGCCCGAGGTCTCGCCGTCTTCTGACGGCGGTCGGGAGCATCGGCATGTATGCCGATGCTTCCGGGTCCGCCCCCGATCGCGTCACCGGTGACGCGAAGGGGGCGGGGGTAGGCGGCGCCATAGACCTCCATGTAAATGGAGGGGCGTCTCCTTTCTCCAGCATAAGTCCGGCGTCTCCAGTGACGCCGGGCTTATGTTTAGAACCCTGAGCTGAGCTGGCAATCACGGTGGAGCTCCGCCGCGATTGCCCGTGGCACGGTTATAAAAAAAACCGTGCCACGTGGCAAACGCTCAGAGGGTTAACAAGCGGGAGGCACGTATGCAAACTGTTGTAATTCCTACACCGTTTGGCAGCATTATCTGAGGGTATTTACATCTAAATCAGGTAGGCTGCAGTTAAAGCACATTCTGTTTGTTTCATTCTATTCCATTGTGGTGTATAGAGCCAAAATTTATAGAACTGTGTCGATGTCCCAATATTTATGGGCCTGACTGTATATACTCAAATATTAAGTATTTTATTTAGCTGTTATACTTTGAGGTACTGTCCTAGCAGAAACATTTAGATAAGTGATGTCAGAACACCTAATCTCTGGGCATAGCAATCAAGAAAATAGAATATAATTAATGAAAATCCTTGTTTATGCATTTAAAAATCTGGATTTGTATAAACATTACCTGGAGTTCTCATTTAGTTTCAGACTTTTGCGTTTACAGAGTGTTGCGGGACCTTAAATTTAAGATGCAGCTGAATGCTTTGAATTTTGTGGAAAGAGTTTATATATGTAAACATAATGCATCTGTGTTGCTCTCCAGATATGGGAGGAACATATCACGAGATCACAGAGAATGTCAAGCAAATGGAAAATGGAGCGAGCCAATTGGCTGTAAAGCTATAGAAGATCCAACAAAAGGTAAGTTCTTTGTTAGCCATACTGTAATCTAAATCCATATCTCATTTTGAAATGTGCTCCTTGGTCTATCTTAATGAGGAACTGCTTACCAGCCTTTGTTTCTAAAGAGAAGGGTGGCCAGTTGCCATAGACTTGAAATTTGGGCACTAAAGCCGTACACACAGGGCTCGAGGAAGCCGATAGATCGAGCAAAATCTGATTGTGCTTGAATCTGCCTATCGAGACATGTATGCTCAGGATAATGCATGTAGATCAGCACAAAAGTGGTGATTTTGGATGTTTGAAACAAACACTTAAGCTGGGCATAGAATAACAGCACTCGATTTCCGATCGATCTACTAAAAATTTCAGACAGGTCAGATTCCTGCTCGATCGATTTTCCATGCGATTTTGGGTCAAATTGATTGATCACTTCGGGCATGCATCAATTTGTCATCTATCGCGACAATCAATTACGGTGGTTGATCTAACAGAAATCGTATGGAAAATCGAGACGTCTATGTCCAGCTCCATTTATATTTCTTTTAACTATTGTAATTTCTTCAAATACATGACCAGCCAAGTGACCAACCACCATGTGGTGTCATGTCATTGGATTTCATACAACACTAATTGTGTCAGCTAATCGTCCCATTGTCTTTTGAATATGAGGTTATCACTTGTTAAATCACATGCCCTTCCTTTGAAATCCTATAAATATTTCACTCTGCATTGCAATGAAGGCAAATTTGGGTGTTTTTCCAAAAACCTCTCAAAAGTATTTAGGTGGGCAGATTGATAATGGCAATTGGGGGCCTGTGTTGACACACTTTTTTGTTAACATCAGATGGAATCACATGCATAATGTAGAATGCAGGTCAGAAAAACTTTCATTTGAACACATACTTGGGTGCTAGTTCTTTAGCGATCAATCAAATTGAATGTGTATGGATACTTTTAGTATTAAGGTAAATAGCCAATGTTTTCGTAGATGTTTGTTCTGCTTTGACGCAGTCCAACCTTCCTAACCTTAACAGTAATGTATGTTAATGTGGCGGATACCAAAATAAATGCACAAGCCATAACGTTTGTTCTCCTATTATTATGCATTTCTAAATCTGGGACATGGGCTCTGGGTGGTCTGTATTGCCTATGTTTTTAATTTGAATGTTTAAAAGAAGCATTTCAATTGTCGGGTACTTGGCATGGCGAGTGCAGCCAGTTAGATGTTAAGCTAGCCATACACGTGTCGATTCCTGTGAAGCCACAGGTATCGATCTATCGACCATACAAGTCTGTGCCTACCACCTTAGGCCACCGATTCCTGGACGATTCTGTTACCAGTCGATAGATTCACAAATGTCAACGTCCCTTGATGTGTGCCCAATCGATCACAAAACACCAATAGGTTGGTTCTCTGGCCAATCCGATTTGGGGGCCATGTCGATCGGGCGGGGTCGATCGGTCAAGATGGGCTGCACTCAATTCCTCGTCGATGGATCGGCGTGCACGTGCCCGGTGATCGATCGGCCAGGAATCGTGTGGGAAATCGACCTGTGTATGGCCACCTTTTTAGGCTGAAGCCTCCTGTGCACGCAAAGATCCACAGGTGATTTTGTAGGCAATCAATCTGCTTGTGTGTTCAATCATCCGTGGATCTAAGCTGCCCACCTGGAGTGACCAATCCATGTTGCCCAAAATCACGATAGGCCAGAGAACAGACATGTCAGGTTTTTCTCTGGTCAATTGCATTACTTTGTATAGGGACCAGTAGATTGCAAAGGTAGTAGTTTGCGGAGCCCTGTGTTTGTACAGAACTGTGTTGTACCGTATATGTCCATGCTGTTATGCAAGGTAAAAAATTATATATTTCAATTATATTTGTGTGTTTGCCATTTTTATTGTGGGTAGATCATTTTGACTTTGTAATGTTTAAAGTAGCGAGCACTACTGATCCCCTAAAGACAATAAAATAACAATCGCCATTTGATTTCATTTAGATGATGAAT
The DNA here is from genome assembly GCA_036250615.1 of Ptychadena robeensis. Classification (NCBI taxonomy): domain Eukaryota; kingdom Metazoa; phylum Chordata; class Amphibia; order Anura; family Ptychadenidae; genus Ptychadena; species Ptychadena robeensis. The sequence goes on from CM070033.1 coordinate 125,023,685, forward strand.
CAAAAGGAGATCTCAGTGTTGGGGAAAAAGTAGGTAAGTGCTGCATTTCCTTTATTAATCACAACAAAAATACAATGTGTACAATTGAATTCCTTATCGAAGTGTAAGTATATCTCATCTCTAATACATGTATAGCTGTCTATTACAAATGCAGTGATAAACAAGCTTTAGGAGGATGGCCAAGTCAACTCCCTAGTTTCTGGTAAACAAACAGAATGGATCTTTTGTCCTCAAATACATTTGAAAGAATTCCATGTCCCGTTCAGAACTTTGAAAATGAGTTTCTCCTTCACCTGCAAAAAAGACCAAAATGGTGGGGAAGCACATACTGCAGAGGAAATGGCCATATCTTCTTAGTCCTTGTTTTAAGCAAAAATACAGTATAGTAGGCAGTTCTCTTCCTGAATCCTAGCTTTTCACACAAATTTCAAACACTGGAATAGGAGGGAGGCAAGGAACTGCAGCAGTACACTTATCGACAGCTTACACTTACATGATGCCATGCTATTATGTGGCTGGAACACTTACGGCTCGTTTACACAAGCGCAACTGACCGATGCACACAACATGATGCATCTGCCGGTCAGTTTTGGGGCTTACGGCTGAAAGACCTGTCGTAGGGTCATTATCAGTGGGCACAAGTTTGCAAGGCGCCCAGGAAACTACAGTAACAGTTATTTTGCGATTCGATTTTCTTTCAATAGTCATTCCGATTTTAAAATTGATCGATTTAAAGGAATTGATTCCTCCCTAGGAATCAATTTCAACTTGTATCAACCAAAATTTACCTACATGTCTTGTTGATCGATTTTAAGTTCGAGGAATTTATTTTGGTTCGATCAACTTAAACATTGATCATTTTAAGTCAAACGAACTAAAAAATTGCACAGTGTATGGCCACCTTAAAGTGTCGTTAACCATTATTTGTCTGTTAAAAAGACCGGCACTCTAAAAGATTCAATATAACTTAATAAGCACCAACCAATGAAGCTAATTTCTATTCTACCTGGCATGTCTCCTATATGAGGTCTGCCCAAGGTGGCCAAATTTATTAAGACAAGACCTTTTCTCTCCATTCGCAATCAGGCCCACATGTTGGGTCAGAAAATGTCAGCTGGTGTCAGGTGCCCTGGGTTTGCATTAATGCTAATGCAAAATGTCACTTGTTACTACAAAACGCCCTGCAGTCTGCATTTTTGCAGGAACGGCGCATGCAAAACTTGGGAGACGCAAGCACTAGTAAACCACCAGTGTTATCACCAGCACATCCCCTTATCAGCCAAAAATCACACTGCAAAGTGTACAGTGTAAAGGCCCCTTAAATCAACCAAAGATCGTCGGGTTGCTGCATTGTCCCATAGCAACTTGGAGACACCATTGTAGTAAAGAAGTGGAGTAGGGTAATGTAGCACTGGCAGAGCACCAGAGGGGAGTCAGGGTGACCACACAGGCCAGTTGGCATAAGGGCGGAAAATACAGCAATATGCAGGTAAGATTGCGGTTGACCCATGTCAGTCGGGTGTTTTCATGCTTTAGAAACGGTTTTCACTGATAAACATTGGATCAGTACACATTGAAACTTCAGTGTCTCTGCATTTAAATGTGGTTCGCTGTGTAGCCCAGGGTTAAAGTGTTTAAATTCATTAATTGAAATAGCATTAAATACGTCCTTAACCTCCTGGGTGTTTGGCCCGAGTTAACTCTGGCTGATATTCATCCATCAGGAAACTAAGCCAGAGTTAACTTACCTGTACGCCAGATCCCTCCAGTGATTCTGTGCATCGGCGCTGATGCTTCTGGGTCTGCCGCGATCGCCATATACCTCCATGTAATAGAGGGGGCGTCGCCTTTTCCTAGCACATCTCCGGTGACGCTCGAGTTGTGCACAGGACCTCTGGGCAGGCAGGAAATCGTGCCAGAGAATATTGTTTTTCAAAAGCGCGCCATGTGCATATCATCCATGAGGTTAATGCAGTGGATGTGTTTTTGATGCATTCATGATTTCTCCTTGTTCCGGCCCTCCTGTGAAATTTCAGAACCCTTTTGTGGCCAACCAGTTAAAATGTTTGCCCACCCCTGTCCTACATATAAATTAGTATCGGGTAAAGCTACTTGGCATTGCTTGTGCCCTGAAGAGGCCCAGGTCAGAGGGAAACATGTAGAGGTATAAGCAATGCTCATGCTTGGATTTACACTCAATGTTATATATTGTCTAGCTATAGGTGCCCATACACGTTTAGATCTTTTGCCATTCTGCAGAGCAGCAAGTCATCCTGCGCAACCGGTCCTCCTGAGAATCGGCCGCGCCCACTTTGTGTTTCAGCAGTTACTTTGGATGTGGGCATTGCTCCTCATCCAAAGTAATGAGATCGAATTAAGAATTATGGACATTTCCGTAATGGCTAAGATCGATTTGGTGGCTGATTTCGGGCCAACTTACAAGTTTAAGCCTTAGATTTCCACCTGATTTTTCACCTGATTGACCTCCTTGAGTTCGCACGGCAGTCAATCGGCCGAAAAATCTGGTGGGAACCTAAGCGTGTATGGGCACCTTTAGAAATAGATTCATGGTGTTTTAACTTTCTAATAGAATGTTGTAAGAAAATTGAACAGTTGTTTGGCAGCTATGGAAGACAGGGCAAAACAAAAATAGGCTCTCCCCCCACCCCAATTACTGGGGATTTTCTAAGTAATTTATACACAAACAAAAATTGTATATGCTTTGTCCAAATGTTGTAGCTTGAAAGGGGTTCTGTAGAAGACATGTGTATTCACTGCAACTGTTTGCTAAAAGGATGTTTGCCAATTTTATTTTTGAGCTGTGAAGGAGAAATCCCTAAAACCTTGTCACCATAACGTATTTTTTCTTCTGACTGTTCTAATTCACATGCCTGCAATTTTTAAAATTCATCTTTTTGTATTTGTTTAAGGCATAGGTTTTGGTGTATGTGGCACTTTGGTTGGTTTAGGCGCCTTATTGGCCATGTATCTCCACAAAAAAAAGAAAAGCGGGTGAGACTATTTTTATACCTTGACTATTTTATACCTTTTACTTTGTATGTGTGTTGTCATAAATGGAGACTGTTACAATTTTTACTTTGTCTGGCACTATGTCTATCTCCCAAGTGAATTGTGTTGAATTGAATTTTCGACAATGTAAATGTTCTATCCTTACTAATTTGTGCACTTAAAATTTTTGTGTTAATTTAAAGCTTCAGCAAACTTTTTTCTTTGCGCACTATTTTTCTGAAGTCTGAAATGGTGTCGGCATTATAAAGGGAAACCAAGTTCTCTAAACTACCTGTCTGCTGAATAATATACCTGCAAGTGCCACATTGGTCTTTGCATATAGGAGCCAAAAGAAGAAGCAGCAGAAGTGAATGAGGGAAATCTGGAGGTTAGATGCGGGAAGGTTACTGGTTTCAGAGTTTTGGGGTTTCATTTTAAAAATGTTCATACATAACAAAACATAAGCACAAAGTAATAGCCAGTGAATCACTTGAAAAAAAAAATAGCACCTGGCAAATACATTTGCACCATCTTCAAAAAAAAATTGTGGTGGTGGTGACTGCCTTGTCTAGGGAAGAATCAGCAGCCAATCTGTCCAAATGGAAAAGCTCTTTAAGCGATCTTTGTAGCAAGGGCAGGGTGGGAGGGCACGGCGACAGCCACATTTGCAGAACACAATGGCGAGCTGTAAGTAGGCACAGCTGCGCCCATTATGTGTAGACTTGAACTTGAGTGGTCAAGAAGTGCAAAGTCCTTCAGTAGTGGGTCCAAGCACAGTTTCTCTTTACAGATAGTAAATATATAGGCAATCGCCTCTTGCCAGAACTTAGTGATGGCTGGGCAGGATCATAAACAGTGACTGAGGGAAGTGTGTTGATTTTCACACATTTGTTCACTGGCATAACCAAGCACTTTAACAAATGTTCACAATTTTGTTTAATTCTGTGAAGAGGATTTGCTTATAAGGTAAAATAGTAACGTGTCCTTTTTTATTTTATTTTTTTGTTCTTTCCTAATGATTGGTTTCTGAAGATAACATCAGGCTTTACCATCTAAAATCTACACTTTATATATTGGGGATTGCAAGTAGGATATCATTATCATTTCTTTGGTTGAGATTTCCATATGGTGTCACTGGGATTGGGCTTGGTTTTTTTCATTGCATTAATCAACAATTCTTTTTTTGAGCTTCATAGATAAAAGTTTAAGAAAGCTTTTTTGAAAACGGTTTCCTTTCTGAGGTGTGCATTATGTTTGCTACTTTTGCTGAATCAAATAGTGTGTTTTGATCATTGCAATGGTAGCTACTAATCCAAGCTTTTAGAAGTTAGAACAAACATCGAATGGTGAGAAAGAAAGATTTTTCAGCTAGCCAAAAAGGTTTATGTAATCAGTAAAATGTGTTTATTATGATATATAATTATATATATATTTCTGTGGAAATAAGTAGTAATGACCAATGAGTGGCAACATTGACCATCTTGCCTGATATAAGCTCACCACTTGAAGCAAACAAACATGGCTATGCCACTATTAATATCTACCAACATCTATATAGTAGTAGATTGACTCCCAGATGAGGATATTGAATGGTTAGAGTAAAGTTAACTTACCTTTTAAGCTTTGTGGCAGAAGAGTTCACTTGTGACCTGAAGGTTGACAGAGGTTCAGAATCATCTGTTCAGAGGTTCAGAATAATTTTGGGTAATAATAATGGGTCATTCTCCACAAGCGTGGTAAATGAACATGGATTAGATGTGGACACATTGAAATAAATGGAAAAAAAAACCAAAATGAAAAAAACGCACAGAAAGTACATGCTTTTTTTGCATGTATTTACTGGCCAAAGTAGTGGAGTCTCAGCCTAAAGCTGGCCACACGCAGCTCGATGAAGTAACAGAAGAACATTGGGTGCCGTGCACGCATAGACGGGTTGATTTCCCATTTTACAATCTGCTGACTAAATAGTACTGCAGCTTAGATAACTTGGTGTCAATTTACTTCAACCAGGAGTGTTCAAACAGATTCCTGAACATTTAGGCCTATTTGGCGCATGGACGGGGTTTGCACTTAGTCTCCAAAACGGAGGTGTGTTTTTGACATGTTTCTTTCCACAGATAACAGTTTTTATGTGTCTTGAAGAAGAAGAACAATTAGGTTGTGTGGAAAAAATGCAACAAAATCATGTCTGAGAAGGAATTGCAATAGCCTTTTTAAATTTCCTAAGAAAGAATTGATAAAGGCATCATTATCTGGGGTGTTTTGTGTGTTCTTTAGTAGAAGCTCTTATTAGCATTGACTTTAAGGTTTGTATTGCTTTTAGCATTAGTTATTGCTGCATGTGGTTTGTTGCCTTCTTCAGCTAGTGGTGGCCACCATTGGCCATGTGCATCCTTCCAAAAACAGTTTTCCGTGATCGCTTTACATCAGACTGGTAACATAAATGGATAATGAGGACAAAGTGGTGGAAACCTGTGGTTGCTTTTCTAGGTAGATGTGCCTACACAATGGTACCTGTTTGCTGAAAATACAGATATTGGTTAAGATAAAACTACAGGTATACGAGATGTGATGTGTTGTAAACTGTAATCCCAGCTTGACAACTATATAACCAGTTCAAAAATCTGTATTACTTGATGGCATCACATTCCTGGTTTAAAGTAAACTGTTTATTTCTCATTTCACGTAATATGTCAATATTATATTTGTTGGTGGGGATAACATTTTTTCTCCAACACTAGATGTCTTTCTTCTTTATTCAGTGATTATGATTGTGACGTAAAGCAAGACAAGTCATCTGTAAATCAAGTTTTGTAAGTCAGATATATAAATTAAAAAGCCACACATACAAGGTACTTCCATCTTATGTACATTCTTCTTCAATACATGGAAAACTTAACACTGTTGTACAGTCTATACCGCCTTCAATATGTTGTACTGTGCAATGTTCTATGTTGCATACTAACATTAAATGGCAATGTTGAAAAGAAGTACCAGAACTCCATCTAACAGCCATCACAATGGCTAAATGCAGCTTATAAACTGAAACAATTATAGAAGCGAAGTTATGTTTTGTTAATAGAACTGGAAAGATAGGCTTACGATTTAAGACAAAGAAGGAGTAAAAATAATTACTTGTCCCTGTGTAGCTATAATACATAAAATAAAAAGGTAAAGCCTGAAAATGTCAAATAAGGAGTTTTATCAAATGATGATCCCAGTTAAAAAAAACAAAAGCAGAATAAAGAAGAAATGCCTAATCCTCACATATTCGGTGTTGGGCTTTATTCAGTTGATTTGGTTGAAGGACCGGAGCTGTACAGATCATCCATTTACAGGGATAGTTCTTTAAATCCAAATTGCAGAATAGCTTGTGTTCAATGTGTTGCAGTGTGTGATTTATATTTAGTTCTGATTCCTTATACATTGGCTTTTGAGATCTTTTTTTCCAACTTTATAGTGTGCAATGCTTCTGTTGCTGCACCATCCCGAAAGAAACAGTGGGTACGGAAAGTTTTCAGACCCCCTTAAATGTTTCACTCTGTTATATTGCAGACATTATTATTTAACAGAAAGACTGAAATATCACATTGTCCGAAGTATTCAGACCCTTTGCTCAGTATTTAGTAGATGCACCCTTTTGAGCTAATACAGCCATAAGTCTTTCTGGTAAAGTAGCTATTTCCACACCTGGATTTGGGGATCCTCTGCCATTCCTCCTGGCAGATACTCTCCAGTTCTGTCCGGTTGGATAGTAAACGTTGGTGGACAGCCATTTTTAGGTCTCTCCAGAGATGCTCAATTGGGTTTAAGTCGGGGCTCTGGCTGGGCCATTCAAGAACAGTCATTGGGTTGGTGTCAAGCCACTCCTTCGTTATTTTAGCTGTGTGCTTAGGGTCATTGCCTTTTAAGGTCCCGAGCACTCTACAGAACGTTTTCGTCCAGGATATCCCTGTACTTGACTGCATTCATCTTTTTCTTGATTGCAACCAGTTTTCCTGTCCCTGCAGCTGAAAAACACCCCCACAGCATGCTTCTGCCACCACCATGCTTCAATGTTGGGACTGTATTGGACAGGTGATGAGCCTGGTTTTCTCCACATACTGCTTAGAATTAAGGCCAAAAAGTTCTATCTTGGTCTCTTTAGACCAGAGAATCTTATTTCTCACCATCTTGGAGTCCTTCAAGTGTTTTAATGTGTATTGAACTGAGGAGAGGCTTCCTTCGGGCCACTCTGCCATAAAGCCCTGACTGGTAGAGGGCTGCAGTGATGGTTGACTTTCTACAACTTTCTCCCGACTACATCTCTGGAACAACGAGAACCCTTCTTGAGCTCCAAACGTCTTCCATTTAAGGCAACTGTGCTCTTAAGTGCCGCAGAATTTTTTTTTAACCTTGGACACATCTGTGCCTTGCCACAATTCTGTCTCTGAGCGCTTCAGGCAGTTCCCTTGACCTCATGATTCTCATTTGCTCTGACATGCATTGTGAGCTGTAAGGTCTTATATAGATAGATGTGTGACTTTCCTAATCAAGTCCAAACAGTGAAATCAAACACAGCTGGACTCCAATGAAGGTGTAGAACTATCTCATGGATGATCTGAAGAAATGGAGCGCCCCGGAGTTGAATATATGAGTGTTACAGCAAAGGGTCTGAATACTTAGGACCGTGTGATTTTTCAGTTTTTCTCTTTTAATAAAACTGTCTACAATTCTACAAATACAATTGTGTTTTTCTGTCAATATGGGGTGCTGTGTGAAGTTCTTTTTTTCCCCTCATTAATATACAAAGATTTTAGCAAATGGCTGCAGTATAACAAAAAGTGAAACATTTAAAGGGGGCCTAAATACTTCCTGTACCCATTGTATAGTTCACTACATTGAGCGTTTATAATCTCACCATTAAGGGTGAATAAATATCTGTGTTCGGTTGATTTGCCATAAAATCACAGCAAACACCACAATGACATCCATTTAATATGTAACCAAGAAATTGTTTAGTAATAGTTTTGGTAAAGCACCTTTTAATTATTTGGTAGCATATCTTCTATGGGTTTATACAAACTTTCTGTACAGCTCTGTGTTCTCTGAGACTCGACTAAAATCTCTTTGTGAAGGGTCACTGTGGTCAAGCTATGATTGGTTTAGATGTAGACATGGAGCCTTCATTGCTATGCAAAATGCAACTAACTGTAATGTGCTTCTGCATGAATAATTCATTGTTTTGCCAACCCAATGAGCTGCTTCTCTGGAAACCGATTTTTCAGCATGCGTAGTTCTACATTATTCTGTATTGCAGGTTAGAGGTCACAAGAGTTGTACATTGCCATGTATGGATTTGGTAAACACCATAGTAAAGCAGTGTGTTCTTGTGGCCTTAATTGAAATATTTAAAATGTGCTATTTGCTTGTTTTTATAACACATTTCTTGTATGATTTGTACTAATTTTATAACATTCATCCCTGTTTTTTGCCCTCAATGTATTACTCATGTATAATGTCACTAATGATATTCTACAACTCTCTTTTAGGACACGTCAGCCTGATACTCCAAATGTACAGTATAGTCATTGCAAAGCCTAAGCCTACATGAGGATCCGACGAGAATACCTGAGGTTTCTGAATGAATGTAAACCAAAACATCATTGCACTGAGCAAATTGCACCTTTTCACACACTTAACTTTGATAATTTAGAATTACTAATTTGTTTTTGAAAGATCTGTTTAAAATCACCTGTGTTTGCAAAAAGATGCCATGAGTGACCATTTCCTTTTGTTAAAACAGCAAATTTTTAAGCAAGCATCTTTCTGTTTAAATTGTGAATGATCATCTGCTGTATAACAATGAGTCGCATTTTGTTTTGAATCATTTACTTTTTCTCTTGACTAATTGTGTCATAATTCCATTTTTGCACAGTGTCTGAGATGGTGACAGAAAATGTGTTATACCTTTCCTGGAATAACTACTGCTTATATGCTTCTAGTATGCAACAGGTTCCTTAAACATATTTGTCTGGTGCTGAATTAAAGGTCAGAAAATACAAAAAAAACAATATCGCTGTGCCACATTAGGAACAAGGACCATGCAGACCTTCCTTAGTTCAAGTTTGATGCTTTCTTATTAGAACCTGAAAAGGAACATTGTCTTATCTCTTATTCTCTCACAACGTTCTCACAATATTTATTTCTCAAAATACTATCAGCATAAACTGCTAAAGTCGCTCATGAACAATTCTTAATTGCCGAATTAAGAATGTTTATATTTGTCTTAGAAATGCAAGACATTTTTGTTTTATTGCATTATTAGTCCTTTTGTATGTAAAGAAATGTATTTATGTACCAGGGACAGAAAGCTCTGTTGCTGGCTTTGTTTAAGTAAAGCCAATACCTAAGCCTTAGGTGTCCACCGCAGGGAAAAAAAAGATGGTGTGTCCATACACGGACTGATACGTGTATAGATCCAAGTACAATAGATCGCTGTGCATGGTGATCTATTGTACACAAATTGATGGAGGGCCCCCCCCCCAATAAACAGGCTACCAACATGTTCGATATAAGTTACTTTGGATGGGGACTGCGCCTCGAGCTCCTAAGATATCAGACGAAGAAGCGATGACCTCATCACGCTGAGCTTGATGGCTCCTCTATCTCAAAGGCATCGACACCCTTAGAGATGACACTTTGCATTCTGATGAATGGGACACTGTCCACTCTGTGCCTCTGTTTAAAATGTGGAGGGATCAATGGACATGGAAAAGCCTTATCTGAACGGCATCGGGCACAGCTTTTCCACGTCTTTCGAATGGTAATTAATGAGGCATGTTTCCTCCAGTGTGGCAGGAATGCGCTCTAAACTGCAGGCAAACCGCCCACTGTCTTTTTGCAGCAGTGAATACATGTCTGAATAGTAAAGGTGCCCATACACGTTTAGACTTTGTGGCAGATCGAAAGATTTGTTTGTTGGAAGTAGCAAGTCAAAGTAAATGTAAAATCAAGCATTTTAACCTCCCTGGCAGTTGGAGGTGCAGATTTCTGTACCAAAAGTGATACAGTGTTTTGCCTTTCCGCCCCCATCGGCGTCACCGGTGACGCCGATGGGGGTGGAAAGGCTCTGTGTGCCTGCAGCTTTGTAGAAATGCTGCAGGCACACAGAGAGCCAGCGGTTGCGCCTGATTCCGGCATGGGCGCAGTTTGATTCATGATCAGACTGCGCCAGTACTTGCTTCGGGCGTAACGCTAGGGAAGTTGAACCGGGCACAGACGCTATGCTCTGTGGGCGTTTATCGAACATTTCACATCATCACGCCATAGTCAATCGTTTTGCGATTCGACAACTGATACTTTGGATGGGGACCCTGGAACGTTAGTTCTCTGGCTAATCAAAGTTGTATGCGACCACGATCACCCCGAATGCGCATGGTGATCATTCGCAAATCAACCACAGATTGAAGTGCTATGGCCAGGGGTGCACATAACTTTTTTAGTGAGTTCCTCAGATGAGTACCAGGAGATAA